>CM075425.1:8307582-8907582 GCA_037832385.1 Rhizophora apiculata
TATATGTATTGAGTGTTTCAATTCCTAAATAATGAGACTATCACTTTATTTCAAACTAACAAAGCTTCATTATTCATTGCAAGCACCAATTTACACAAAATATGTATAAAAAGTGGTAATCAAGACCTATCACACTTTTTTTTGGATGAAATTCAATGGATTTAGAGAACCAAAGAGGAAGAAATGAGATCGTTGCAATGAATATAATGTTTTATGTAGGCACACCAGCTAATTTAACTATCTTTTTATTGTAAATTTGTTCTTTTAATGAAAAGTGAACTCTTGTCATGAAAAATTGAAGAGATAGTCTCATCGTTTAGGAATTAAATAATTCAATGCCTATAAGGAAAGATAATGAAGACCAATGACTAATTTTACTTGATGGAATTCAATGGGTACAAAATATCAAAATTGCAGAAACTTGTTTGTTCCAAAGAATATAAGGTTTTGTATAGACACAAATTTGCTTATACATATCAACTATTTCAATTCCTGAATAATAAGCTTGTTTCTTCATTTGATGGAAGTGCTCATTTTCACAAAATATGAATAAGAAATGATTATCTATACCAATCACGCCAATTTTCGATTGAATTCACCAAAGATGTACAAACAAGCTTGGTTCAATGAATAAAATGTTTTATGTTGACACAAATGTTAATTTCATCATCCTTTTGTGTAAATTTGTCCTTCCAATGATAAGAGAAGTCTTGTTATGAAAAATTAAAGAGGCAATCTCATTGTTCAAGGATAAAACCATTCAATACTAGAAAGGAAAGCTAATAAAGGCCAATGACTCATTTTACTTGATGGAATTCAATGGGTATAGAGTACCAAAGGTGTACAAATGTGCTTATTCCAATGATTATAAGGTTTTGTGTAAGCATAAATATGCTTAGACATATTGTGTATTTCAATTTCTAAATAATGAGATTGTCTCTTCATTTGTTAACTAACAAAGCTCCTTCATCCACTCATTTATACAAAATATGTATAGGAAATTATCATCTAGACCAATCACACCATTTTTTGATGGAATTCAATGGATTTAGTGTCCCAGAGATTACAAATGAGCTTATTGCAATGAATATAATGTTATGGACACAAATGTTAATTATGAGATCATTTTGTGTGAATGAGTACTTGAAATGAAGGAAGGAGCCTTATTAGCTAGAAAAGAAGTGATTGTCTTATTTAGAAATTGAAACACTAAAAATGTATTTGAAAAGGTAATGTAGACGAATCACACTATTTTTTTCTTTAATTATGAAATTTCATGAATTTAAAGTATGAAAGATTTACAAATGAGCATGTTGCAATGAATATCATGTTTTGAGTAGACAAAATTGTTAATTTTATCATCATTTTTTGTAAATTTGTCCTTTCAATGGTAAGAGAAGTCTTGTTATGAAAAATTGAACATGCTGTCTCATTGCTTAGGAATTAAACCATTCAATATATGTTAGGAAAGCTAATAAAGATCAATGACTCATTTTACATGATGGAATTCAATGGATACATAGTACCAAAGTGTTCAAATAGGCATGGTTATAAGGTTTTGTGTAGACACAAACATGCTTATATGTATTAAGTGTTTTAATTCCTAAATAATGAGACTAACTCTTCATTTGTAACTAACAAAGCTCCTTCTTTTGTTGCAATCAGTCATTTACACAAATTATGTAGAAGAAATGGTAGTCTAGACCAATCACACCATTTTTTGATGAAATTCAATGGATTTATTGTACCAAAGATGTACAAACAGCCTTGTTGCAATGAATATAATATTTGTTGCTAACATAAAAGTTAATTATAAAATCATTTTGATTGAACCAGCACTTGCAACAAAGGAAGGAGCCCTGTTAGCTGGAAAAGAAGAGATTGTCTCATTCAGGAATTGGAAAACTAAATACATATTTGAAAAGGTAATCTAAACCAATCACTTTTTTTTTTTTTTGATGAAATTCAATGCATTCAAGTGCCAAAGATGTACAAATGAGCTTGTAGCAATGAATATAATATTTTATGTAAACATAAATGTTGATTTCATCATCATTTAGTGTAAATTTGTCCTTGAAATAAAAAGAGAAATCTTGTTATGAAAAATTGAACAAACATTCTCATTGTTCAAGAATTAAACCATTCAATACTTATAAGGAAAGGTGTGCAAACATGCTTTGTTCCATTGAAAGCAATGTTTTAAGAAGACACAAAATTACTTATATGTATTGAGTGCTTTAATTCCTGAATAATGAGAACATCTCTTCATTTCTAACTAATGAGAATGAATAATGTATTGAGTTCTTCTTTCATTGCAAGCACTCATTTACACAAAAAAAAATTGATTCAAAAATGGTAATTTAGACCAATCACACCAATTTTTGATGGAATTCGATGGATAAAGAGTACCAAAGATTTACAAACAAGCTTTTTGCTATTATTAGGATGTTTTGTGTAAATACAAATGTTAATTTCATCATCATTTTGTGTAAATTTGTCCTTCTAATGATAAGAAAATTCTTGTTATGAAAAATTGGCTTAGGAATTAAACCATTCAATACTTGTAATTGATCAATGACTCATTTTACTTGATGGAATTCATTGCATTTAGTGAACAAAAAATGTACAAATGAGCTTGTTGCAATAAATATAATGTTTATTGTGGACACAAAAGTTAATTTTGAGATCATTTTGTGTGAATCAGTCCTTGTAATGAAGAAACAAGTCTTGTTTGCTAGAAATGAAGAGACGGTCTCATTTAGGAATTAAAAAGCTCAGTACATATTTAAAAGGTAATCTAGACCAATCAAACCCTTTTTTTGATGAAATTCAATGAATTTAAAGTACAAAAGAGGTTTAAACAAGCTTGTTGAAATGAATATAATGCTTTATGCAGACACTAATGGTAATTTCACCATCATTTTGTGTAAATTTGCCCTTCAATGAAAGGAGAAGTCTTGTGATAAAAATTGAAGTGATAGTCTCATTGTTTAGGCAGTAAACCATTCAATACCTATAATAAATTCTACTAAAGGTCACTAATGTATTTTACTTTATTGAATTTAATGGATTTTGTGTACCAAATATGTACAAACAAGCTTGTTGTAACGAATATAATGTTTGTTGTTGACACAAAATTCAATTGCAAATTCATTTTGTGTGAATGAGTCCTTATAACGAAAGAACAAGAACCAGTCTTGTTTGCTAGAAATGAAGGTTCTCATTCAGGAATTGAAAAACTCCATACATATTTGAAAGGTAATCTAGACCAATCAAATCTTTTTTTTTTTTTGGATGAAATTTAGTGGATTTAGAGTATAAAAGATATATAAACAAGCTTGTTACAATGAATATAATATTTTATGTAGACACTAATGGTAATTTCACCATCATTTTGTGATAAAAATTGAAGTGATAATCTCATTATTTAGGTAGTAAATCATTCAATACCTATAATGAATTCTAATAAACGTCAACAATGCTTTTTACTTGATTGAATTCAATGGGTACATAGTATCAAAGCTGTCCAAATGTGCTTGTTTAGATGCAAAAATTAATTTCACCAATATTTTGTCAAAATGAGTCCTTGTGACAAAGGCAAGAGCCTTGTTAGTTAGAAAGGAAGAGATAGTCTCATAATTCAAGAATATAATGAGATAGAGGAAAAGGTAAAGTGTTATTTTACTCTTTTAAAAATACCTTAAAAGGAAAATGTTTTTTTTATGACCTTTAATCAAGGACAACAAAAACTTTGGCATCAAAGGTATAAAAAACATATTGAACAAAAGGGTATTGTTGATATTTTTACTTAAATTCAAAATATTTATAATATTCAATGAAAACCTTTTCCTAATTTTTTGGCCTCAAAAAACTGCCTAATCCTTGAAAATGCTTACCAAGAGTATTTCACCAAAAAGGGAAAAAGGGTTAATAATATTTTTTCCCTCCTGCTTTAAATTTTTCTTTAAAAATTAAAGAAAGTGAGGTTATAGATTTTCCTTGTAAGACCAAAGTTATGGCCAGTGCTGTAATATAGTAAGTCAATTGTACTAATTTGTATCTTAATTGGTGGGCTCTCAATTGATTAGAATAGAGAAAAAAGTCAAAGAAATATTTCACAAATGGGACTCTATTCCTAAGCCTCTAGTCAAATTAGAAGTAAAAAAGGAAAAGGGTTTTATTTAAACCCCTATCCTCTAAAGATATTAACTATAATATGACCAATAGTAGTTCTAAAAAATTAGAACTAGTGGAGGTAATAGTTAAATAGCTTAAAAGCCTTGGTCTAAAAGATAAAGAAGCTATTGTTCTGAAAAAAAAAAAAAATAGATTAAATATAACAATAAAGGTGAAAATATCAAAGAAGACTTAGAAGAGTTAGATCAACTTCAACAAATGTTCTTATTAGAACAAGAACCATTTTAGAGTAATCCTTCTCATACAAAGGAACCTCTTTCTATTAATAAAATAACCTTTAATAAGGTTCCTACTATGTTATGCTATCCAAGATCAATACATGTTGACCTCTTATTGGAAGAACAATTAGAGTATAATTATGTTCAATATGATGGTAGTAGTATAGTTGAATGGAATCTCAATGGTGTGATTGAACATCAGATTCTAATTTTGTTGCATCACATGATGATGCTCGTAACTACTACCAAAACAAGGAGTAATTCTGACCCTCATTTTGCTAAAATCATAAATCAAGTGGGTTTACTAAATAGCTTAAACATTGGTGGGATTTTTATTTATCTAATAAGGTACAAAATCAATTTTTTTCTGCTACAAAACCAAAAGTAGAATACTAATCTCTGATTGTGTTAATACACTAATTTATACAATCACCAATCATTTTATTGGTACTACCATTTTGTTTATAGATAGACTTAGGAGTAACTCATTAATTTGAGATGTCCTAACTTCTCTCTTTTTAAGTAGTAAAAAGATGTATATTTCTTTAAGGTCTTTACTTGAGAAGACAGTCAAAATATCTTTTAGAAAAAAAAAATTTCTCTCTAGGTCACCTACCCTATTTGCTGAGAGAGTTAGAACTAAGCTTAAAGCCAATAATTCTACAATAATAGATTATAATCACCTCACCTATGGTGAACTAGCTACTGAAGTAGTCACTAAAGGAATTAAACTCTGTAATGAAATTAAACTACATAAGTAGTTGCAAAATGAGAAATCTCAAAGGGAAAAGGGCTTTGGGTAGTTTTTGCAAGCAACACATAACCCAATAAACCAAAAAAGAAAGGTTACCAACCTTATGTGAAATAAAAATCTTCTTATGAGAAGAAAGGAATAGAACAAAGAAAATGCCTGTAAAGCCAAAACCAAAGAAAACAATTGTTTGCTATAAATGTGGCAAAATAGGGCACTATTCAAATAAGTGCAAAACAAAGCAAAAAAATTCAAGAGTTAACTCTTGATGATGGTTTAAAAAAAAAAAAAATTCCATTTTTCATTTAGCAAAAGATCATATGCTAGTTTTAGCCAACAAATTGCTAAAATAGAAGAAAGTTATGAACAAAATATTTAATGCTTAATCAGCATTTACTCTTGTTTATATTGATGATGTATTGTTTTTTCCTAATACCATTGAACAACATTCTAAGCATTTAAATATTTTCTTAAATATCATGAAATGGGTAGGTCTAGTTGCTCTTTCTAAAAAAATGAAGTTATTTCAAAACAAGATTTGCTTCCTTTGTCACTTCATTGAAAAAGGAATTATTATGCCCATAAATCAAGCAATTGAGTTGCCTCTAAATTTCCTGATGAAATTAGGGACAATCAACAATTGCAATGCTTTTGGAAGTTTGAATTATCTGTCAAAATTTTATAAAGAGTTAGCTTATGATGATAAACCCTTATTTGAAAGGCTTAAAAGGAATCCTTCAAACTAAATGGATCACTATAACTTTCTTGTTATTAAAGCATAGGAATCATATTAAAGCTAAATTAGAACCTAAGAAAGCTAAATCATATTTAAATCATGCAAGACCTAGACCCAATGTTCAAGGAACATAAACCTAGGGTATAAGGAAGAATATAGATGCCACACTCCAGCGAAGAAGGGATTTGGGACTGATAAGTTAGGTTAAACATTGTAGGAAGAGTTAGTTCTTCATAAGTTCATTAGTTTTTCAAATAAATCAAAGGAGAAAATTTTCACTAATGTTATGCTCTTTTTAACAATAAAATCAAGCTTATTTATAGGCTGAATTAATAACCTAAAAAACCCAAAAAATAAAGTTAGTTGTAAAGAATAGAAGATCTCTTTATTCTGGAATTAAAGCACTTAATATAGATAATAATAGCTAATTTAGATTGATTGCACCTTTATTTGATGCAATTCAATGGACTTAGTGTACCGATGATGTAGAAATGAGCTTCATACAATCAATACAATGGTTATAGTTAACAAAAAGTTAATTTTGAGATCATTTTGTGTGAATGAGTCCTTGCAATGGAAAGAGAAGCTATGTTGTCAAAAAATGAAGAGGTGTTTGATACGAACTCTGATTATATGTAAAAGGAACCCAACACCAATGTTGGTATAGGATCGTTCTAACAAAGGTTAAGGGATTTGGAGTTCTGACCCAATGATTATAAACAACCAAAAACCAGAACTATAACATTTAGACGCCATTCCTAACAACAACAACATTGAAGAAGATAAGTCTATTAAACCAACACATTCAAGTATGAAAGTTCAGAATTAGTTCTTAAAGAATCAGAGAAAATAACTCATACATTCATGAAAAAATCCACCACCCCTCTAGCCACCCTTTCTGCTCTTTTTATATGATAATCCCCAAAAATCCTAGCTAATAAGATGGGCTTATTAAGGAAATTCGTTCAACCCACTACATAACAATATAACCCATGAAAATAATCCATTTAAATGCCCAAACATGGGCTACCAAATCCAGCTTCCTTCCCAAGGCCATTGTTCTCAAATTCCTCCACAGATGACACATTTGCAAGCCCTGGTGAAGCCTCCATCATTCTTAACTCGTACCTAGCAACTTCTTGATAGTAAATGTCGCACAACAAGTTGTTGAGAGCTTCCTTTATTTTCTTTGACCTTGCCCTTGTCATTGGTCCTCCAAGGTTTTGCAAAGCATCAACTCCCTTGTTGATTTGAGCTAGTACAATATGGCTTCCATCATTCCCGCTCTCCTCAAAATGATTTGTCCTCAAATCAGCACCTACATCATCAAAGACAAAAGGAGAAAGGTCAGAAACATTAAATGTTGCACTCACATTATACTCACTTGGCAAGGTCAAGTTTATATGCATTATCGTTGACTCTTGCCACCACTTGAAAAGGACCATCTCCCCTTGGTTGCAACTTTGATTTCCTTTGCATAGGAAATCTATCCTTCTGTAAATGTACCCAAACCCAATCACTAGGTTCAAAAGTGATATGCCTACGACCTTTGTTGGCTTGTGTTTCATATTGTTTGGTTTTTCTCTCAATGTTAAGCCTACCTTTCTCATGAAGTTGCCTAACCACTTCAGCCTTCTTTTTCCCATCTAAATTAACCTTGTCCTATATAGGCAATGGTACTAAATCCAAAGGAGATAATGGATTAAAACCATAAACAAGCTTTAAAGGAGAATAACCTGTAGCACTATGAACAACACGATTACAGGCAAACTCCACAAAAGGCAAACATTCTTCCCAAGTTCTAGAGTTCTTACCAATAATAGCACGCAACAATATACCAAGAGTTCAATTTACTACCTCAGTTTGTCCATTGGTTTATAGATGGCAAGTTATAGAAAACAACAACCTTGTTCCAATCCTACCCCACAATGTCTTCCAAAAATGGCTCAAAAATTTTGCATCATGATCTAATACGATACTCCTCAGCACTCCATGTAGGCGAACAATCTCTTTAAAAAAATAAGTCTGTTATTTTGTTGATAGCTCTACAATCGACACACATACTCTAAGATCCATCTTTCTTTGGCACAAGCAACACTGGCACTGCACATGGACTCATGCTCTCTCTTACATGTCCCTTCCTCATCAACTCATCAACTTGCCTCTGAAGCTCCTTTGCCTCCTCAGGATTACTTCTATATGCTGGCTTATTGGGAATGGGAGCTCCAGGAATAAGATCAATGTGATGTTCAATCCCTCTCCTTGGTGGTAAACCATCTAGGATCTCCTTAGGGAATACATCATTATAATCCTGCAACAAAGATGAAATAGCACTAGGCAAAGATGAATAAAGGTTAGTGTTAGAGAAATAAGAATCCTTGTAAAGGATCAAGATCATTTGTTGCCTATCTTGGAAGGCAACCCTAACATCTGCTCCTTTTGCAAACACACTCACTTGTTTTCTTTCTTCGTCACTCTTGTGAATCTGATCACTCTTGTACTTAGCACTCTTAAATGCGTTTACCTTGTTTTTCTCTCCTTCACTTTCTTTTCTCTTAACTCTCTCTTTCTTTTCACTCCTCCTCTTTTGCTCACTTTCATAAAGTCTCACTTGGTCTTCATACACCTATTTTGGAGTCAATGGAACAAGTGTAAATGGTTTTCCATCCATGGTGAAAGAATAGCTGTTCTTGTAACCATCATGCAAAACTTTTCTATCAAATTGCCAAGGATGACCCAATAACAAATGCCCAGCCTCCATAGGTACAACATCACAAAAAAACTTGTCCTTATATCTACCAATGGAAAATGGAACCATAACTTGTTTAGTCACTTTCACCACCCCAATGTCATTCAACCATTGCAAATTATATGGCCTAGGATGTTTGGTTGTAGGCAAGTTCAATTTTTCCACCAACTCTATACTTGCTACATTAGTGCAACTACCTCCATCAATGATCAAGCAACAAAGTCTATCTTTAACCAAACATTGAGTATGGAAAATATTTTCCTGCTGCATCTCAACATCATCCTCCTCCTTAACCTACACACTAAGGGCTCTCCTTGCTACTAAAAGCCTTCCACCATGCTCTGGATACTCTATCCCTTCATCAACATCACTAGCATCCTCCAGTGGCAGCATTTGGTCTTCATCACTAGCATCACTGCCAAACACATAGTCACCATTCTCCTTGAGGTACATGGTTCTCTTGTTAGGACATTGTGAAGCCACATGACCTTTACCCAGACATCTAAAGCATTTGATGTCTCTAGTTTTTCCTTGGGTGCCCTCAAGTTTTTCTTTAAATTTGCCCCTTTCCAGGCTGCCTGATGGAAACCATATTGTACCAGCTCAAATCAATAAGGGAGTTGATGCTTTGCAAAACCTTGGAGGACCAATGACAAAGGCAAGGTCAAAGAAATTAAAGGAAGCTCTTAACAACTTGTTGTGCGACATTTACTATCAAGAAGTTGCTAGGTACAAGTTAAGGATGATGGAGGCTTCACCAGGGCTTGCAAATGTGTGATCTGTGGAGGAATTTGAGAACCATGGCCTTGGGAAGGAAGTTGGATTTGGGAGCCCATGTTTGGGCATTTAAATGGATTATTTTCATAGGTTACATTGTTATGTAGTGGGTTAAACAAATTTTCTTAATAAGCCCATCTTATTAGCTAGGGTTTTTGGGGGTTAGCATGTAAAAGGGGCAAAAAGGGTGGCTGGAGGTGGCACCAACAAATTTCTTTAATAAGCCCATCTTATTAGCTAGAGTTTTGGGGGGTTAGCATATAAAAGGGGTAGAAAGGGTGTCTGGAGGTGGCACCAACGAATTTCCTTAATAAGCCCATCTTATTAGCTAGGTTTTTTGGGAGTTAGCATATAAAAGAGGTAGAAAGGGTGGCTAGAGGCAGAACCCATCTTCATGAATATATGAGCTATTTTCTCTAGTTCCTTAAGAACTAATTCTGAATTTTCATACTTGAGTGTGTTGGTTTAATAGACTTATCTTCTTCAACATTGTTGTTGTTAGGAGTGGCATTTGAATCTTATAGTTTTGGTTCTTGGTTGTTTATAATCATTGGGTCAGAACTCCAAATCCCTTAACCTTTGTTAAAAAGATCCTATACCAACATTGGTGTTGGGTTCTATTTACATATAATCAGAGTTCGTATCATTTGGTATTAGAGCCTTGGCTCTAACTCAGGTTAGTTATACCTTTGTTATCATCTATTTTATGTATTCTTCATTGTTGGTTGAATAATCAGAAAAAAAAAAAAACAAAAAAAAAAAAGAAAAGAAGAAAAAAAAAACACAAAAAAAAAAAAGCAAAATCATGTATTTCTTGGGTTTCCTTTCTGATATTTGTTTCTTCTACAAAAATACCCATTAGTTAACTAAAAAAAAAATTGTATATTTCTTGGGTTGTCTTCTGCTATTTGTTCCCTCTATAGAAATACCCATTAGTTAACCAAAAAAAAAAAAATCGACTTCATTGCTCAATTGGTCATTTACTTAATTATATTCGATAATTGATTGTTATCCGATTGCATTGCTTATATCATTAAATTCCTTCACATTCTGTTTGCTTTATTGCCCATCTTCTTGATTGTGTCACTTCTCTAAAGAGGTAGGTCTAGGATTGATATATTCAAGTTTTATTTGTTCTGAATTTAATTTGCTTGGAACTATTGAAAGAGCTCTTAAAGTCTTACCATTCATTGTGTGAAACATGAGAATTGAGGACTACTATAGTTGAGTGTAGAGCAAACACACAAGGGAGTGAGTTTTGTGAGGTATATTCTTTATTTACTAACAATCTTGCATATCCAATGTCTAATGCTAAAGAAGGCAGTTTCCCACATGGAGAGGAGGAAGTAGTTGTTCCAAATTTCAAATTGCTTATGAAATCCTTAGAGCAGAAGTTTAATAGGATTGACCAAATGTTTTGGGAAGTTTGAGACAAGATGGATAAAATAGAAGGGGAATCAAGTGTCAATCCTAAGAGGCCAGCTGGGAGGGTCATGAAGGAGTAATTTGAACATGACTTTGGTGAAGATGGTGATGATTATTATGATGATGGTGATAATGCTAGTAGAAATTTCAGAAGTGGATTTAGAGGCGGACGTGGTAATAGGAATGGTAGAGGAGTAAGAGGCAAAGGAAATGTTTATGATAGGTACAATGGAGGTTGGGATAACAGAAATAGAGTGAAGGAAGGAGTAGACAAAAATCTTAATAATATTAAAATGAAAATACCTTCTTTTCAAGGGAAAGCTGACCCTGATGTCTATATGGATTGGAAACAAAGGGTAAAATTAATATATGAGTGCCATAACTTCTCTGAGGAGAAGAAAGTGAAGTTAGCTGTGGCAGAGTTCATTGATTATACTGTAGTATGGTGGGACCAGCAAGTTACCACTAGGAGAAGAAATTTTGAGAGAATCGTAGAAACTTGGAATGAGTTGAAGACTGTGATGAGAAGGAGATTTGTTCCCAGCTCTTATTGTAGGGATTTGTATAATAAGTTGCAGAGTCTTACACAAGGTTCCAAGAGTGTGGAAGAGTACCATAAGGAGATGGAAATTGCTATGGTTAGGGCAAATGTAATGGAGGATAGGGAGGCAACCATGGCTAAGTTCCTCCAAGGGTTGAATAAAAGCATAGCTAATGTGGTAGAACTACAACACTATGTAGAGCTTGAAGACATGGTACACATTACCATGAAAGTTGAGAGGCAACTTGAGAAAAAGAGCTTGTTGCATTGAATATAATATTTGTTGTAAACACAAAAGTTAATTATGAGATTATTTTGTGGGAATGAGTCCTTGTAATGAAAAGAGAAGCATTGTTATCAAAAAATGAAGAAGTAATGTCATTGTTCAGGAATAAAACTATTCTATACTTGTAAGGAAAGCTAATCAAGATTAATAACTCATTTGCTTGATGGAATTCAATGCATTCAGATACCAAGGGCAATTAAATGTGCTTGTTTTAATTAATATTATGTTTCGTGTTGACATAAAAGTTAATTTCATTATGATTTTGTGTGAAGGAGTCCTTGCAATAAAGGAAGGAACATTGTTAGTTAGAAAAGAAGAGATAGTCTCATTATTTAGCAATTAAATCACTCAATTAGTATAATAAAAATTAATCTAGACCAATCACACCTATTTTTGATGGAATTCAATGGATTTGGACACCAAAAATGTACAAACAAGCTTGTTGCAATGAATAGAATGCTTGTTGTTAGCACAAAAGTTAATTATGAGATCATTTTGTGGTAATTAGCCCTTGCAATGGAAAGAGAAGTTTTGCTATCAAAAAATGAAATGGACTCATTGTTTAAGAATTAAACCATTCAATACTTAGAAGGAATGCTAATTGAGATTAATGACTTATTTACTTGATGGAATTCAATGGGTTTAGAGTACAAAAGGTGTGAAAATGTGCTTGGTCCAATGAGTATAATGTTTAATGTAGACACAATAATTAATTTGACCATCATTTTGTGTAACTGAATCCTTGTAATGAAGTGGGGAGCTTTATTAATTAGAAATGAAGAGATAGTGTCATTATTCTAGAATTGAAACACATAATGCATATAAGAAAAGATAATTTAGATGAACCACACCTGTTTTTTATATTGGGATTCATTAGATTTAGAGTTTATATTGGAATTCATTAGATTTAGAGTACCAAAGATGTACAAATGAGCTTGTACTTATAATTCAAGCTTAAAAGGTAGTAAAGCATATCTTAATGCAGGCCAAGGCTCTATTAATTTGATTGGAGTACTTAATAGGCTAGCATTACAATAAGATTCACTCCTAAATAGGAGTTTCTTTTTATAAAATACATGTCTACAATAAAATAGGAGTGTTTTATATTTTAGGAGTTTATCATTATCTTTATTTTTAGGGATTTTAAGGTTGTTAATTCAGCCTATAAAAAGATTGATTTCATTATTTAAAAGTGTAAAACATTAGTAAAAATAAAAGTGAGAATTTTTTTCCTTAGTTCTTTCAAGAACTAACTCTTCTTGTGGCATTTAACTTGACTTATCAATCCTTTCATTGCTAAACTATGACATCCATATGCTTCTTTATACCTTAGGTTCATGTTCCTTGTACTTTGGGTCTAGCTTTTTCATAATTGAAATATGATATAGCTTTCTTGATTTCTTGTTCAATTTTTTGTAAAATTTATCTAAGCTTTAAGGATTACAGGTTTATTTATCTAAAATTTGAGTTTTTCTTTTATTCTTCTTCTTAGCCACATTTTATCACCTCTTTTCTGTTAATTTGCAAACACTAGCTTTTCTTTTATTTTTGTCTACAAACTGTAGGTTGCTAGCTACATTCTATAAAGGCTTTACTTCCTTCTTTTTTTTTTTTTTCTAATTCCTACAATGATCTGGATATAATTAATCTTTTTTCTTGTCTAAGTTGCAATTCAATCTTAATGTGATTTTGTTTTTATTCTAATTTGATAGAATTAGTTGGTTATAAGGTAACTTTAATTTTGCTTGATTTGTTCAATAAAGGAATGAGAGAGAAAAGCCAAATTTATATAGTGTGCAAACACAAGAGTGACTATCATACAATGAGGGAGTGGAGTGAAACATGTGATAGAGTGCATGTTCCCAGCATTTTTTTTATGCAAGTGTTGATTTGGGACAAATCTTTTTAAGGGGGGCAGAAATGATGAGATCCATGAAGGAACTGATAAATGGAGGGCTTCTAAGGGTAGCAAAGCACATCTTAATGTAGATCAAGGCTTTATTAATTTCATTGGAGTACTTAATAGGCTAAGGTTACAATAAAATTCACTCATAAATTGAAGTTTGTTATAAAATAAGAGTTTACAATAAACTTAGAGTGTTCTTATATTTTAAGACTTCGTCATTGTCTTTATTTTTAGGATTTTTAGGATTGTTAATTTAAGCTATAAATATGCTTGATTTTATTGTTAAAAAGAGTAGAACATTAGTGAAAATAAAAGTAGGATTTTCTTATTCAATTCTTTAAATAACTAAGAACTTATTAAGGACCAACTTTTCTTGTGATTTTCAACCCAATTTATCACTCTCAAATGCTTTCTTTGCTGGAGGGTGCCATCCATATCCTTCTTTACAGCTTAGGTTTGTGCTTCTTGAATGTTGGATCTAGGACTTGCATAATTGAAACCTAATTTAGCTTTCTTAGGTTCTTGTTCGATTCTTGTGTCTGTTGGATCCCTAAACCACATCATTTGGGATTCACTTTATAGTGTCATTATTCAAGAACTAAAACACTCAATACATTAAGAAAAGGTAATCTGGACTAGTCATATATATTATTTTTTGATGGAATTCAATGGATATAGAGGGCCAAAAAATGAACAAATGAGCTTGTTGCAATTAATATAATGTTTGATGTTGACACAAAAGTTAATTACAATATCATTTGGTAGGAATGAGTCCTTGCAATGAAAAATAAGACTTGTTATCTAAAAATGAAGAGGCAATCTCATTGTTCAGGAATTAAACTTTTTGGTACATGTAAGCAAAGCTAAATAAGATCAATGACTCATTTACTTGATGTAATTCAATAGGTTTAGAGTACCACAAGTGTACAAACATGCTTGTTTCAAGGAATTTAATGTTTTATGCAAATACAAAAGTTAATTCTACTATTATTTTGTTTAAATGAGCCTTTGCAACAAAGGAAGGAGCCTTTTCAAATAGAAATAAAGGGACAATTTCATTATTCAACAATTGAATCACTCAACATGTATAAGGAAAGGTAATCTAGACTAATCATACCTTTTTTTTTCTTTTTATAGAATTCAAGGATTAGAGTGTCAAATATGAACAAACAAGCTTGGTGCAATGAATATGATGTTTGATGTTGACACAAAATGTTAAATGCAAGATCATTTTGTGGAAATGAGGTCTTGCAACAAAAAGAGAAGGCTTGTTATCAAAAACTAAAGAGGTGGTCTCATTGTTTAAGTATTAAACCATTCCCTATAAGGAAAACTAATCAAGATCAATGAGTTATTTACATGATGGAATTCAATGGGTTTAGAGTACCAAAGGTGTGCAAACATGCTCATTCCAATGAATATAATGTCTTATGTAGACACAAGTTAATTTCACCATCATTTTGTGTAAATGAATCCTTGTAATGAAGGAAGGAGCCTTGTTAGCTAGAAATGAGGTCTTATTTAGGTAGTCAAACACTCAATACATATAAGAAAAGGTAATCTAGTCCAATCACACCTTTTTTTGGTGGAATTCATTGGATTTAGAGACCAAAGATATACAAATGAGCTTTTTACAAGTAATATAATGTTTACTATTGACACAAAAGTTAATTATGTGATCATCTTCTGTGAAAGAGTCCTTGCAATGAAAAGAGAAGCCTTATTATCAAAAAAAATAAAGTAATGGTCTCTTTCTTTGATAATTAAACCATTCAATACTTGTAAGGAAAGCTAATCAAGATCAATGACTTATCTACTAGATGGAATTCATTAGGTTTAGAGTACCAAAGATGTAGAAATGAGCTTCTTGCAATGAATACATTGTTTATTGTTGTCACAATAGTTAATTATGAGATCATTTTGTGTGAATGAATCATTGCGACGAGAAGAGAATTCTATTTATCAAAAAAATGATGAGACAATCTCTTTGTACAAGAATTAAACCATTCAATACCAATAAGGAAAGCTAATCAAGTTCATTAACTTATTTGTTTCATGGAATCCAATGTATTCAAAGTACCAAAGGTGTGCAAATGTGCTTGTTCCAATGAATAAAATCTTTTATGCCAACATAAAAATTAATTTCACCATCATTTTGTGTAAATGAGTCCTTGTAACATAAGAAGGAGCCTTGTTAGTTAGAAATGAAGAGATGAAATTGGCTCCGAATCAAGTTTCCTTTTCCAATTTCGAGGTTCATTTTTTTCGTTCATTTTCTCAGCCACATGCTATAACCACTTGTTTTTTGAATCCACAAAGCTTAGTGATACGAACACTAATTATATGTAAATGGAACCCAACACCAATGTTAGTATAGGATCATTCTAACAAAGGTTAAAGGGATTTGGAGTTCTGACCCAATGATTATAAACAACCAAGAACCAGAACTATAAGATTCAGACGCCACTCCTAACAACAACAATGTTGAAGAAGATAAGTCTTATTGAACCAACACACTCAAGTATGAAAGTTCATAATTAGTTCTCAAGGAACTAGAGAAAATAGCGCATACATTCATAAAGATCAGTTCTGCCTCCAGCCACCCTTTATGCCCTTTTTATATGTTATCCCCCAAAAACCCTAGCTAATAAGATGGGCTTATTAAGGAAATTTGTACACCCAAAAACCCTAGCTAATAAGATGAGCTTATTAAGGAAATTCGTTCAACCCACTACATAACAATATAACCCATGAAAATAATCCATTTAAATGCCCAAACATGGGCTCCCAAATCCAACATCCTTCCCAAGGCCATGGTTCTCAAATTCCTCCACAAATGACACATTTGCAAGCCCTGGTGAAGCCTCCATCATCCTTAACTCGTATCTAGCAACTTCTTGATGGTAAATGTCGCACAAAAAGTTGTTGAGAGCTTCTTTTATTTTTTTTGACCTTGCCCTTGTCATTGGTCCTCCAAGGTTTTGCAAAGCATCAACTCCCTTGTTGATTTGAGCTAGTACAATATGGCTTCCATCATTCCCGCTCTCCTCAAAATGATTTGTCCTCAAATCAGCACCTACATCATCAAAGACAAAAGGAGAAATGTCAGAAACATTAAATGTTGCACTCACATTATACTTACCTGGCAAGTCAAGTTTATATGCATTATCATTGACTCTTGCCACCACTTGAAAAGGACCATCTCCCCTTGGTTGCAACTTTGATTTCCTTTGCATTGGAAATCTGTCCTTCTACAAATGTACCCAAACCCAATCGCCAGGTTCAAAAGTGATATGCCTACGACCTTTGTTGTCTTGTGTTTCATATTGTTTGGTTTTTCTCTCAATGTTAAGCCTAGCTTTCTTATGAAGTTGCCTAACCACTTCAGCCTTCTTTTTCTCATCCAAATTAACCCTATCTTGTATAGGCAATGGTGCTAAATCCAAAGGAGATAATGGATTAAAACCATAAACAAGCTCGAAAGGAGAATAACTTGTAGCACTATGAACAACACGATTATAGGCAAATTCCACAAAAGGTAAACATTCTTCCTAGGTTCTAGAGTTCTTACCAATAACAGCACCAACAATGTACCAAGAGTTCGATTTACTGCCTTAATCTGTTCATCGGTTTGTAGGTGGCAAGTTGTAGAAAACAACAACTTTGTTCCAAGCTTACCCCACAATGTCTTCCAAAAATGTCTCAAAAATTTTGCATCACAATCTGATACAATACTCTTCGGCACTCCATGTAGGCAAACAATCTCTCTAAAAAATAAGTCTGCAATGTGTGTGGCATCTTCCGTTTTGGTGCACGCAATGAAATGCGCCATCTTTGAGAACCTGTCAACTACAACAAGAATACAATCTTGACCCTTCTTGGACCTAGGTAACCCAAGAATAAAATCCATAGAAATGTTGGTCCAAGGCTCACAAGGAATTTCTAAGGGCATATACTTACCATGGGGCAAAACCCTAAACTTAGCTTGTCTACAAGTAATACACTTAGCACAAACTCTTTCAACATCCCTTTTCATATGTGGCCAAAAGAAATGTTCATGTAAAACATCAAAAGTCTTTTGCATGCCAAAGTGTCCTGAAGTTCCTGATTTCTCCCTAGGATCTACTAGTTTGTGATACTGAGAGGGGGGTGAATCAGTATCACCACAATTCGCAATTCGCAAGTAAGTGAACAACTTCAACCTTTTCTTAAAAGCAAACTCTTTCTTAGACTCGACTAAGGTAGATCTATTGCTACCTACTAATCACAACAATTCCCAAAGTCACCTTTCAGACACCTTGCCTAATAGACAATTCAGATGTTCTTGTTTAGGCCTTCGTTAGGTTATGGGTTGGTTGATACTTTAGCTACGTTCACAACTCAATTCAAAACACATAATGTAAAGCAAATTAAGGACACACGAGATTTACGTGGTTCCGTCAATGTGACGTACATCCACGGTGGTAGGAACTCTCCCTTACCGAGACCATCCACTATACTTGAGAATTCCAGTTACAATGGATGTCTTAATTTTCTGCTCCTTTCATTATTGCAAATACCAAGTAAGTACAATACAAAGAGTGTCACTTACTGTGTCTACCCTTCTTCTAACTTGTCTTGCCTCTGTTGAATTGAAAGGCTACTCTACTGCAGTTTAGAAGTTCACCGCAATGCTCTCTAACCTCTCTTGAAGAAATCTGGAAATACGTTGAGTTCTTTCTGATGCTTTGCTGAATTCCTTCTTTAGGTTGTCTCACACAGCTCCTGCTTTAACCGTCTCGGTCTCACCCGTCTCCTTGTCTCACAACTCGCCTCACGTTTCCCTTTTTTTTTTTTTTTGCCCAACCTCTATTCTGCCGGATCTCTCACCGTCGACCGGATCTCTTTCTGCCGAATCTGTCTCACCATCTGCCGGATCTGTCACCGTCGACCGAATCTGTCTCACCGTCTGCCAAATCTGTCATCGTCGACCGGATCTGTCTCACCATCTGCCGGATCTGTCACCGTCGACCGGATCCCTGTTCTGCTGGATCTCTCATCGTCGACCGGATCTCTCACCATCCCAACCGGCTCTCTCTCACATCGTCGTCGGATCTCCTCTGTCCCAGCCGGATCTCCTTCTGCTGTCGCCGGATCTCCTCTGTCCCAGCCGGATATGTCACCATCCTAGCCGGATGTCACGCCGTTGCCAGATCTCTTACCATCTGCTGGATCTATCTCACTGTCTGCCAACTGCTGGTGTGCCGATCTACTCAACTGCTGACTGCTGGTGTGCCAGTGGTGTGCCGTTACTCACTGGTTTCTCTCTTGCCAGTGGTGTTTGTTTTCCAACCGGCCACTGTTCTGCTGTGTATAATTTTTCTCTCTCTTCCAATGGCTTCTTCTTTGGTCGGCTGGTTGTCTAGGTTTTCTGTCTGTTTTGCTCAATTGCCTGACACGTCTTTTTTTGTTCTCTTCCGATGGCCTTTATATACTCCTCCATGAAACCCCAATAGGGTTTATTTGTGGCGAATTTACAGTCTTACCCTTTTCATGTGGCTTTTACGTTCTTACCCCTCCATGTGGCTTTTACCTTTTGCACATTTAAACCTAATTGACAACAATTACAACCCATATAAGGCTATGGGAACAACAATCTCCCCCTTTGTAATTGTTGGCAATACTCATGACAAAAGCCACTATGCAGTAGTTTCAACTCCCCTTAAATATGCACTCTCCCTTTCTTAACAGCTCCCCCTGCACTGTTGCTTCTCTCCCCCTTTGCCAACCAATTACAAATTTGAAAAACTCACAAAGTGAAGATGGAGGATTTACCTAAACTTCAGGCTTGAGGAGGCATTTGCACAGATAGACTCAATCTGTGCTTTTCAAATAGCTCTATGGACAGAGGTTTAGTTAGAATATTTGAAATTTGATCTTTAGTGCCAACATACTCCAATTGAATTGTACCCTATTCCACTTGATCTTTGATGAAGTGATACCGGATGTCAATATGCTTGCTCCTCGAATGTTGAATCGGATTCTTACTGAGATCAATAGCACTTTGATAATCACAAAGTACGCTCACTGGTAAGTTCACTTCAACACCCAAGTTTGCCAATTGTCTTAGCATCCATATCACCTGTGTACATGCTGCACAAGCAGTCATATACTCAGCCTCAGTTGTGCTCAAAGCAACACTGTTTTGCTTTTTACTTAACCATGCAACACACTTTGAACCCAAGTAGAAGCTGCAGCCGCTGGTTGATTTTCTATCATCTATACTTCCGGCCCAGTCTGCATCAGTGTATGCTTGTAGTTTAACAGAATCCATAGCTGGATACCACAAGCTCATTTCTAGTGTTCCTTTGAGGTACCTTAGGATTCTTTTCACTGCCAACACATAAGACTCCTTAGGATCAGCTTGGAATCTATTGGCAGTGCACACAGCTTGCATAAGATTAGGCCTTGATGCCGTAAGGTACAGAAGGCTCCCTATCATCTTCCTGTACTCTGTAGGGCTTGTACTCCTTCCCTCCTGATCTTTTGTTAACTTGCAGCCCACTATCATAAGGGTACTGACAGATCTGCTATCCTCCATGCCAAACCTTTTTAGCATCTCTTTGGCATATTTCATTTGAGAAATAAAGATACCTTCTTCACACTGCTTTATCTGTAATCCAAGAAAGTACATCATTTCTCCAATCAATGACATCTCAAATTCCTCACTCATCTTCTATGCAAAATTTTGGCATAGTTCAGAGTGATCCCCTCCAAAGATGATGTCATATACATATACTATGGTTATCAGCTGGCCTTTTCTCTGAGTTGAACACATACAGGTTATTATCAACCATTCCTCTTTTGAAGTTCAACCTTCTCAAGTACGCATCCAGCCTGCTGTACCATGCTCTTGGAGCTTGCTTAAGACCATACAAGGCTTTCTTCAGCTTGCACACTTGTGTCTCATCCTCACTGATTTGTACTCCATCAGGTTGTTCAATATACACTTCTTTTTTCAAGAGCCCATTCAGAAAGGCGGATTTCACATCCATCTGATAGACTTTATACCTCTTGTGTGCTACCAAAGCTAAGAACATTTTGATAGTTTTCAACCTTGCTACTGGTGCAAAAGTTTCATCAACATCTACCCCTTTTATCTGAGTGTAGCCTTTCCAAACCAGCCTGGCCTTGTTCCTCACCACCTTGCCATCTTCATTGTGTTTATTCCTAAACACCCACTTTATTCCTATGACATTCTTATTAGTGGGTCTTGGAACCAACTCCCATGTATCATTCTTCTCAATTTGATCCAACTCCTTATTGATAGCTTTGACCTAAGCTTGGTCTTGAATAGCCTCTTCAACAGATTTAGGTTCAACTTGTGAGAGTAGAGTAGTAGCTCCCACCATTCTTCTTCTTGTTGTAACTCCTGCTAATGGGTCACCTATAATCTAATCTCCTTGATGAGCATTGGTCCATGTTTTCTTTGTCCTTCTTCCTTACACCGTCTTAGTTGCAAGAGGATCTCTTTCTTCATCTTCAGACTCACTCTTCTCCGAGTCTAAACTTACTTCTTGTTCCTTTTCTTTAGGTTGGTCTGATTCTTCATCTACATTGAAGTCATCTTCTTCATTGTCCTCAGCTTCTCCATTCTGCATTGTTTTCCAGTTCTCATCTATTCTCACATCACTGGTAGTGATCACTTTTCCCAGCTTATGCAGGAAAACTCTGTAACCTTTTGTCTTTGCTGAGTATCCCACAAAGATGCCTTCATTAGACCTAACGTTGAATTTTCCCAAGTTTTGCTCCTTGTTCTTCACAAAACATGGGCTGCCAAAGACTCTGAGATACTTGGCTGTTGTCTTCTTCCCACTCCATAGCTCATATGGAGTCTTATCAGTATTGGGCCTTAGTAGAACTCTATTCAGTAGGTGTACAGTTGCAAATCTTGCTTCTGTCCAAAATCTTGTGTGAAGCTTGGATTCCAGCATTAGAGTTCTTGCCATTTCAACCACAGCTCTGTTCTTCCTCTCTACCACCCCGTTCTGTTGAGGTGTTCTTGCTGCTGCCATCTGATGGTGAATTCCATGCTTCTCAAGGTAATCTTCAAAAACTCCATTTATGAATTCAGTGCCTTGATTTAACCTCAATACTTTGATCATCTTTCCACTCTCATTTTCAGCCAATCTTCTGTATCTCTTGAAGCAATTCAGAACTTCTGACTTGTGTTTGAGGTGCATGATGTAGGTCCTTCTGGAATAATCATCAACAAATAAGACGAAGTACCTCTCACCTTTCAACCCTTTTGTTCTCATCGGCCCACACAAATCAGTATGCACAATGTCAAGCACTATTTCAGAACTGAACTCTTTGGTCTTATACTGCTTTTTGACATATTTTCCTTTAGAGCATTCTGAGCAAACATACTCCCTCTCTCTCCTGAGGTCAGGAATATCTCTGATTGCATGAGTAGTGGTTAGCTTCCTCATGTTCTTCAGTGACAGGTGTCCTAGCCTTCTATGCCAGAGTTGATTTTCTTCTTCTTTGGTGAGTAAACAGCTGCTTATCTTGTCTTCATCAATCACATATAAATTTTCAACTGTTCTCTTCCCGGCTGCAACAATATTGCCTTCTTTACTCTTTACCTGGCAACCTGTTTTTGTGAATATTACCTTATGGTCTTCGTTGCATAGCTGACTGACAGATGCTAAATTATATTTGATTCCTTCAACGTGTAGAACATCTTTTAGCTTTCCTCTTCCAATCTTTACTGACCCCTGACCATTGATGTTGAGTGAATCATCATTGCCAAACTTGACTCTACCTTCTCTTGATTTGTTTAGCTTTGATAATTTACTCTTGTCACCTGTCATGTGCGAAGTGCATCCACTATTAAGGATCTACTGCTTATCCTTACAGTCAGTTTTGAGTGCAATTTAAGCTATATTAGCTACCTCCCTTTTAGCTTTATATTCCTTCTTTTAAACTGGCTAGAAGATAGCTTTCTCCTTTTTCTTAACTTTGACTGCACCACTTGTTTTCACTATTCCATTGAGTGCCTTCTCTTGCTCAGGGAGAAGTGTCATGCATCTCTTGGCATTATGGCCATCCTACCTGCACCTTTCACACTGTTCCAAGTCTGCCAATATAGCAAACTTATTCTTTGAAACCACTGGTTTGGGCTTCCACCAACAATCCTTATCAGCGTGTCCTTGCCTTTTATAGTATGTGCAAGAACTCACGACAGGTGTTCTCTTTTGAAATCTGTATTGTCTCCCCCTGTATACAGCATCGTATCTTCTCAAGTTGGAGACATATACTGGCCTTCTCCACCAACAGTTACTCACTTTATAACCCTAAACTCCACAATAAAGGCAATGACCTTGAAATTGCCTCTTCTTGGGTCTGATCACTGCTTGTCTTCTTATGTTTATCACTTGCTGTGTAGGCAAAGTAGCTAGCTTCTTTGCTTGTGTGACTTCCATTTCAGTCACCTTCTTCTCCTTCTTCTGTTCAGCCGTAGCCCTCTGCTGCTTGACTTTCTTTTCTTCCTTCTTGTTTGCCACCCTAGGTTGCTTCTTCAAATCTTCTTTATTCTCAGCTATCTTCTTCCAAGTCACAACCTTCTCTTTCAACTTTTGTGGCACATTCTCATTTTCTTTAGCCAATGCAGTCTCAGATTGTTACACTTTCTCTACATTCTTCTCTCCTTTTCCAGAACTTGTTTCTCCTATCATTTCAAGTTTCTGCAAGTTCTCTTTGCTACTTTTGATTTGTTGCTGAAGTCTCAGCAACTCTTTCTCCATTTCTTCAATTTTTGAAGCCCTTGAGCCAAGTTCTACTGTAAGGTCTTCACATATTTTGATCTGTTCCTCAAATCTTCTCTTCAAGTCAGTATGCTCTGCCCTTATTTCATTGTTTTGACTTTCAGCTTCTTCAAACTTTGCTTCAACTTGCTTTATATGGGCCTCCAACCTTCTTATGGTTCTGCCCCTTCTGATTATCTCTTTTGAAGCTGCTTCCAACTCAGCTTCAAGATCTGGCTCTTCTTCATCAATTTCCTTTTCCTCTTTAGAGGTTGAGCTACCACTTTATGCTGATGCCATAAAGACATACTCATCTGATGAGTCTTCATCTTCCTCCTCATCAGCTTCTTTTGTCTGACTCACATAACTCTTGAATGAGCCTCTCGTCTTCCTCTGTGGGTTGGCAATCTTCTTACTGGACTTCTTTGATTTGAATGATGATCTTCTCCATCTTTAATTCTGCTTATCATCACCATCCTCATCTTCATCATCAAGTTTCACTTTGCACTGAGAAGCAAAGTGTCCAGTTTGCCCACAATGATAACATCTCAAGGACAACTGTCCTTTTCCCTTCTTAGACCCCTTTTTGAATTTCCTTGTGAAGTAAGCCAATACTTCACCTTCACTTTCTTCCTCATCATCATCATTGTCCTCACTGGATGATTCTTTCTTTTCTTTTATCTTCAAGTGTTTCATAGTTTTGAAAGCTGCCTCCTTTGATACCTTTGACATTGAGGAACTCTCAGTTGACTTTATTCTCATCTCATATGCAATGAGATTGCACTGAAGATCATGTAGAGACATAGAATTGAGATCTTTACTCTCCTTTATGGCTGCCATCTTTGAGGCAAACCTCTCAGGCAGAATTCTCAGAATTTCCTTCACAATCGATGAGTCCTTCTTGTTCTTCCCATGACTTCTCAGGTCGTTTACAGCGTCAATAACCCTGGTGAAGAATTCTTGAATTGTCTCATTCTTCTGCATTCTAAGAGATTCATATTTCTCCTTGAACACTTGAAGCTTAGCCTCCTTCATTCTGCCATCACCTTTATAGACTTTCTGCAATCTGTCCCATATCTCCTTGGCAGATTTGCAGTCCATAACTTTAGCATACTCAGCATCTATCAATGCTGAAATGATGACATTTGAGGCCTTCCCATTTATCTTAAATTGCCTTAACTCCTCTGGGGTTGGGTCTTTACCTTCTTCCGGAGCCACAAAACCCTCCTGTACGCATTTCACCATGTTCATGCCCATGGTTGCAAATACCACTTGCATTCTTGCTCTCCACATATGATAGTTGGTTCCGTTGAAGATTGGAACCTTCTTGTTGTAAGTGGTGCTAGTGCTGGTACCGGCTTCCATTTCTCAGTATGCTAAACAAGTCAAACTTCTAGATCCCTTCAAAGTAGTACACCAAGCTATTAAACTTTAAACTGGTGAACCTGTGCTCTGATACCAATTGAAGTTCCTGACTTCTCCCTAGGATCTACTAGTTTGTGATACTGAGAGGGGGGTGAATTAGTATCATCATAATTCACAATTCGCAGGTAAGTGAACAACTTCAACCTTTTCTTAAAAGCGAACTCTTTCTCAGACTCAACTAAGGTATATCCATTGCTACCTACTAATCACAATAGTCTCCAAAGTCACCTTTCAGACACCTTGCCGAATAGACAATTCAGATGTTCTTGTTTAGGCTTTCGTTAGGTTATGGGTTGGCAGATACTTTAGTTGCATTCACAACTCAATTCAAAACATAGAATGTAAAGCAAATTAAGGACACACGAGATTTACGTGGTTCCGTCAATGTGACGTACATCCACGGTGGTAGGGACTCTCCCTTACCGAGACCATCCACTATACTTGAGAATTCCAGTTACAATGGATGTCTTAATTCTTTGCTCCTTTCACTATTGCAAATACCAAGTAAGCACAATACAAAGAGTGTCACTTACTGTGTCTATCCTTCTTCTAACTTGTCTTGCCTCTGTTGAATTGAAAGGCTGGTCCACTGCCGCTTAGAAGTTCACCGCAACGCTCTCTAACCTCTCTTGAAGAAATTTGGAAATACGTTGAGTTCTTTCTGATGCTTTGCCGAATTCCTTCTCTAGGTTGTCTCACACAGCACCTACTTTCACTGTCTCGGTCTCACCCATCTCCTTGTCTCACGGCTCGCCTCACATTTCCCCCTTTTTTTTTTTTTGTCCAGCCCTTGTTCTGCCGGATCTCTCACCGTCGACTGGATCTCTTTCTGCCGGATCTGTCTCACTGTCTGCCCGATCTGTCTCACCGTCTGCCGAATCTGTCACCGTCGACCGGATCTGTCTCACCATCTGCCGGATTTGTCATCATCGACCGGATCTGTCTCACCGTCTGCCAGATCTGTCACCGTCGACCGGATCCCTGTTCTGCCGGATCTCTCACCGTCGACCGGATCTCCCTCTGCCAAATCTCTCACCGTCCCAGCCGGCTCTCTCTCACGCCGTCGCTGGATCTCCTCTGTCCCAGCCGGATCTCCTTCTGCTGTCACCGGATCTCCTCTGTCCCAGCCGGATCTGTCACCGTCCCAACCGGATCTCCTTTGTCCCAGCTGGATCTGTCACCGTCCCAGCCAGATCTCCTTCTGCTGTCACCGGATCTCCTCTGTCCCAGCCGGATCTCACGCCGTCACCGGATCTCTCACTGTCTGCCGACTGCTGGTGTGCCGATCTACTCAGCTGTTGACTACTGGTGTGCCAGTGGTGTGCTGTTACTCACCGGTTTTGCTCTTGCCGGTGGTGTTTGTTTTTCCAACCGGCCACTTTTCTGCTGTGTATAATTTTTCTCTCTCTTCCATGGCTTCTTCTTTGGTCGGCTAGTTGTCTAGGTTTTCTGTCCATTTTGCTCAATTGCCCAACATGTCTTTTTTTATTGTCTTTCGATGGCCTTTATATACTCCTCCATGAAACCCCAAAAAAGAGTTTATTTGCGGCGAATTTACTGTCCTACCCTTTTCATGTGGCTTTTACATTCTTGCCCCTCTATGTGGTTTTTACCTTTTGCACACTTAAACCTAATTGACAACAATTACAACCCATATAAGGCTGTGGGAACAACATGTCCCATTAAACCACCCCCATGCGTTCTCTCAAAAGTAATGCTCTTATAGACCCTTGAGGAATACAAAGCTTATTTACTCTAAACAAATACCCCTAATGTCTATAAAACTTACCAAAGGTAGCTTTCTCACATGCAGCATATACGTTACTAAAGTCAACATCATTAGCATACAAACCAATAATGTGCTCAAACCCCAGCAACTTAACGCTCAAAGAGCTAATCAATGTGTACCTACGTGACAATGCGTCAACAACAACATTTTCCTTACCTGATTTGTATTGAATTACATAAGGAAAAGTTTCAATAAACTCAACCCATTTTGCATGTCCCCTATTCAACTTACCTTGCCCCTTCAAGTATTTTAAAGACTCATGATCAATATGAATTACAAACTCCTTGGGTCAAAGGTAATGCTGCCATGTTTCTAAAGTCCTAACAAGTGTATACATTTCTTTATCATAAGTTGGATAATTCAATGTTGCCCCACTCAACTTCTCACTAAAGAATGCAATAGGTCATTTCTCTTGCATGAGAACTCCCCCAATCCCAATGCCCGATACATCACATTCAATTTCAAATATCTTAGAAAAATCAGGCGAAGCAAGAAGTGGTGCATTACACAATTTAGACTTAAGCGAATCAAAGGCATCTTGTTGTTCCTTACCCCACTTAAAACCCACACTCTTTTTAGTCACCTCAATCAATGGTGCAGCTATGGTACTAAAATCCTTAATAAACCTCCTATAAAAGCTAGTCAAACCATGGAAACTCCTCACATCACTCACACTCTTAGGTGTAGGCCATTCTTGAATTGCCTTAATCTTCTCTTTATCAACCTCTATGCCATGAGCAAACACAACATAACCCAAGAAAATGACATGATCCTTGCAAAAATCGCATTTCTTCAAATTGGCATACAATTTCTCATTCCTCAAAACATCAAGCACACAATGCAAATGTTCAACATGCTCTTCTAAATTCTTACTGTATACTAATATGTCATCAAAATAAGCCACAACAAACTTTCCTAAGAAAGGTCTCAAAACATGATTCATTAATCTCATAAAAGTACTACGTGCATTACTCAAACCGAAGGGCATAACTGACCATTCATACAAACCATGCTTGGTCTTGAATGTAGTTTTCCATTCATCTCCTTCCCTCATCCTAATTTGATGATACCCACTCTTAAGGTCAATTTTAGAGAAGTAACAAGCACCATGTAATTCATCTAGCATATCATCAAGCCTGGGTATAGGATGTCGATACTTAACTATTATTTTGTTGATATCTTTACAATCGACACACATCCTCCAAGATCCATCTTTCTTTGGCACAAGCAACATTGGCACTGCACATGGACTCATGCTCTCCCTTACATGTCCCTTCCTCATCAACTCATCAACTTGCCTCTGAAGCTCTTTTGTCTCCTCAGGATTACTTCTATACGCTAACTTATAGGGAATGGGAGCTCCAGGAATAAGATCAATGTGATGTTCAATCCCTCTCCTTGGTGTAAAACCATCTGGGATCTCCTTAGGGAATACATCATTATAATCCTGCAACAAAGATGAAATAGCACTAGGCAAAGATGAATCAAGGTTAGTGTTAGAGAAATAAGAATCCTTGTAAAGGATCAAAATCATTTGTTGCCTAGCTTGGAAGGCAACCCTAACATCTGCTCCTTTAGCAAATACACTCACTTGTTTTCTTTCATCTTCACTCTCGAGAACCTGACCACTCTTGTACTTAGTACTCTCAAATGTGTTTACCTTGTTTTTCTCTCCTTCACTTTCTTTTCTCTTGACTCTCTCTTTCTTTTCACTCTTCCCCTTTTGCTCACTTTCATAAAGTCTCACTTGGTCTTCATACACCTGTTTTGGAGTCAATGGAACAAGTGTGAATGGTCTTCCATCCATGGTGAAAGAATAACGGTTCTTGTAACCATCATGCAAAACTTTTCTATCAAATTGCCAAGGATGGCCCAATAACAAATGCCTAGCTTGCATAGGTACAACATCACAAAACAACTTGTCCTTATATCTACCAATGGAAAATGGAACCACAACTTGTTTAGTCACTTTCACCACTCCACTGTCATTAAACCATTGCAAATTATATGGCCTAGGATGTTTGGTTGTAGGCAAGTTCAATTTTTCCACCAACTTTGTACTTGCTACATTAGAGCAACTACCTCCATCAATGATCAAGCAACAGAGTCTATCTTGAACCAAACATCGAGTATGGAAAATATTTTCCCGTTGCATCTCAACATCATCCTCCTCCTTAACTTGCACACTAAGGGCTCTCCTTGCTACTAAAAGCCTTCCACCATGCTCTGGATACTCTATCCCTTCATCAACATCACTAGCATCCTCTAGTGGCGGCATTTGATCTTCATCACTAGCATCACTGCCAGAAACATAGTCACCATTCTCCTTAAGGTACATGGTTCTTTTGTTAGGACATTGTGAAGCCACATGACCCTTACCCAGACATCTAAAGCATTTGATATCTCTAGTTTTTCCTTGGGTGCCCTTAAGTTTTTCTTCAAATTTGCCCCTTTCTAGGCTGTCCCCACTAGTCTTGGGCCTATGTGAATTGGTCTTAAGCTTAGAAGTCATCTTCTCTTCCTTCTTCCCCCAATTTGACTTCCAAAAATATGAACCTAAGTTCTAATTATTTCTAAAAGTTCTCCTTCCCTTAAGCTGCCTCTCAACTTTCATGGCAATGTGTACCATGTCTTCAAGCTCTACATAGTATTGCAGTTCTACCACATCAGCTATGCTTCTATTCAACCCTTGGAGGAACCTAGCCATGGTTGCCTCCTTATCCTCCATTACATTTGCCCTAACCATAACAATTTCCATCTCCTTATGGTACTCTTCCACACTCTTGGAACCTTGTGTAAGGCTCTACAACTTGTTATACAAATCCCTATAATAAGAGCTGGGAACAAATCTCTTTCTCATCATAGTCTTCAATTCATTCCAAGTTTCTACAGTTCTCTCCAAATTTCTTCTCCTAGTGGTAACTTGCTGGTCCCACCATACTATAGTATAATCAGTGAATTCTGCCACAGCTAACTTCACTTTCTTCTCCTCAAAGAAGTTATGGCACTCATATATTAATTTTACCCTTCCTTCCCAATCCAAATAGATATCAAGGTCAGCTTTCCCTTGAAAAGAAGGTATTTTCATTTTAATACTATTAAGATTTTTGTCTACTCCTTCCTTCACTCTATTTCTGTTATCCCAACCTCCATTATGCCTATCATAAACATTTCCATTGCCTCTTACTCCTCTACCATTCCTATTACCACGTCCTCCTCTAAATTCACCTCTAAAGTTTCTACTAGCATTATCACTGTCATCATAATAATCATCACCATCTTCACCAAAGTCATGTTCAAATTGCTCCTTCATGACCCTCCCATCTGGCCTCTTAAGATTGACACTCAATTCCCCTTTTATTTCATCCATCCTGTCTCGAACGTCCTAAAATATTTGGTCAATACTATCAAACTTCTGCTCTAAGGATTTCATAAGCAATTTGAAATCTGGAACAACTACTTCCTCCTCTCCATGTCAGAAACTGCCATCTTTAGCATTAGACATTGGATATGCAAGATTGTTAGTAAATATAGAATATACCTCACAAAACTCACTCCCTTACGTGTTTGCTCTCCACTCAACTATAATAGTGCTCAACTGTCGTGTTTCACACAATAAATTGCAAGACTCTAAGAGGTCTTTCAATAGTTCCATGCAAACTAAGTTGAGAATAAACAAAACTTGAATATATCAATCTTAGACCTACCTCTTTAGAGAAGTGACACGATCAAGAAGATGGGTAATAAAGCAAAAGGAATGTCAAGGAATTCAATGATATGAGCAGTGCAATTAGACAACAATCAATTATTGAATATAATTGAGTAAATGACCAATTGAGCAATGAAACCGGTTTGTTTTTTTTTTTTTTTTTTTGGTTAACTAATGGGTATTTCTGTAGAAGAAATAAATATCAGAAAGGAAACTCAAGAAATACATTTTTTTTTTCTTCTTTTCTTTTGTTTTTTTTTTTTTTTGATTATTCAACCAACAATGAAGAATACATAAAATAGATGATAACAAAGGTATAACTAACCTGAGTTAGAGCCAAGGCTCTGATACCAAATGATACGAACTCTGATTATATGCAAACGGAACCCAACACCAATGTTGGTATAGGATCGTTCTAACAAAGGTTAAAGGGATTTGGAGTTCTGACCCAATGATTATAAACAACCAAGAACCAGAACTATAAAATTCAGACGCCACTCCTAACAACAACAATGTTGAAGAAGATAAGTCTTATTGAACCAACACACTCAAGTATGAAAGTTCATAATTAGTTCTCAAGGAATCAGAGAAAATAGCTCATACATTCATAAAGATCAGTTCTGCCTCCAGCCACCCTTTATGCCCTTTTCATATGATATCCGCCAAAACCCTAGCTAATAAGATGGGCTTATTAAGGAAATTCGTACCCCCAAAAACCCTAACTAATAAGATGGGCTTATTAAGGAAATTCGTACCCCCAAAAACCCTAACTAATAAGATGGGCTTATTAAGGAAATTCGTTCAACCCACTACATAAGAATATAGCCCATGAAAATAATCCATTTAAATGCCCAAACATGGGCTCCCAAATCCAATATCCTTCCCAAGGTCATGGTTCTCAAATTCCTCCACAGATGACACATTTGCAAGCCTTGGTGAAGCCTCCATCATCCTTAACTCGTACCTAACAACTTCCTAACGGTAAATGTCGCACAACAAGTTATTGAGAGCTTCCTTTATTTTCTTTGACCTTGCCCTTGTCATTGGTCCTCCAAGGTTTTGCAAAGCATCAACTCCCTTGTTGATTTGAGCTGGTACAATATGGCTTCCATCACTTAGTTTATCTTTTCTTATATTTAAATTTTTGCAAAAAATTAAAAAAATGAAAATCTTGTTTGATGAAGAAGAAAAGGGAAAAAAAAGAAAAACAAAGAAAAGAAAAATATTCTATTTGATTCCTTTCTATTTCAAAAGTAAATCCTATTAAATTAGGTGAAAGGGAGATAAAGACTTTATTTCCTTATTTCTTTCTAGTTCCTACAAGTATTTTGATCTAATTTATTCTATTTTTTTTCTTTTCATATGTTGCAAATTAATCTTGTTGAGTTCTTCTAATCCATAACTTTAAATTCATTGTACTTTCCTAAATTTCTTTGATTCTATTTTGTTGGAATTAGTTGGTTATAAAGTGACTTTAATTGAGCTTGTTTAGTTCAACAAAGGAGTGAGAGAGAAAAGAAAAATTTATATAGTGTGCAAGCATGAGAGTAAGTGTCATGCTGTGAGAGAGTGGAGTGAAACACATGAGAGACTGTGTGCAAGTTTATCCCAACATGTATTTTTTTTATATAGGTGATGATTCAAGGTTGAATCCTTTTAAGGAGAGGCAAAATGATGAGATCCATAGAGAATTTAATGCATAGAGGGCTTCTAAAGATCCATTGAGCATTCAAGAAAGGCCAATAACATGTTCAAGAGATAAAAGGATGATGAAGCACTTTAACGGGCTAATTGAAGAAATTCGGGCCAAAGAAGCTAATTCAAGTTTCAATGATAGTAAAATATATCTTAATGTAGGCCAAGGCTTTATTTATTGTAAGGATTTCTACAACAACACCAAAAAAAAAAAAAAAAATAGTAAATTTATTGTTAGCTTATTTAGGATGTTTATAATTATCTCTAGGGTTAGGATTGTCAATTTACAACAACTACAAAAACAATTAGGAGTAGATTTGTTGTTAGCTTATTAAAGAAGTTTGCCATTATCTATAGGGTTATGGTTGTTAATTTAGCTTATAAATAAGCTTGATTTCATTGTTAAAAATAAGTGGAACATTAGAGAAACTAAAAATGAGAATTTTCTCCTTCAATTCTTTCAAGAACTAAAGAACTTATCAAGAACTAACTCTTCATATGGTGTTTAGCCTAACTTATCACTACAAAATTCCTTCTTATCAAGAGTACAACATCTGATGGAAGCCATATTGTACCAGCTCAAATCAACAAGGGAGTTGATGCGTTGCAAAACCTTGAAGGACCAATGACAAGGGCAAGGTCAAAGAAAATAAAGGAAGCTCTCAATAACTTGTTGTGTGACATTTACCGTCAGGAAGTTGCTAGGTACGAGTTAAGGATGATGGAGGCTTCAACAGGGCTTGCAAATGTGTCATCTGTGGAGGAATTTGAGAACCATGGCCTTGGGAAGGATGTTGGATTTGGGAGCCCATGTTTGGGCATTTAAATGGATTATTTTCATGGGCTATATTCTTATGTAGTGGGTTGAACGAATTTCCTTAATAAGCCGATCTTATTAGATAGGGCTTTTGGGGGATAGCATATAAAAAGGGCATAAAGGGTGGCTGGAGGCAGAACTGATCTTTATGAATGTATGAGCTATTTTCTCTGGTTCCTTGAGAACTAATTATGAACTTTCATACTTGAGTGTGTTGGTTCAATAAGACTTATCTTCTTCAACATTGTTGTTGTTAGGAGTGGCGTCTGAATCTTATAGTTCTGGTTCGTGGTTGTTTATAATCATTGGGTCAGAACTCCAAATCCCTTTAACCTTTGTTAGAACGACTCTATACCAACATTGGTGTTGAGTTCCATTTACATATAATCGGAGTTTGTATCATTTGGTATCAGAGCCTTGGCTCTAACTCAGGTTAGTTATACCTTTATTCTCATCTATTTCATGTATTCTTCATTGTTGGTTGAATAATCAAAAAAAAAAAAACAAGAAGAAGAAAAAAAACCAAAAAAAAAATCGTATATTTCTTGGGTTGCCTTCTGCTATTCATTCCTTCTATAGAAATACCCATTAGTTAATCAAAAAAAAAAAAAAAACACCAGCTTCAGTGCTCAATTGGTCATTTACTCAATTATATTCGATAATTGATTGTTGTCCAATTGCACTGCTCATATCATTGAATTCCTTATCATTTTATTTGCTTTATTGCCCATCTTCTTAATCGTGCCACTTCTCTGAAGAAGTAGGTCTAGGATTGATATATTCAAGTTTTGTTTGTTCTGAATTTAGTTTGCTTGGAACTATTGAAAAAGCTCTTAGAGTCTTGCAATTCATTGTGTGAAACACAAGAGTTGAGGACTACTATAGTTGAGTGGAGAGCAAACACGCAAGGGAGTGAGTTTTGTGAGGTATATTCTTTATTTACTAACAATCTTGCATATCCAATGTCTAATGCTAAAGAAGGTAGTTTCCCACATGGAGAGGAGGAAGTAGTTGTTTCAGATTTCAAATTGCTTATGAAATCCTTAGAGCAAAAGTTTGATAAGATTGACCAAATGTTTTGGAAAGTTCGAGACAAGATGGATAAAATAGAAGGGGAATCGAGTGTCAATCCTAAAAGGCTAGCTGGGAGGGTCATGAAGGAGCAATTTGAACATGACTTTGGTGAAGGTGGTGATGATTATTATGATGATGATGATAATGCTAGTAGAAACTTTAGAGGTGAATTTAGAGGAGGACGTGGTAATAGGAATGGTAGAGGAGTAAGAGGCAATGGAAATGTTTATGATAGGTACAATGGAGGTTGGGATAACAGAAATAGAGTGGAGGAAGGAGTAGACAAAAATCTTAGTAGTATTAAAATAAAAATACGTTCTTTCCAAAGGAAAGCTGACCTTGATGTCTATTTGGATTGGGAACGAAGGGTAGAATTAATATATGAGTGCCACAACTTCTTTGAGGAGAAGAAAGTGAAGTTGTGGCAGAGTTCACTGATTATGTTATATTATGGTGGGACCAGCAAGTTACCACTAGGAGAAGAAATTTTAGGAGAACCGTAGAAACTTGGAATGAGTTGAAAAACTATGATGAGAAGGAGATTTGTTCCCAGCTCTTATTATAGGGATTTGTATCACAAGCTTCAGAGCCTTACGTAAGGTTCCAAAAGTGTGGAAGAGTACCATAAGGAGATAGAAATTGCTATGGTTAGGGCAAATGTAATGGAGGATAAGGAGGCAACCATGGCTAGGTTCCTCCAAGGATTGCATAGAAGCATAGCTGATGTGGTAGAACTGCAACACTATGTAGAGCTTGAAGACATGGTACACATTGTCATGAAGGTTGTGAGGCAACTTAAGGGAAGGAGCACTTCTAGAAATAATCAGAACTTAGATTCATCTTTTTGGAAGTCGAATTGGGGGAAGAAGGAAGAGAAGATGACTTCTAAGCTTAAAACTAATTCACATAAACCCAAGACTAGTGGGAGTAGCCTAGAAAGGGGCAAAATTGAAGAAAAACTTGAGGGCACCCAAGGAAAAACTGGAGACATCAAATGCTTTAGATGTCTGGGTAAGGGTCATGTGGCTTCACAATATGCTAACAAGAGAACCATGTACCTTAAGGAGAATGGTGACTATGTGTTTGGCAGTGATGCAAGTGATGAAGACCAAATGCCACCACTAAAGGATGCTAGTGATGTTGATGAAGGGATAGAGTATCCAGAGTATGGTGGAAGGCTTTTAGTAATAAGGAGAGCCCTTAGTGTGCAGGTTAAGGAGGAGGATGATGATGTTGAGATGCAATGGGAAAATATTTTCCATACTCGATATTTGGTTCAAGATAGACTCTATTGCCTGATCATCGATGGAGGTTGTTGCACTAATGTAGCAAGTACAGAGTTGGTGGAAAAATTGAACTTTCCTACAACCAAACATCCTAGGCCATATAATTTGCAATGGTTGAATGACAGTGGAGTGGTGAAAGTGACTAAACAAGTTGTGGTTCCATTTTCTATTGGTAGATATAAGGACGAGTTGTTTTGTGATGTTGTACCTATGCAGGCTGGGCATTTGTTATTGGGATGTCCTTGGCAATTTGATAGAAAAGTTTTGTATAATGGTTACAAGAACCACTATTCTTTCACCATGGATGGAAAACCATTTACCCTTGTTCCATTGACTCCAAAACAGGTGTATGAAGACCAAGTGAGACTTTATGAAAGTGAGCAAAAGAGGAGTGAAAAGAAAGAGAGAGTCTAGAGAAAAGAAAGTGAAGGAGAAGAAAACAAGGTAAACTCATTTGAGAGTGCTAAGTACAAGAGTGGTCAGGTTCATAAGAGTGAAGATGAAAGACAACAAGTGAGTGTGTTTGCAAAAGGAGCAGATGTTAGGGTTGCCTTCCAAGCTAGGCAACAAATGATCTTGATCCTTTACAAGGATTCTTATTTCTCTAACACTAACCTTGATTCATCTTTGCCTATTGCTATTTCATCCTTGTTGCAGGATTATAATGATGTATTCCCTAAGGAGATCCTAGATGGTTTACCACCAAGGAGAGGGATTGAACATCACATTGATCTTATTCCTGGAGCTCCCATTCCCAATAAGCCAGCGTATAGGAGTAATCCTGAGGAGACAAAGGAGCTTTAGAGGCAAGTTAATGAGTTGATGAGGAAGGGACATGTAAGGGAGAGCATGAGTCCATGTGTAGTGCCAGTGTTGCTTGTGCCAAAGAAAGATGGATCTTAGAGGATGTGTGTCAATTGTAGAGCTATCAACAAAATAACAGTTAAGTATCAACATCCTATACCCAGGCTTGATGATATGCTAGATGAATTACATAGTACTTGTTACTTCTCTAAAATTGACCTTAAGAGTGGGTATCATCAAATTAGGATAAAGGAAGGAAAACTGCATTCAAGACCAAGCATGGTTTGTATGAATGGTTAGTTATGCCCTTCCATTTGACTAATGCACCTAATACTTTAATGAGATTAATGAATCGTGTTTTGAGACCTTTCTTAGGAAAGTTTGTTGTGGCTTATTTTGATGACATATTAGTATATAGAAGGAATTTAGAAGAGCATGTTGAACATTTGTATTGTGTGCTTGATGTTTTGAGGAAAGAGAAATTGTATTCCAATTTGAAGAAATGCGATTTTTGCAAGGATCATGTCATTTTCTTGGGTTATATTGTGTCTGCTCATGGCATAGAGGTTAATAAAGAGAAGATTAAGGCAATTCAGGAATGGCCTACACCTAAGAGTGTGAGTGATGTGAGAAGTTTCCATGGTTTGGCTAGCTTTTATAGGAGGTTCATTAAGGATTTAGTACCATAGTTACACCATTGATTGAGGTGATTAAAAAAATTGTGGGTTTTAAGTGGAGTAAGGAACAACAAGATGCCTTTGATTTGCTTAAGTCTAAATTGTGTAATACACCACTTCTTGCTTTGCCTGATTTTTCTAAGATCTTTGAAATTGAATGTGATGCATCGAGCATTGGGATTGGGGGAGTTCTCATGCAAGAGAAATGACCTATTGCATTCTTTAGTGAGAAGTTGAGTGGGGCAACATTGAATTATCCAACTTATGATAAAGAAATGTATGCACTTGTTAAGACTCTAGAGACATGGCAGCATTACCTTTGGCCCAAGGAGTTTGTAATTCATACTAATCATGAGTCTTTAAAATACTTGAAGGGGCAAGGTGTGTTGAATATGAGACATGCAAAATGGGTTGAGTTTATTAAAACTTTTCCTTATGTAATTCAATACAAATCAAGTAAGGAAAATGTTGTTGCTACCACATTGTCACGTAGGTACACATTGATTAGCATTTTGAGCATTAAGTTGTTAGGGTTTTAGCACATTATTGATTTAAATGCTAATGATGCTGACTTTAGTAACGTATATGTTGCATGTGAGAAAGTTGTCTTTGGTAAGTTCTATAGACATGAGGGGTATTTGTTTAGAGTAAATAAGTTTTGTATTCCTCAAGGGTCTATGGGAGCATTACTTGTGAGAGAAGCTCATGGGAGTGGTTTAATGGGACACTTCGGTATTCAAAAGACTTTTGATGTTTTAAATGAACATTTCTTTTGGCCACATATGAAAAGGGATGTTGAAAGAGTCTGTACCAAGTATATTACTTGTAGACAAGCTAAGTCGAGGGTTTTGCCCCATGGTAAGTATATGCCCTTAGAAATTCCCTGTGAACCTTGGACCAACATTTTTATGGATTTTATTCTTGGGTTACCTAGGCCCAAGAAGGGTCGAGATTATATTCTTGTTGTAGTTGATAGGTTTTCAAAGATGGCGCATTTCATTGCTTGCCCCAAAACAGATGATGCCACACACATTGCAAACTTATTTTTTAAAGAGATTGTTCACCTACATGGAGTGCCGAAGAGTATTGTATCCAATCGTGATGCAAAATTTTTGAGTCATTTTTTGAAGACATTATGGGGTAAGCTTGGAACAACGTTGTTGTTTTCTACAACTTGCTATCCACAAACCGATGGACAGACTGAGGTAGTAAATCGAACTCTTGGTACATTGTTGCATGCTATTATTGGTAAGAACTCTAGAAGCTGGGAAGAATGTTTGCCTTTTGTGGAGTTTGCCTATAATCATGTTGTTCATAGTGCTACAGGTTATTCTCCTTTCGGGCTTGTTTATGGTTTTAATCCTTTATCTCCTTTGGATTTAATACCATTACTTATATATGACAGGGTTAATTTAGATGGAGAAAAGAAGGCTAAAGTGGTTTGGCAACTTCATGTAAACTTCATGTAAACATTGAGAGAAAAACCAAACAATATGAAACATAAGCCAACAAAGGTTGTAGGCAATCACTTTTGAACCTGGTGATTGGGTTTGGGTACATTTGCGGAAGGATAGATTTCCTATGCAAAGGAAATCAAAGTTGCAAGCAAGGGGAGATGGTCCTTTTCAAGTGGTGGCAAGAGTCAATGATAATGCATGTAAACTTGACTTGCCAAGTGAGTATAATGTGAGTGCAACATTTAATGTTTCTGACCTTTCTCCTTTTCTCTTTGATGATATAGGTGCTTATTTGAGGACAAATCATTTTGAGGAGAGCAGGAATGATGGAAGCCATATTGTACCAGCTCAAATCAACAAGGGAGTTGATGCTTTGCAAAACCTTGGACGACCAATGACAAGGGCAAGGTCAAAGAAAATAAAGGAAGCTCTCAACAACTTATTGTGCGACATTTACCATTAGGAAGTTGCTAAGTACGAGTTAAGGATGATGGAGGCTTCACCAGGGCTTGCAAATGTGTCATCTGTGGAGGAATTTGAGAACCATGGCCTTAGGAAGGAAGTTGGATTTGGGAGCCCATGTTTGGGCATTTAAATGGATTATTTTCATAGGTTATATTGTTATATAGTGGGTTGAACGAATTTCCTTAATAAGCCCATCTTATTAGCTAGGGTTTTTGGGGGTACAAATTTTCTTAATAAGCCCATCTTATTAGCTAGGGTTTTTGGGGGTACAAATTTTCTTAATAAGCCCATCTTATTAGCTAGGGTTTTGGGGGGATAGCATATAAAAAGGGCAAAAAGGGTGGCTGGAGGCAGAACGAATTTTTGATGAATGTATGAGTTATTTTCTCTAGTTCTGAACTTTCATTCTTGAGTGTGTTGGTTCAATAGATTTATCTTTTTCAACGTTGTTGTTGTTTGGAGTGGCATCTGAATCTTATAGTTCTGGTTTTTGGTTGTTTATAATCATTGGGTCAGAACTCCAAATCCCTTAACCTTTGTAAGAACGATCCTATACCAACATTGGTGTTGGGTTCTGTTTACATATAATCGAAGTTCGTATCAGCATCCATATCCTTCTTTACACCTTAGGTTTGTGTTCCTCAAGTCTTGCACAATTGAAACCAAAACTATGTTGGGTACCAAAGGCATGTATTTTGCAGTTCACATTAGATGGTCTAATTATTCAAGAAAATAAATAGTCAAAACATATAATAAAAAGTAATCTAGGCCAATCATGCCATTTTTTGATGAAATTCAATAGATTTAGAGTACCAAAGATGTATAAACAAGCATGTTGCAATGAATATAATGTTTGATATTGATACAAATGTTAATTGTGAGATCATTATGTATGAATGAGTCCTTGTAATGGAAAGAGAAGACTAGTTATCAAAAAATGAAGAGATAGTCTCATTGTTTGACAATTAAACTATTCAATACCTATAAGGAAAGCTAATACAGATTAATGCCTCATTTTCTTGATGGATTTCAATAGATTTAGAGTACCTAAGATGTACAAACGTGCTTGTTCCATTGAATATATTCCTTTGTGTAGACATAAAAGTTAATTTCACCATCATTTTTTGTAAATGAGTCTTTTCAACTATAAAAAGGATCCTTGTTAGATAACAATCAAGAGACATTATCATTATTCAGGAGTTAAAACAAATACATATAAGTAAAGGTAATATAAATCAATCACCCTTTTTTTTTTTTAATGAAATTCAATGGATTTAGAGTTCCATAAATGTATGTATGAGCTTTTGTTGCTGATATAAAGTTAATTACCAGATCATTTTGAGTGGATAATTCGTTTCACGAGTTAAACCATTCAATACTTATAATAAAAGCTAACAAAGATCACTGACTCATTTACATGACATAATTTGATGGATTGAAACTACAACAAGAGTACAAACATGCTTGTTCTAATGAATACAATGTTTTGTGTAAACACTAAAGTGAATTTGACCATTATTTTATGCAAATGAATCTATGAAATGAAAAGAGAAGTCTTGTTATCAAAAAATGAAGAGACAATCACATTGTTTAGGAATTAAAGCATTTGATACTTATAAGGAAAGGTAAGATCAATGACTCATTTACTTTATAGTATCAAAGATGTACAAATGAGATTGTTGCAATGAATATAATGGTTGCTATTAACCAAAAAGATAATTACAAGATTACTTTGGGTGAATGAGTTTGTGCAATTTAAAGAGAAGTCTTGATATCAATAAAAGAATGGACCATCTCATTCAATGCTTACAAGGCTAGCAAATCAAGATCAGTAAGTCATTTGCTTGATGGAATTTAATGGATTTAAAGTACCATTTAGGAATGGAGACACTCAATATAGGTAATTTAGACCAATCACACATGTTTTAGATGAAATTCAATGGATTTAGAGTATCAAAGATGTAGAGACGAGCTTCTTGCAATAAATACAAAGTTATTCATGGAGAAATAGAAGAGCATAGAAGTTATGATGCTTGCATATCCACTATTTGAGTCTCCAACAATATTCCAATAATTACATATTCGATTTGACCTGTGGGTGAATATGCAAGCCTACATTTCATGCTTGTTTGGGTAATAGCAATGAGATTCCCCACTATCATGCTCATAATAGCTAGGATATCTAGAAGAAGATGTCATTCATTTAATGAGAAATAAAAAGGAATATTGAAAATTTAAGTAGTTGAAGTTGAAGCAACTACTTTCAAAGTAACATAAAGAAATACAATGATTGGAGTGGGAGAGTCAGAGTCAAAAGGAGGATTTGTTGTTGAGACAAAAGTTAATTTTGAGATCATTTTGTGCGAATAAGTCCTTGCAATGAAAATAGAAGTCTTGTTATCGAAAAATGAAGAGATGGTATCATTATTCAAAAATTAAAACATTTGATGCCTATGAAGAAAGCTAATAAAAATCAATAACCCATTTACTTGAATAGATTTATAGTACCAAAAATGTACAAATGTTGCAATGAATATATTGTTTGCTATTGACACAAAAGTTAACTATGAGATTATTTCTATATGAATGAGTCCTTCAATCAAAAAGAGAAGTCTTATTATCAAAAAATGAAGAGATGATCTTATTGTTCAAGAATTAAACCATTCAATACCTATTAGGAAAGCAAATCAAGGTCATTGAGTCATTTGCTTGAAGGAATTCAATGTGTTTAGAGTACCAAAGTTATACAAACAAGCAAGTTAGTTTGAAATGGATGGCTTCAATACATATAAGAAAAGGTAATCTAGAAAAATCACACCTATTTTTGATTGACTTCAATGGATTTACAGTACTAAAGATGTAGAAACAAGCTTCTTACAATAAATACAATGTTTGCTATTCACACAAAAGTTAATTATAAGATCATTTTGGGTGAATGAGTCCTTGCAATAAAAAGAGAAGTCTTGTTATCAAAAAGTGAAGAGGCAATATCATTGTTCAAGAATTAAACCATTCAATACCTATAAGGAAAGCAGATGAAAATAACTTATTTTCTTGATGGAATTCCATCAAAAAAATATGTGATTGGTCTACATTAGCTTTTCTTATACATATTATGTGTTTCAATTCTTGAATCATGAGACTAGCTCCTTATTTCTAACTAACAATGTTGCTTCCTTCATTGCAAGGACTCATTTACATAGAAGGATGGTGAAATTGACTGTTGTGTCTGCACAAAACATTATATTTGTTGGAGCAAGCACATTTGCACACCTTTGGCAAACACTTTAAACCCATTGAATTCCGTCAAGTTGATGAGTGATATGAACTCCGATTATATGTAAACGGAACTCAACACCAATATTGGTATAGGATCGTTCTAACAAAAGCTAAAGGGATTTGGAGTTCTGACGTAATAATTATAAACAACCAAGAACCAGAACTATAAGATTCAGACGCCACTCCTAACAACAACAATGTTGAAGAAAATAAGTCTTATTGAACCAACACACTCAAGTATGAAAGTTCAAAATTAGTTCCCAAGGAACCAGAGAAAATAGCTCATACATTCATCAAGATGCGTTTTGCCTCCAGCCACCCTTTATGCCCTTTTTATATGCTATCCACTAAAAACCCTAGCTAATAAGATGGGCTTATTAAGGAAATTCGTACTCTCAAAAACCTTAACTAATAAGATGGGCTTATTAAGGAAATTCATTCAACCCATTACATAACAATATAGCCCATGAAAATAATCCATTTAAATGCCCAAACATGGGCTCCCAAATCCAACATCCTTCCCAAGGCCATGGTTCTCAAATTCCTCCACAGATGACACATTTGCAAGCCCTGGTGAAGCCTCCGTCATCCTTAACTAGTACCTAGCAACTTCCTGATGGTAAATATCACACAACAAGTTGTTGAGAGCTTCCTTTATTTTCTTTGACCTTGCCTTGTCATTGGTCCTCCAAGGTTTTACAAAGCATCAACTCCCTTGTTGATTTGAGCTAGTACAATATGGCTTCCATCATTCCCGCTTTCCTTAAAATGATTTGTCCTCAAACCAGCACCTACATCATCAAAGAGAAAAGGAGAAAGATCAGAAACATTAAATGTTGCACTCACATTATACTCACCGGGCAAGTCAAGTTTATATGCATTATCGTTGACTCTTGCCACCACTTGAAAAGGACCATCTCCCCTTGGTTGCAACTTTGATTTCCTTTGGCAAATGTACCCAAACCCAGTCACCAGGTTCAAAAGTGATATGCCTAAGACCTTTGTTGGCTTGTGTTTCATATTGTTTGGTTTTTCTCTCAATGTTAAGCCTAGCTTTCTCATGAAGTTGCCTAACCACTTCAGCCTTCTTTTTCCCATCCAAATTAACCCTGTCCTATATAGGCAATGGTGCTAAATCCAAAGGAAATAATGGATTAAAACCATAAACAAGCTCGAAAGGAGAATAACCTGTAGCACTATGAACAACACGATTTTAGGCAAATTCCACAAAAGGCAAACATTCTTCCTAGATTCTAGAGTTCTTACCAATAATAGCACGCAACAATGTACCAAGAGTTCGATTTACTACCTCAGTCTGTCCATCGGTTTGTGGGTGGCAAGTTGTAAAAAACAACAACTTTGTTCCAAGCTTACCCCACAATGTCTTCCAAAAATGGCTCAAAAATTTTGCATCATGATCTGATACAATACTCTTCGGCACTCCATATAGGCAACAATCTCTCTAAAAAATAAGTCTGCAATGTGTGTGGCATCAACCATTTTGGTGCACGCAATGAAATGCATCATCTTTGAAAACCTGTTAGCTGCAACAAGAATACAATCTCGACCCTTCTTGGACCTACGTAACCCAAGAATAAAATCTATAGAAATGTTGGTCTAAGGTTCATAAGGAATTTCTAAGGGCATATACTTACCATGGGGCAAAACCCTAAACTTAGCTTATTTACAAGTAATACACTTGGCACAAACTCTTTCAACATCCCTTTTCATATGTGGCCAAAAGAAATGTTCATGTAAAACATTAAAAGTCTTTTGAATGCCAAAGTGTCCCATTAAACCACCCCCATGAGCTTCTCTCACAAGTAATGCTCTCATAGACCCTTGAGGAATACAAAGTTTATTTACTCTAAACAAATATCCCTCATATCTATAGAACTTACCAAAGGTAGCTTTCTCACATGCAGCATATACGTTACTAAAGTCAGCATCATTAGCATACAAACTAATAATGTGCTCAAATCCCAGCAACGTAATGCTCAAAGTGCTAATCAATGTGTACCTACATTACAATGCATCAGCAACAACATTTTCCTTACCTGATTTGTATTGAATTACATAAGGAAAAGTTTCAATAAACTCAACCCATTTTGCATGTCTCCTATTCAACTTACCTTGCCACTTCAAGTATTTTAAAGACTCATGATCAGTATGAATTACAAACTCCTTGGGCCAAAGGTAATGCTGTTATGTTTCTAAAGTCCTAAAAAGTGCATACATTTCTTTATCATAAGTTGGATAATTCAATGTTGCCCCACTCAACTTCTCACTAAAGAATGTAATAGGTCATTTCTCTTGCATGAGAACTCCCCTAATCCCAATGCTCGATGCATCACATTCAATTTCAAATATCTTAGAAAAATCAGGCAAAGTAAGAAGGGGTGCATTACACAATTTAGACTTAAGCAAATCAAAGGCATCTTGTTGTTCCTTACCCCACTTGAAACCCATACTCTTTTTAGTCACCTCAATCAATGGTGCAGCCATGGTACTAAAATCCCTAATGAACCTCCTATAAAAGCTAGCCAAACCATGGAAACTCCTCACATCACTCACACTCTTAGGTGTAGGCCATTCTTGAATTGCCTTAATCTTCTCTTTATCAACCTTTATGCCATGAACAGACACAACATAACCCAAGAAAATGACATGATCCTTGCAAAAATCGCATTTCTTCAAATTGGCATACAATTTCTCATTCCTCAAAACATCAAGCACGCAATGCAAATGTTCAACATGCTCTTCTAAATTCTTGCTATATACTAATATGTCATCAAAATAAGCCACAACAAACGTTCCTAAGAAAGGTCTCGAAACATGATTCATTAATCTCATAAAAGTACTAGGTGCATTACTTAAACTGAAGGGCATAACTGACCATTCATACAAACCATGCTTGGTCTTGAATGCAGTTTTCCATTCATCTCCTTCCCTCATCCTAATTTGATGATACCCACTCTTAAGGTCAATTTTAGAGAAGTAACAAGCACCATGTAATTCTTCTAGCATATCATCAAGCTTGGGTATAGGATGTCGATACTTAACTGTTATTTTGTTGATAGCTCTACAATCAACACACGTCCTCCAAGATCCATCTTTCTTTGGCACAAGCAACATTGACATTGCACATGGACTCATGCTCTCCCTTACATGTCCCTTCCTCATCAACTCATCAACTTGCCTCTGAAGCTCCTTTGTCTCCTCAGGATTACTTCTATACGCTGGCTTATTGGGAATGGGAGCTCCAGGAATAAGATCAATGTGATGGTCAATCCCTCTCCTTGGTGGTAAACCATCTGGGATATTCTTAGGGAATACATCATTATAATCCTGCAACAAAGATGAAATAGCACTAGGTAAAGATGAATCAAGGTTAGTGTTAGAGAAATAAGAATCCTTGTAAAGGATCAAGATCATTTGTTGCCTAGCTTGGAAGGCAACCCTAACATCTGCTCCTTTTGCAAACACACTCACTTGTTTTCTTTCATCTTCACTCTCATGAACCTGACCACTCTTATACTTAGCACTCTCAAATGCATTTACCTTGTTTTTCTCTCCTTGACTTTCTTTTTTCTCGACTCTCTCTTTCTTTTCACTCCTCCCCTTTTGCTCAGTTTCATAAAGTCTCACTTGGTCTTCATACACCTGTTCTGGAGTCAATGGAACAAGTGTGAATGGTCTTCCATCCATGGTGAAAGAATATTGGTTCTTGTAATCGTCATGCAAAACTTTTCTATCAAATTGCCAAGGACGGCCCAATAACAAATGCCCAGCCTGCATAGGTACAACATCACAAAACAATTTGTCCTTATGTCTACCAATAAAAAATGGAACCACAACTTGTTTAGTCACTTTCACCACTCGACTATCATTCAACCATTGCAAATTATATGGCCTAGGATGTTTGGTTGTATGCAAGTTCAATTTTTCCACCAACTTTGTACTTGCTACATTAGTGCAAGTACTTCCATCGATGATCAAGCAATAGAGTCTATCTTGAACCAAACATCGAGTATGGAAAATATTTTCCCGTTGCATCTCAACAACATTCTCCTCCTTAACCTGCACACTAAGGGCTCTTCTTGCTACTAAAAGCCTTCCACCATGCTCTAGATACTCTATCCCTTCATCAACATCACTAACATCCTCTAGTGGCGACATTTCGTCTTCATCACTAGCATCACTACCAGACACATAGTCACCTTTCTCCTTAAGGTACATGGTTCTCTTGTTAAGACATTGTGAAGCCACATGACCCCTACCCAGACATCTAAAGCATTTGATGTCTCTAGTTTTTGCTTGGGTGCCCTCAAGATTTTCTTCAAATTTGCCCCTTTCCAGGCTGTCCCCACTAGTCTTGGGTCTATGTGAATTGGTCTTAAGCTTAGAAGTCATCTTCTCTTCCTTCTTCCCCCAATTTGACTTCCAAAAAGATGAACCTATGTTCTGATTATTTCTAGAAGTGCTCCTTCCCTTAAGCTGCCTCTCAACTTTCATGGCAATGTGTACCATGTCTTCAAGCTCTACATAGTGTTACAGTTCTACCACATCAGCTATGCTTCTATTCAACCCTTAGAGGAACCTAGCCATGGTTGCCTCCCTATCCTCCATTACATTTGCCCTAACCATAGCAATTTCCATCTCCTTATGGTACTCTTCCACACTCTTAAAACCTTGCGTAAGGCTCTACAACCTGTTATACAAATCCCTATAATAAGAGCTGGGAACAAATCTCTTTCTCATCACAGTCTTCAATTCATTCCAAGTTTCTACGGTTCTCTCTAAATTTCTTCTCCTAGTGGTAACTTGCTAGTCCCACCATACTACAGCATAATCAGTGAACTCTGCCATAGCTAACTTCACTTTCTTCTCTTCAGAGAAGTTGTGGCACTCATATATTAATTCTACCCTTCGTTCCCAATCCAAATAGACATCAGGGTCAGCTTTCCCTTGGAAAGAAGGTATTTTCATTTTAATACTATTAAGATTTTTGTCTACTCCTTTCTCCACTCTATTTCTATTATCCCAACCTCCATTGTACCTATTATAAACATTTCCATTGCCTCTTACTCCTCTACTATTCCTATTACCACGTCTTCCTCTAAATCCACCTCTAAAGTTTCTACTAGCATTATCACCATCATCATAATAATCATCACCATCTTCACCAAAGTCATGCTCAAATTGCTCCTTCATGACCCTCCAAACTGGCCTCTTAGGATTGACACTCAATTCCCCTTCTATTTTATCCATCCTGTCCTGAACTTCCCAAAACATTTGGTCAATCCTATCAAACTTCTACTCTAAGGATTTCATAAGTAATTTGAAATCTCGAACAACTACTTCCTCCTCTCCATGTGGGAAATTGCCATCTTTAGCATTAGACATTGGATATGCAAGATTGTTAGTAAATAGAGAATATACCTCACAAAACTCACTCCCTTACGTGTTTGCTCTCCACTCAACTATAGTAGTCCTCAACTCTCGTGTTTCACACAATGAATTGCAAGACTCTAAGAGCTCTTTCAATAGTTCCAAGCAAACTAAATTCAGAACAAACAAAACTTGAATATATCAATCTTAGACCTACCTCTTCAGAGAAGTGACATGATCAAGAAGATGGGCAATAAAGCAAAGAGAATGTCAAGGAATTCAATGATATGAGCAGTGCAATCAGACAACAATCAATTATCGAATATAATTGAGTAAATGACCAATTGAGTAATGAAACCGGTTTTTTTGTTGTTAACTAATGGGTATTTCCGTAGAAGAAATAAATATCATAAAGGAAACTCAAGAAATGCAGGATTTTTTTTCTTTCTTTTGTTTTTTTTTTTTTTTGTTTGATTATTCAACCAACAATGAAAAATACATGAAATAGATGATAACAAAGGTATAACTAACCTGAGTTAGAACCAAAGCTCTGATACCAAATGATACAAACTCTGATTATATGTAAACGGAACCCAACACCAATGTTGGTATAGGATTGTTCTAACAAAGGTTAAAGGAATTTGGAGTTCTGACCCAATGATTATAAACAACCAAGAACCAGAACTATAAGATTCAGATGTCACTCCTAACAACAACAATGTTGAAGAAAATAAGTCTTATTGAACCACCATACTCAAGTATGAAAGTTTAGAATTAGTTCTCAAGGAACCAGAGAAAATAGCTCATACATTCATCAAGATGCGTTCTACCTCCAGCCACCCTTTATGCCCTTTTTATATGCTATCACTAAAAACCCTAGCAAATAAGATGGGATTATTAAGGAAATTCGTACCCCCAAAAACTCTAACTAATAAGATGGGCTTATTAAGGAAATTCGTTCAACCCATTACGTAACAATATAGCCCATGAAAATAATCCATTTAAATGCCCAAACATGGGCTCCCAAATCCAACATCCTTTCCAAGGCCATGATTCTCAAATTCCTCTATAGATAACACATTTGCAAGCCCTGGTGAAGCCTCCATCATCCTTAACTCGTACCTAGCAACTTCTTGATGGTAAATGTCGCACAACAAGTTGTTGAAAGCTTCCTTTATTTCCTTTGACCTTACCCTTATCATTGGTCCTCCAAGGTTTTGCAAAGCATCAACTCCCTTGTTGATTTGAGCTGGTACAATATGGCTTCCATCAATGAGTCCTTGCTCTTGATTAGCTTTTCTTATAGGTATTGAATGGATTAATTTCCCAAACAATGAGACCATCTCTTCATTTTATGATAACATGACTTCTCTTTTATTGCAAGGATTCATTCATACGAAATGATCTTATAATTAACATTTGTGTCAGCAATAAACATTATATTCTTTGCAACAAACTTATTTATACATATTTGGTACTCTAAATCCATTGAATTCCTTTAAACAAGGCTTTGATTAATCTTGATTAGCTTTTGTCTATTCGTATTTATTATTTTAATTCTTGAATAATGAGGCCTTCTCTTCATTTCTAGCCAATAAGGCTCCTTACGCTGTTGTAAGGGCTCATTTACACAATCAAGGAGAAATTTACTTTTGTGTTTACACAAAAATTATATTCATTGGAACAAACATGATTGTACACCTTTGGTACTCTAAATCCATTGAATTCCATCAAATGAGTCATTGATCTTGATTAGCTTTTCTTACAGGAATTGAAGGGTTTAAATCTATAGCAATGAGACTGCCTCTTCAATTTTCAATAATAAGGTTTCTACTTTTGTTATGAAGACTCGTTCACACAAAATGATCTTCAAATTAACTTTTATGTCAATAACTAACATTGTATTAATTGCAAGAAGCTCATTTCTACATCTTTGGTACTCTAAATTCGTGGAATTCCAACCAAAAAAAGGTGTGATTGTTCTAGATTTGCTTTCTTATAGTGATGAGTTTTCAATTCCCAAATAATGATACATTCTCTTCATTTCTAGCTAACAAGGCTCCTTTCTCCATTACAAGGGCTCATTCACACAAAATGATCACATAATTAACTTTTGTGTCAACATCAAATATATATCCATTGCAACATGCTCGTTTGTACATTTTTGGTACTCTAAATCCATTGAATTCCATCAAAAAAGGTGTGATGGATCTATATTACATTTTCTCGTACATATTGAGTGTTAAAATTGTTGAATAATAAGATTGTCTCCTCATTTCTAGCTAACAAGGCTCCTTCCTTTGTTGCAAGAACTCATTTACATAAAATGATGGTCAAATTAACTTTTGTGATGAGATCCAAGGAAGGCTTGATGCATGGAAGGTTTATAGGGATCCATTAAGCATTCGAGAAGGGCCAACAACATATTCAAGAGATAAAAAGATAAGATATGTAGTTAGTGGACAAATTGAAGAAATTTTGGCTAAAAAAGGTAGCCCACGCTAGAAAGGCAGCAAAGCATATCTTAACGCAGGCCAAGGCTTTATTAATTTAATTGGAGTACTTAATGGGCTAGGGTTATAATAAAATCAACTCCTAAATAGAAGTTTGTTATAAAATATGAGTCTATAATAAAAAAGTTGGACTTTTACATTTTAGGAGTTTATCATTGTCTTTATTTTTAGGGTTTTGGGGGTTGTTGATTCAACCTATAAATCGGCTAGATTGTGTTCTTAAAAGGAGCAAAACATTAGTGAAAATAAAAGTGAGAATTTTCTCCTTTGGTTCTTTCAAGAACTAAAAAACTTATCAAGAACCAAATCTTCTTGTGGCATTCAACCTAACTTATCACTCCCAAATCTCTTCTTTGTTAAGTGTGGCGTCCATAACCTCTTTATACCTTAGGTTCATGTTCCTTGGGTCTATGTATTACATGATTGAAATTTGATTTAGCTTTCTTGGTTTCTTGTTCAACTTCACGTGCATGTTGGGTTCTTAAGCCATGTCTTTTGGTGTTCACATCATTTTATGTCTACACAAAACATTATATTCATTGCAAGAAGCATGTTTGTACATCTTTGGTAGTCCAAAACCATTGAATTCCATCAAGTAAATTAGCCATAGATCTTGATTAGCTTTCCTTACAAGTGTTGAATGGTTTAATTCTTGAACAATAAGACCACCTCTTCACTTTTTGTTATAAGGACTCATTCACACAAAATGATCTCATAATTAGCTTTTACCTCGATAGCAAACACTAAATTCATTGCAACAGTTTTGTTTGTACTTTTTAGTACTTTAAGTCCATTGACTTCACCAAAACAAAGGTCTGATTTGTCTAGATTACCTTTTCTAATACACATTATGTGTTTTAATTTCTAAATAATGAGTCTTTCTCTTCATTTCTAACTAACAATGCTCCTTCCATTGTTGTAATGGCTCATTTACACAAAATGATTGCAAAATCAACTTTTTCTTCTACACAAAACATGATATTCATTGTAACAAGCCCTTTTGTACACCTTTGGTACCTTGAATTCCATCAAATAAATGAGTCATTAATCTTGATTAGATTTTCTTAAAGGTATTGAGTGGTTAAATTCTCAAACAATGAGACTATCTCTTCATTTTTTTGATAATAAGGCATTGAGATCCAAGGAGAAGTTGATGCATGGAGGGCTTTTAAGGATCAATTGAGCATTCAAAAAGGGCCAATGACACATTCAAGAGCTAAAAGGAAGAAAGAGGTACTTAGTAGGTTGATTGAAGAAATTTAGGACAAAAATGCTAATTCAAGCTTAAAATGTGGCAAAACATATCTTAATATGGCCCAAGGTGTTATTAATTTGATTGGAGTACTTAATGAGGGGTTACAGTAAACTCCACTCCTAAATAAGACTTTATTATAAAATAAGATAGCTCCTAAATCAAATAGGAGCACATTTGTTGTTAGCTTATTCAAGAAGTTTGTCATTATCTCTAGGGTTAAGGTTATTAATTTAGCTTATAAATAAGCTAGATTTCATTGTTAAGAAAAAAAAATACGAAACATTAATGAAAATAAAAGTGGGAATTTTCTCCTTTGATTCTTTCGAGAATTAAAGGACTTATGAAGAACTAACTTTTTTTGTGATGTTCAACCCAACTTATTACTCCCAAATCCCTTTGTTTTGGAGTTTGGTGTCCATGTCCTTCTTTGTACCTTAGGTTTGTGTTCCTTAAACATTAGGTCTATGTCTTGTATGATTGAAACCTGATTTAGCTTTCTTGGGTTCTTATTTGATTCCATGTGTGTGTTGAGTCTCTAAGTCACATCTTTGGAGTTAACATCTAATGTTATTAGAGCTTGGATCTAAATCATGCTTGCTTATCCATTTTGGATTTTTTTTTTCCGTCTTTCTTCTTAGTTACATTCCATAACCTCTTGTTCTTTGAATTTGCAAACCCTTATTTATTTTTTCTTGTCCATAAACCCTAGTTTACCCTTCTTTGTCTTAAAATTAGTGAAAAAAAAAATAGAGAAAAAAAGACAACAAACAAAAAAAAAAGTCAACTTTAAGTGATTATGGCAATCACTAAACATTTTGGTCAGTCTAGCCATAATAACAACCTAGTTTCTAGATCAACTCTAATCTGTCATCTATTTCATTTTCCTTATTTTATCTTCTAACTTTCCTTTTTTTTTTTTTTTTTCCTTAGCTCAATTTTGCTCCATTTAGTTTATTTGGTGAGTTTGGTTCCTTCAAGATTAATCCTTTTGATTTAGCTTGATTGGTTCTTAAAGAGCTAAAAGGGCAAATTTGAGAGGTAAAAGCTACAAGTGTGAACACTTATTGAGGAAAACCCTTAAAGAGTATAAACATGAGGTGTGTGACACTATTTTTAAGTGAAACACATGAAGGAGTGTTTTGCCATTTTGCATAGAAATTAAGACTATGTCTACCAAAGTTGAATGTGTAACTGAGGAGGGAGAAAGTAGTGTCATTCATGATCAAAGGCTATGCAACAATAATTTGAGCACATGAACACCAAATTGGATGATATGATGAAGAAGCAAGCCAATACAATAGCAGAATTACAAAAGAGGCATAGGGGTCATGAGGTTCCTTATGCAAGAAGGCTAAAGAGATGAGATTATGGTCATGAAGATGATGTAAAAGATGACAAATTTGATGATCCAACAACTTTGTTTAGAATTGCCAATAATAGAAATGGTTAAGGAGATTTTACAAGGCAAGACACTTATGACCATGATTTAGGGAGCATTGAAAAGAAAATTTCTCTATTTGAAGGGAAAAACAATCTTGAAGCCTACTTAGAATGGGATAAGATGGTTAAGTTGGTCTTTGACTACCACAACTACTATGGAAAGAAATAGGTAAAACTTATTGTTGTTAAGTTTACTGATTATTCTATTATTTGGTGGGATCAACTTGTTTTGACTAGGAGAAAGAATAATGGGAGGCCTATTTAGGAGGAGGTTCATCGCTAATCATTAATATAGGGATTTGTACCAAAGGCTCTAAGGACTCAATTAAGGCACCAAAAGTGTGGAAGACTACCATAAGGTGATGGAGATTGCCATGATCCAAGCTAATGTGGAGGATGATAGTGAAGCAACCACGACTCAATTCTTGCAAGGGTTGAATAGAGACATCACCAACATAGTTGAATTACAACATTATGTGGAGTTGTAGGACATGGTGCACATTATGATGAAAGTTGAGAGGCAACTCAAATAGAAGGGTTATGCATGGTTTAGATAGAATTTGGGTTCCTCTTCATCTTGGAATCCAAATTGGAGAAAAAGGAATGGTAGGGCTGATTACAAGCCCAAGGCCAAATCTTACAAGAGTAAGGAAGTGAGTCCTAACAAGGAGAAAGGTAATTCTAATTCCTGACCTAGTAAAAAATAAAGATGTTAAATGTTTAAGTATTTGGGAAGGGAACATATTACATCACAATGTTTAAATAAGCATACCATGGTGTCGCAATGTAATGGTCATATTGAGATAGAAAGTGAGTTAGATGATGATTCCCTACCACTGTTGGAGGATGTAAGTGATGGAGAGGAGTACCTAGTTGAGGGAGATGTGTTCATGGCTAGATGAGCTTTGGGTGTACAAGCTAAGGAAGATGATGAAGTGTAAAGAGATGGCATCTTCCATACATAGTGGCACATCAAAGATAAGGTATGCAACATGATCATTGATGGGGGTTGTTATGCAAATGTAGCTACTCTGGTTGAAAAGCTTAACTTACCTACCATGAAGCACCCGAGGCTATATACCCTTCAATGGTTGAATGAATGTGGCAAGGTTAAGGTAAATAAGTAGGTATTAGTATCATTTACTATTAGGAGATATATTGATGAGGTCTTATGTGATGTTGTACCCATGCATGCTAGGCATATTTTGTTGGGAAGACCATCGAAATATGATCAACATGTAATGCATGATGGGTTTAAGAATAAGTACTCTTTTGTAATAAATGATAAGCCCATTACAATTGTACCTTTGACACCTTGCCAAGTATAAGATGATCAATTAAGGAATAAAAAAGACAGTGAGACGAAAAAAAAAAAAATTGAGGCTGAGAGGAGAAAATAGGAAAAGAATGGAGAAAAAGGAGATAAGACTGAGAGAAAAGAAGAAAGTGGGTAAAAGAGAAAAATTAAGAGCTTGCATGCAAAAGAGAGTGATGTTAGGAATGGTTTCTAATCAAAATAGCCTATAATTGTACTTTTATACAGAGAGGCTTATTTTAGTACTAATGAGCTTAGCCCTTCTTTGCTTTGTATTCTCACTTTTCTTTTGTAGGAATTTGATGATGTTTTTCCCAAACAACCGAGACTTGCCACCTTTGAGAGAAATAGAACATTAGATTGAATTCATCCATGGTGTGATAATTCCAAATTGATCAGCCTATAGAAGTAATTTTAAGGAGACGAAGGAGCTTCAAAGGCAAGTCAATGAGCTCATGGCAAAGGGATTTGTGAGGAAGAGCATGAGTCCATGTGTAGTTTCAGTGTTGCGTGTGCCTAAAGTTGCTAATGTGTGTAGGACATGTAAGAAGTCAGCCTTTGGGAAATTTTATGGGCATGAGGATTTCTTATTTAGGGAAAATTGATTACTTGTGCCTATGAGTTCCTTAAGGGAGTTGGTTGTGAGAGAAGCACATGGGAGATGGTCTAATGGTCATTTTAGACTCAGAAAATTTCTAGATGTCTTAGTTGAACATTTCTTTTAGCCACACATGAAACAAGTTATTGATAGGGTGCATAAGAAGTGCATAACATGCAAATAGGCCAAATCTAGAGTTTTACCTTATGGCTTCTACACACCTTTACCCATACCTAACCAACCCTAGGTGAATTTATCTATGGACTTTGTGCTGAAGCTGGGATAATCAAAATGGGGTAGGGATTCTATATTTGTTGTTATTGACAAGTTTTCAAAGATGGAACACTTCATCCCATGCCATAAAATTGATGGTGCAAACAATGTAGTTAAATTGTTCTTTAGAGAGGTACATTTGCATGGCATGCCTTAGAGCATTGTTTCAAACAAAGAAACAAAGTTCTTGAGCTACTTTTGGAAGATGTTATGGGTAAGTTAGGTACTAAATTGTTGTTCTCAACTGCTTACCATCCAACAACCACTATATTCACTCCAACAAGCATGTTTCCACATCTTTGGTGCTCTAAACCCATTGAATTTCATTAAAAAAAGGTATGGGTGATCTTAATTAGCTTTTCTTACATGTATTAAGTGTCTTAATCCTTAAATAATGGCAACATCACTTTTGTTCTAACTAACAACTCTCCTTCCTTCATTACAATGACTCATTTTCACAAAATGATGAAGAAATTAAATTTTGTGTCTATATAAAACATTGTATTCATTGGAAGAAGCACATCTATACATCATTAGTGTTTTTAATCCATTGAACTCTATTAAATAAAGGACTCATTGATCTTGATTAGCTTTCATTATTGATATTGAATGGTTTAATTCCCAAATGATGTGATCATCTCTTCATCTCTTCATTTTTTTTTTTTATAACAAGCATGTTTATATTCATTATATTCATTTTATCAAACTAGGCTTTCATGAGATTTTGGGTTTGGGGGCTTAAGGCTTCAATATTGGGCATGCTTGAGGCTGAAGACTTAGAAGAGTCATCATTGGCTTGCTTTCATAGGCTTGTTATGTTTTTGGGAACTTGATGATAAGAGATTGAACCCTAACTCCACCACAAAAGCTAACTCAAGAGTGGAGGTTTGACCCAACCCTTATAAACAACCCAAAGACCCCCTTAATGATGGAAGCCATATTGTACCAACTCAAATCAACAAGGAAGTTGATGCTTTGCAAAACCTTGGAGGACCAATGACAAGGGCAAGGTCAAAGAAAATAAAGGAAGCTCTCAACAACTTGTTGTGTGACATTTACCATCAGGAAGTTGCTAGGTACGAGTCAAGGATGATGGAGGCTTCACTAAGGCTTGCAAATGTGTCATCTATGGAGGAATTTGAGAACCATGGCCTTGGGAAGGAAGTTGGATTTGGGAGCCCATGTTTGGGCATTTAAATGGATTATTTTCATGGGCTATATTGTTATGTAATGGGTTGAGCAAATTTCCTTAATAAGCCCATCTTATTAGTTAGGGTTTGGGGGGTACAAATTTCCTTAATAAGCTCATCTTATTAGCTAGGGTTTTTGGGGGTACGAATTTCCTTAATAAGCTCATCTTATTAGCTAGGGTTTTTGGGGGTACGAATTTCATTAATAAGCCCATCTTATTAGCTAGGGTTTTTGGGGAATAGCATATAAAATGGGCATAAAGGGTGGCTGGAGGCAGAACTGATCTTTACGAATGTATGAGCTATTTTCTCTAGTTCCTTGAGAACTAATTATGAACTTTCATACTTAAGTGTGTTGGTTTAATAAGACTTATCTTCTTCAACATTGTTGTTGTTAGGAGTGGCGTCTGAATCTTATAGTTCTGGCTTTTGGTTGTTTATAATCATTAGGTCAGAACTCCAAATCCCTTTAACCTTTGTTAGAACGATCCTATACCAACATTGGTGTTGGGTTCTATTTACATATAATCGGAGTTCGTATCATTTGGTATCAGAGCCCTCGCTCTAACTCAGGTTAGTTATACCTTTGTTATCATCTATTTCATGTATTCTTCATTGTTGGTTGAATAATCAATCAAAAAAAAAAAAACAAAAGAAAAGAAGAAAAAAACAAAAGAAAAGAAGTAAAAAACACAAAAAAAAAAAAAAAACAAAATCATGTATTTCTTGAGTTTCCTTTTTGATATTTGCTTTTTCTACAAAAATACCCATTAGTTAACCAAAAAAAAAAAAAAACTGGTTTCATTGCTCAATTGGTCATTTACTCAATTATATTTGATAATTGATTGTTGTCTAATTGCACTGCTCATATCATTGAATTCCTTGACATTCTGTTTGCCTTATTGCCCATCTTCTTGATCGTATCACTTCTCTGAAGTGGTAGGTCTAGAATTGATATATTCAAGTTTTGTTTGTTCTGAATTTAGTTTGCTTGGAACTATTGAAAGAGCTTTTTGAGTCTTGCAATTCATTGTGTGAAACACAAGAGTTGAGGACTACTATAGTTGAGTGGAGAGCAAACACACAAGGGAGTGAGTTTTGTGAGGTATATTCTTTATTTACTAACAATTTTGCATATCCAATGTCTAATGCTAAAAAAGGCAGTTCCCCACATGAAGAGGAGGAAGTAGTTGTTCCAGATTTCAAATTGCTTATGAAATCCTTAAAGTAAAAGTTTGATAGGATTAACCAAATGTTTTGGGAAGTTTGAGACAGGATGGATAAAATAGAAGGGGAATGAAGTGTCAATCCTAAGAGGCCAGATGGGAGGGTCATGAAGGAGCAATTTGAACATGACTTTGGTGAAGATGGTGATGATTATTATGATGATGGTGATAATGCTAATAGAAACTTCAGAGATGGATTTAGAGGAGGACGTGGTAATAGGAATAGTAGAGGAGTAAGAGGCAATGGAAATGTTTATAATAGGTACAATGGAGGTTGGGATAATAGAAATAGAGTGGAGGAAGGAGTAGACAAAAATCTTAATAGTATTAAAATAAAAATACCTTTTTTCCAAGGGAAAGTTGACCCTGATGTCTATTTGGATTGGGAACAAAGGGTAGAATTAATATATGAGTACCACAACTTCTCTAAGGAGAAGAAAGTGAAGTTAGCTGTGGCAGAGTTCACTAATTATGCTATAGTATGGTGAGACCAGCAAGTTACCACTAGGAGAAGAAATTTGGAGAGAACCGTAGAAACTTGGAATGAGTTGAAGACTATGATGAGAAAGAAAATTTGTTCCCAGCTCTTATTATAGGGATTTGTATAACAAGTTGCAGAGGCTTACGCAAGGTTCCAAGAGTGTGGAAGAGTACCATAAGGAGATGGAAATTGCTATGGTTAGGGCAAATGTAATGGAGGATAGGGAGGCAACCATGGCTATGTTCCTCCAAGGGTTGAATAGAAGCATAGCTAATGTGGTAGAACTGCAACACTATGTAGAGCTTGAAGACTTGGTACACATTGCCATGAAAGTTGAGAGGCAGCTTAAGGGAAGGAACACTTCTAGAAATAATCAGAACTTAGGTTCATCTTTTTGGAAGTCAAATTGGGGGAAAAAGGAAGAGAAGATGACTTCTAAGCTTAAGACCTTCACATAGACCCAAGACTAGTGGGGACAGCCTGGAAAGGGGCAAATTCGAAGAAAAACTTAAGGGCACCCAAGGAAAAACTAGAGACATCAAATGCTTTAGATGTTTGGGTAGGGGTCATGTGGCTTCACAATGTCCTAACAAGAGAACCATGTACCTTAAGAAGAATGGTGACTATGTGTCTGGCAGTGATGCTAGTGATGAAGACCAAATACCGCCACTAGAGAATCCTAGTGATGTTGATGAAGGGATAGAGTATCTAGAGGATGGTGGAAGGCTTTTAGTAGCAAGGACAGCCCTTAGTGTGCAGGTCAAGGAGGAGGATGATGTTGAGATGCAGCGGGAAAATATTTTTCATATGTTTGGTTTAAGATAGACTCTATTGCTTGATCATCGATGGAGGTAGTTGCACTAATGTAGCGAGTACAAAGTTGGTGGAAAAATTGAACTTGCCTACAACTAAACATCCTAGGCCATATAATTTGCAATGATTGAATGACAGTGGAGTGGTGAAAGTGACTAAACAAGTTATGGTTCCATTTTCCGTTGGTAAATATAAGGACGAGTTGTTTTGTGATGTTGTACCTATGGAGGCTGAGCATTTGTTATTGGGCTATTCTGGGCAATTTAATAGAAAAGTTTTGCATGATGGTTACAAGAACTGCTATTCTTTCACCATGGATGGAAGACCATTCACACTTGTTCCATTGACTCCAAAACAGGTGTATGAAGACCAAGTGAGACTTTATGAAAGTGAGCAAAAGAGGAGGAGTGAAAAGAAAGAGAGACTCAAGAGAAAAGAAAGTGAAGGAGAGAAAAATAAGGTAAACGCATTTAAGAGTGCTAAGTACAAGAGTGGTCAAGTTCACGAGAGTGAAGATGAAAGAAAACGAGTGTGTTGCAAAAGGAGTAGATGTTAGGGTTGCCTTCCAAGCTAGGCAACAAATGATCTTGATCCTTTATAAGGATTCTTATTTCTCTAACACTAAACCAAAAGGCATAACTGACCATTCATACAAACCATGCTTGGTCTTGAATGCAGTTTTCCATTCATCTCCTTCCCTCATCCTAATTTGATGATACATACTCTTAAGGTCAATTTTAGAGAAGTAACAAGCACCATGTAATTCATTTAGCATATCATCAAGCTTGGGTATAGGATGTCGATACTTAACTGTTATTTTGTTGATAGCTCTACAATAGACACACATCCTCCAAGATCCATCTTTCTTTGGCATAAGCAACACTAGCACTGCATATGGACTCATGCTCTCCCTTACATGTCCCTTCCTCATCAACTCATCAACTTGCCTCTAAAGCTCCTTTGTCTCCTCAGGATTACTTCTATACCCTGGCTTATTGGGAATGGGAGCTCCAGGAATAAAATCAATGTGATGTTCAATCCCTCTCCTTGGTGGTAAACCATCTGGGATCTCCTTAGGGAATACATCATTATAATCCTACAACAAAGATGAAATAGCACTAGGCAAAGATGAATCAAGGTTAGTGTTAGAAAAATAAGAATCCTTGTAAAGGATCAAGATCATTTGTTGCCTAGCTTGGAAGGCAACCCTAACATCTGTTCCTTTTGCAAACACACTCACTTGTTTTCTTTCATCTTCACTCTCGTGAACCTGACCACTCTTGTACTTAGCACTCTTAAATGCGTTTTGGGGGTACGAATTTCCTTAATAAGCTCATCTTATTAGTTAGGGTTTTTGGGGGGACAAATTTCCTTAATAAGCTCATCTTATTAGTTAGGGTTTTTGGGGGTACAAATTTCCTTAATAAGCCCATTTTATTAGTTAAGGTTTTTGGGGGATAGCATATAAAAAGGGCATAAAGGGTGGTTAGAGGCAAAACTGATGTTTATGAATGTATGAACTATTTTCTCTGATTCCTTGAGAACTAATTCTGAACTTTCATACTTGAGTGTATTGGTTCAATAAGACTTATCTTCTTCAACATTGTGATGAGAACCATAGAGATGATGGGTGGAAGGCTCCAATGGTTGCAAGAGGTCCATTGCACATCCCAGAAGGCCCAATAACACGAGTTAGAGCCGAAAAGATTAAAGAAGCACTAAATGGGCTGATTCAGGACATCCAAGCCAACCCAGCTTCAAATGGGGCGAATTCAAGTTTGACAAGGAGTCCAGCCCTAATTAATATAATTAGAATACTTAAATAGGTTAGAATAAGTAATAGCATTTCTTCCTAAATAAGAGTTTATTATTTATGTAGGAATTTATCCTCAATTAGGAATTCCTCCAAAATAAGGATTTGTCCTAAGTAGGAATTTGTGCCTCTTTAGGATTGCTATCTTAGCCTATAAATAGGCTCCCCTTGTAAGCTCTGGAAGGTCAGACAACTTTGAGTGAAATAAAAAGTAAGGGTTTTTCTTTCAGTTCTTTTAAGGACTAAAGAACTTATCAAGAGGTACTTCTTGTGGCGTTCTAATCGACTTATCACTCCCAATTCCTTCTTTTCTGGAGCGTGGCGTCCATATCCTTCTTAAATACGCTAAGGTTCGTGTTCCTTCCCAGAGTGGGTCTAGGGTTTGTGATATTAAACTCTGGTTTAGCTTTCCTGGTTGTTCTTTGATTCCCTGTGTGTGTTGGGTCCCTAAGCCACATCTTTTTCAGGTTTTTCTCATCAGTTGGTATTAGAGCCTGGTTCTAAATCAGGTTGAATCCACTCACTCTTTAATTTTCTATCTTTTGATTTATTTATTGTTGTTTAGTTTGTCTATTATGTGCATTATCATTCAAATGCACAAATCTGTTTATTTGCAATCCTTCTCTCTTTGCTTGTTTGTTTAAGCTCATAAACGTACTAATTTCAATTCTAATTGGTATGTTTAAGTATTCTCCTATTGTTTTGTGTTGAAAAAAAACCAAAAAAAAAAAAAAAAGGAAAAAAGGGGAAGGAAGAAGAACAAAAGAAAGAAAACATCAAATTCAAAGTTATTGATAAGGTTAACAGTTTGGTCATATTGGCCACAATAATAATAAAGTTTTCTTGCTCAACTCCAATTCTACCATCTGTTTTCCTATTTTGTTACCCAAATTGTCCTCTAGGTTATATTACCCCTATCCTGATTTTTGTGAATTTAGTTCATTAAATCCGTTTGTGTTGACATCCTTTTTCGCTTGATTCTTGTTCTCCAATTTGTTCAATTCTATGCCGTTTAGCTTATTCTGTTCAAAATCAATACCCTTGATTTACGTTGTTTAGTTCTTTATAGAGCTGAAAAGGAAAATCTGAGTGGTAAAAGATAAGAGTGAAAGTTCATATAAAAAAAAAAAAAAAAACCATAAAGAGTGTAAACACGAGGGAGTGTGACATAATCTTTTGAGTGAAACACGTGAGGGAGTGTTCTGTGAGGTATCCCATTTGTTTGTGCAGAAGTAAGACTATGACGTCCAAAGACAAAGGTGTAGCTCAAGAGGCAGCTGGTGATATGTCCTTCATGATCAAAGCTAGGCAACAACAATTTGAGCGCATGAATACCAGATTTGATGATATGAGGGAGAGGATGGAGGAGCAAGCTATTACAATAGCAGAGTTGCAAAGGAAACATAGGGAATATGAGGCTCCCAAAGCAAGAAGGCAGTTGACACGTGCCTATGACCATGAGGATGATGTAGAAGATGATGAAGTTGATGATCAAACTACGATGGTTAGAACTGGTAACAATAGAAGGGATCGAAGAGAATTTGGGAGGCAAGGCACCTACGATCATAATTTGGGTAGTATTAAAATGACAATTCCTTCATTCCAAGGTAAGAATGATACTGATGCATACCTAGAATGGGAAAAGAAGGTTGAACTGGTTTTTGATTGCCACAACTATTCCGAGGAAAAAAAGGTAAAGCTTGCTGCTGTTGAATTTACTGATTATGCCATTATTTGGTGGGATCAACTTGTTTTGACTAGGAGAAGAAATCATGAGCGGCCTATTGATACATGGGAGGAGATGAAGGCTATCATGAGGAGGAGGTTTGTCCCTGGTCACTATTACAGGGAGTTGTACCAAAGGTTGCAAGGGCTCACTCAGGGCACCAAAAGTGTGGAGGACTACCACAAGGAGATAGAGATTACCATGATTAGGGTCAATGTAGAAGAAGATAGAGAGGCAACCATGGCTCGATTTCTACAAGGGCTAAATAGGGACATAGCAAATGTGGTTGAATTGCAGCACTATGTGGAATTGGAAGACATGGTGCACATGGCCATGAAAGTTGAAAGGCAACTTAAACGAAAGGGCTCCACACGGGTTGGGCAGAATTCCGGTTCTACCTCATCGTGGAAGCCAAACTGGAGTAAAAGGGACGAGATGGCCAATTACAAGTCCAAAGCCGAGCTACCCAAGCACAAGAAGGTGGGTTCTAGCAAGGAGACAGGTAAATTCGAACCTCAACCGAGTAGAAATAGAGATGTTAAATGTTTTAAGTGTTTGGGCTGGGGTCACATTGCATCTCAATGTCCAAATAAGCATGCAATGATCCTTAGAAGTAACGGTGATGTTGAAACTGAAAGTGAATCAAATGATGATTCTGTGCCACCGTCAGAGGATGAATGTGATGGAGAGGAGTATCCAGTTAATGGAGTAGCTCTCATTACGAGGCGAGCATTGAATGTACAAGCAAAAGAAGAAAATGAGGTGCAAGTAGATAACATCTTTCAGACAAGGTGTCTCATCAAAGATAAGGTATGTAGTATGATTATTGATTGTGGGAGTTGCACTAACGTTGCTAGCACAACTATGGTTGAGAAGCTGGATTTACCTACTATGAAGCATCCTAGACCATATAAACTACATTGGTTGAATGAGAGTGGTGAAGTGAAGGTAAATCAGCAAGTGCTCGTATCATTTTCTATCAGAAGGTACCGTGATGAAGTTTTATGTGATGTCGTACCCATGCATGCGGGACATATTCTATCAGGAAGACCATGGCAATTTGATAGGTGAGTTATGCATGATGGCTTCAAGAATCGATATTCCTTTGTAATGAATGAAAAACCTGTCATTCTTGTACCATTATCACCTCAACAAGCATATGAGGATCAATTAAGGATTAAAAATGAGAGTGAACAGAAAAGAGAGATTGATAAAAGAGAAGAAAGAGAAGAAAACGTGAGGACACAAGAAAAAGAGAAGAAAAAAGAAAATCTCTATGCAAAAGGAAGTGATGTCAAAAGAGCATTCTATGCCAAACAACCTATGATTATACTTTTGTACAAGGAGGCTTATTTTAACACTAACAAGTTTGACTCATCTTTGCCTAGTGTTGTTGCATTATTGCAGGAATTTGAAGATGTATTCCCTAACGACATCCCAAGTGGATTGCCACCTAATAGAGGAATTGAGCATCAAATTGATTTCATCCCAGGTGCATCCATCCCTAACCGGCCAGCATATAAGAGTAATCCTGAGGAGACAAAGGAGCTTCAAAGGCAGGTTGAGGAGCTTATGTCCAAAGGATACGTGAGGGAAAACATGAGTCCATGTGCTGTGCCTGTCCTACTTGTACCAAAAAAAGATGGGACTTGGAGGATGTGTGTTGATTGTTGAGCTATCAACAAAATCACTGTAAAGTATCGTCACCCCATACCTAGATTAGATGAAATGTTAGATGAATTGCATGGGTCATGTGTTTTTTCTAAGATTGATTTAAAAAGCGGATATCATCAGATTAGGATGAGAGAGGGAGATGAGTGGAAAACAGCTTTCAAAACTAAGTATGGGTTGTATGAGTGGCTAGTTATGTCATTTGGTCTCACTAATGCACCAAGCACTTTTATGCGACTAATGAATCATGTTTTACGTGCATTCCTTAATAAATTTGTAGTGGTGTATTTTGATGATATCTTGGTCTACAGTAAAACCATAGAAGATTATCTTGATCATTTACATTCTGTTATAAGTGTTTTACGTTCTGAGAAATTGTATGCTAACTTACATAAATGTTCCTTTTGTACTGATCAGATCACATTTCTTGGCTATGTTGTCAGTGCTAAAGGTATTGAGGTTGACGAGGAAAAAGTTAAGGCAATTCGTGATTGGCCTACACCTAAGTCAACTAGTGATGTGCGTAGCTTTCATAGTCTAGCTAGTTTCTATAGACGCTTTGTTAAAGACTTTAGCACCATTGCCGCACCACTCACTGAACTTATCAAAAAGAACATGAGTTTTAGGTGGGGTAATGACCAAGACAAGGCTTTTAATTGCATCAAGGAAAAATTAAGTTCTGCACCTTTACTTACTTTACCTAACTTTGCAAAAACTTTCGAGATTGAGTGTGATGCCTCAGGTATTGGCATTGGAGCTGTTTTGATGCAGGAAAGGCGCCCAATTGCTTACTTTAGTGAAAAGCTAAGTGGAGCAAGCCTTAATTATCCTACTTATGATAAAGAGATGTATGCATTAGTACGGGCTTTGGAGACATGGCAACATTACCTTTGGCCTAAGGAGTTTGTCATCCATACTGACCATGAATCTTTGAAGCACTTGAAGGGACAAGGAAAGTTGAACAAAAGACATGCCAAGTGGGTTGAATTTATTGAGACCTTTCCCTACATCATCCAATATAAAAAAGGTAAGGAAAATGTGGTAGCTGACGTGTTATCTCGCAGGTATGCCCTTATCTCTACACTTACTGCAAACTTATTAGGATTTGAACACATTAAGGATTTATATGTGAATGATCCTGACTTTGCTAATGTATATAGAGCATGTGAGGTGTCAGCCTTTGAGAAGATTTATAGGCATAAGGGTTTCTTATTTAGGGAAAATCGTTTATGCATGCCTATGAGTTCTTTGAGGGAGTTGGTTGTAAGAGAAGCTCATGCGGGTGGTCTAATGGGTCATTTCGGAGTTAGGAAAACCCTAGATGTCCTAAATGAACATTTTTTTTTTGGCCACGAATGAAACGAGATGTTGAGAGGATATGTGCGAAATGCATAACATGTAAACAAGCTAAATCTAGAGTTTTACCTCATGGCTTGTATACCCCTCTACCCATACCTAACCATCCTTGGGTTGATTTATCTATGGACTTTGTACTTGGATTGCCACGAACAAAAAGGAGTAGGGATTCTGTATTTGTTGTTGTTGATAGATTTTCAAAGATGGCACACTTCATCCCATGTCATAAAACTGATGATGCAAACAACGTGGCTGACTTATTCTTTAGAGAAGTAGTACGTTTGCATGGCATGCCACGAAGCATTGTTTCAGATCGGGATACAAAGTTCTTAAGCTACTTCTGGAAGACTTTATGGGGTAAGTTAGGTACTAAGCTATTGTTTTCAACTACTTGTCATCCACAGACTGATGGGCAAACTGAGGTAGTTAATCAAACTCTTTCTACTCTTTTGTGTGCTATGATTCGAACAAATTTGAAAACATGGGAAGATTGTTTACCACATGTCGAGTTTGCGTATAATCGGAGTGTTCATTCTACTACTAGTTACTCTCCATTTGAAATCGTATATGGTTTTAATCCATTAACTCCTTTGGATTTGGTACCTATACCTGTCAATGAGTATGCCAGCTTAGATGGGGAACGCAAGGCTGACATGATAAAAAAATTGCATGAGAAGGTGCAACAATATATTGAAAAACGAACTGAGCACTACGCATCCCATGTCAACAAGGGACGAAAGAAGGTGGTGTTTGAACCTGGTGATTGGGTTTGGGTGCATATGCGCAAGGAACGGTTCCCAGCTCAAAGGCGTTCGAAGCTACAACCCAGAGGAGATGGTCCCTTTCAAGTTGTAGCCCGAATTAATGACAATGCTTATCAGTTGGATCTTCCTGGTGAGTATAATGTGAGTGCAACATTTAACGTTTCTGATCTTTCCCCTTTTGATGTAGGTGATGATTCGGGGACGAATCCTTTTGAGGAGAGGGGGAATGATGAGAACCATAGAGATGATGGGTGGAAGGCTCCAATGGTTGCAAGAGGTCCATTGCACATCCCAGAAGGCCCAATAACACGAGTTAGAGCCAAAAAGATTAAAGAAGCACTAAATGGGCTGATTCAGGACATCCAAGCCAACCCAGTTTCAAATGGGGCGAATTCAAGTTTGACAAGGAGTCCAGCCCTAATTAATATAATTAGAATACTTAAATAGGTTAGAATAAGTAATAGCATTTCTTCCTAAATAAGAGTTTATTATTTATGTAGGAATTTATCTTCAATTAGGAATTCCTCCAAAATAAGGATTTGTCATAAGTAGGAATTTGTGCCTCTTTAGGATTGCTATCTTAGCCTATAAATAGGCTCCCCTTGTAAGCTCTGGAAGGTCAGACAACTTTGAGTGAAATAAAAAGTAAGGGTTTTTCTTTCGGTTCTTTTAAGGACTAAAGAACTTATCAAGAGGTACTTCTTGTGGCGTTCTAATCGACTTATCACTCCCAATTCCTTCTTTTCTGGAGTGTGGCATCCATATCCTTCTTAAATACGCTAAGGTTCGTGTTCCTTCCCAGAGTGGGTCTAGGGTTTGTGATATTAAACTCTGGTTTAGCTTTCCTGGTTGTTCTTTGATTCCCTGTGTGTGTTGGGTCCCTAAGCCACATCTTTTTGGGGTTTTTCCCATCACATTGTTGTTGTTAGGAGTGGTGTCTGAATCTCATAGTTCTGGTTCTTGGTTGTTTATAATCATTGGATCAGAACTCCAAATCCCTTTAACCTTTGTTAGAATGATCCTATACCAACATTGGTGTTGGGTTCCGTTTACATATAATCAGAGTTCGTATCACTTGAAAGGTTTGAGCTTTAGCTTTCTAAACTGAACACGTTAGCCAATGCTTTTGGTTGGGTTATTTGTGATTAGGAGTTTTCCTGTTGGGCTTTCTTTTCTTAGGCTTTCTATTGGATTTCTTGGGCATTTTGGGCTTATTTTGAGGTTGAGGTTCTTGTTCCCTATAAGAATTCTCTTGTAAGAAAATCTAGTAAGTAGTTTGAACAACTTTGAATATGTTCAATTTCAAAATCAAAAACACTTAAAATTGCTTGCCATCATGCAAAAATCTATTTGAATGCAATATTTTAAACCTCCTTTTGTGAAACAGATTTTGTTGTTTGACAATTAATGAGTAATAAGAATTTTTGATTTAGTAAATCAAGCTAAAATTTTGAAATGCATAAAACTATTGGCAAATTTTCCTTTCTAATGGTGGAATACCACCTTTAACAGTCATTCCAATGCTTGGATGTGAAACGAACAAGTTGTTCATACTGATCCTTGACTTGTTTCAAAATCCTTCCGTATCCTCATGGATAGGCTAGGATTGCTTATGTCATAGGGCAACTCTTTGACCTAACATTTAATCTCTCTCATTATGGCTATGTGTTGATCAGTCCATGGTTAAGATGAGGCTTGGTTTGAGGTTTTTAGAACATCCTTAAGATTATAAGGGGCTTGGATGGACTGAAGTAATTGGTATAGATTTGAAGTTGATGGGCATTCAAGGAGCTTTTATAGAAATTGGGCTTTAGCTTGATCATTTCATAATGTATCAAGTATCTCAAAGATTTGCTCTTGAGCACACGTTAGGATGCTTATCTCTTTCTCTTTTGACCCTATTTCAAAAGAGGCTTTGAGTTCATCAACTTGGAGACTAGCTTCATCCTTAAAAGATAGTTTAGGAGTACTAGCTTCTAAGGTTTCAATCAACAACGCTTATAGTTGGGCTTGAATAGTGTTAAGTAGTTTGGTTTGGAGTTTTTTGTGATGTTTATAGTATCTGGACAAGTTGACCAGGCTTATCACAATTATAATAGACATATATGGATGTCTAGGAGATTGTTAATATTGGTTGGGCTTAAAAGTTGTTTTGGGCTTAGATTTTCAGTACAAACAATTTTTTTATTAGGTATTAGGCCTATGCTTTCTTTTGGTCTTTTCTTTGTGATAGAGGTTATCATCAAATTGGGCACAAAAGAATACTAACTCTTTCTAAATTTGCTTTTGTTCCTGATTGTTCTATTTTTGGAGCTTTAGATCTATACAGTTTTGCTGTCCTTCTTTCTAGACAAAGCTTATCAGTTCACCATAAATCAATTGATGATAAGGAATTTGGCCATTACACTGAACTTCCAGTTTAGATCTTACCTTATTATCATCGAGTAGCTTTGGTAATCCTACCAAAAACTTTTCTTTCCAGAAAAATTGATTTGCATCGTCTTGCTACATGTCATACGTTAGAAACATATTTTTAGACCAATGGGCATTATGCAAATATTTGCATTTGAGATTGGATAAGAGTTCAATGTTCTTATCCTTTATATGTGATGGATCACCAATAAAGTGCTTTGTTATGACAAAGATAAGACTTGCCACAACATCAGGGATTGTTTGTTGGTTATTATCAAGGAGAGGTTCACCTTGAACATCTCTGTTGATGGCTTGGAAAATGTTGTGGTCAGCTGGAGTGAGTATGTGATCCAACCAACCTTTGAGCTATCTTAAGAATCCTGCAACAAGGACCTTAGCAATGGCATGGCTAGAGGTATGACTATGGGTCCTGTATGGGTTGGACACCATGGTCATTTGTTGAAGGAGATTTAGAATTTGATGTTTAGGATATCCATCAAAGTTTCACTCCTAAATTGAATTGGAACTGTATTTTGTTTGAAGAAAAGCTGGCTTTTCTTAAAAAACAAGGTCAGGAGTTGTGGGTTTGGTATAGTACATCTTTGAAGATGTTCCCAATGGTTCCACTTTGAGATGTTGTACCTTCTTTAGTAATTCTATGTCTGACACAGAAGCTTGAGATGAGCCATCATTAAGTGCAATCAAAGTCTGTACCTATTTACTTGTTGATGCTTTCCTTTAGAGCCTATAGTTTAAGCATCAAAGCTTCCCAAAATTCATTTGATGATGTATTTGAAATTTGAAAGGGTTTGAAAATAGGCTTTGTTGAAAACTTTGTAGCATAGGCATCAAATTTTGAAATTTCTTTTGAAATTGAAAAACTTGATACAGTGACATCCACGCTTTGTTGAAATTTGTTGCCAATTGTTTGTAAGATTTCATTTGTATAATTATTTTGTTCAATAAGCTTTTTGTATATCTTTTGTTAAAAAATATTCATGCTCTCTACTTACTTTGGATGTGCAAATGTGATTGGTGCTTATTCTACTTGATGGAATTAAATAAGCACCAAAAGCTTATTGCAATTAAATTCCATTGGATGTGCAAATGTGTGCAATGGTGCACACATTATATTCATTGGAATAAGCACCATTTCACTTGATGGAATTTAATAAGACCAAATGTGTGCAATGGTGCTTATTCCAATGAATATAATGTTTTGTGTAAATACAAATGTGCTTATATATATTGAGTGTTTCAATTCCTAAATAATGAGACTAATTTTTCATTTCAAATTAACAAAGCTCCTTCTTTTGTTGCAAGCACTCATTTACACAAAATATGTAAAAGAAATGGTAATAGGCCAATCACACCATTTCTTAGTGGAATTCAATGGATTTTGATTTCTAAAGATGTACAAATGAGCTTATTGCAATGAATATGATTTTTTATGTTGATGCAAATGTTAATTTCACCATGATTTTGTGTAAATTTGTCCTTCCAATAAAAAGTTGGGTCTTATCATATAAAATTGAAAAGACAGTCTCATTGTTTGGGAATCAAACCAATCGATACATATAAGGAAAACTAATAAAGAACAAACACTCATTTTAATTGACGGAATTCAATGGGTACAGAGTACCAAAATTTGCAAGTGTGCTTGTTCTAATGATTGTAATGTTTTATGTAGACACAAATGTGCTTTTAGGTATTGAGTATTTCAATTCCTAAATAATGAGATCATCTCTTCATTTCAAACTAGCAAAGATCCTTCTTTCATTGCAAGTAGTCATTTACACAAAATATGTATAGGAAATGGTAATCTAGACCAATCACACCATTTTTAGTAGAATTCAATGGATTTAGTGTACCAAGGTTGTATAAACGAGCCCATTGTAATGAATATAATGTATGTTGGTGACACCAAAGTTAATTAAGAGATCTTTTTGTGTGAATGAGTCCTTGTAATGATAAAAGGGTCCTTGTTAGGTAGAAATGAAGAGATAGTCTCATTGAAAAAATAAAACACTAAATATGTATTTGAAAAGGTAATCTAGAATAATGAAACCTTTTCCTTTTTTTTTTTTTTAATGAAATTCAATGGATTTAGATGACCCAAGAGGTACCAACAAGCTTGTTGTAATGAATATATAATATTTTGTGTAGACACTAATGTTAATTTCACTATCAATTTGTGTAAATTTTCTCCTTCCAATGAAAGTGAAGTCTTATCATCAAAAATTGAAAGGACAGTCTCATTGTTTAGGAATTAAACAATTCAATACATATAAGAAAAGCTAATAAAGATCAATGACTCATTTGACTAAACTGAATTCAATAAGTACAAAGTACCAAAGGTGTGTAAACATGTTTGTTCCAAAGAATATAATATTTTGGGTAGACATAAACATGCTTATACTTACTGAGTGTTTCAATTCCTAAATAATGAAACCATCTCTTTATTTCTAACTAACAAAGCTTCACCATTCATTACAAGCACTCATTTACAAAAAATATGTATAAGAAATAGCAGTATAGATCAATCACACCTTTTTTATGATGAAATTCAATGGATTTAAAGTACCAAAGAGGAAAAAATGAGCTTGTTGCAATGAAAATAATGTTTTATGTAGACATAAAACTTAATTTAACTATCTTTTTTAATAAATTTGCTCTTCTAATGAAAATGGAGTCATGTCATGAAAAATTGAAGAGACAGTCTCATTGCTTAGGAATTAAACAATTCAATACCTATAAGGAATGATAATAAAGACCAATTACTCATTATATTTGATGGAATTCAATGGGCACAAAGTATCAAATTTGCACAAACATGTTTGTTCCAATGAATATAATGTTTTGTGTAGACATAAATGTGCTTATACATATCAATTGTTTCAATTCCTCAGTAATGAGCTTGTTTCTTCATTTCAAACTATCATGGCTTCTTCATTTGATAGAGGCACTCATTTACACAAAATATGTACAAGGAAATGATGATCTAGACCAATCACACTAGTTTTTGATTGAATTAACCAAAGATATACAAACGAGCTTGGTTCAATGATTATAATGTTTTGTGTTGACACAAATGTTAATTTCATCATCATTTGTGTAAATTTATCCTTCTAATGACAAGAGAAGTCTTGTTATGAAAAATTAAAGAGGCAATCTCATTGTTTAGGAATTAAACCATTCAATACTTGAAAGGAAAGCTAATAAAGATTAATGACTTATTTTATTTGATAGAATTCAATGAAATTATCATCTAGACCAATCACACCATTTTTTGATGAAATTCAATGGATTTAGTGCACCAAATATGTACAAATCAGCTTGTTGCAATGAATATAATGTTTGTTATGGACACAAAAGTTAATTACAGAATCATTTTGTGTGAATGAATCCTTACAATGAAGGAAGGAGCCTTGTTAGCTAGAAATGAAGTGACTATCTCATTCAAGAATTGAAACCCTAAATACATATTTGAAAAGGTAATGTAGACGAAACAAACTTTTTTTTTTGTTGAAATTCAATGAATTTGGAGTACAAAAGATTTACAAATGAGTTTGTTGCAATATAATGTTTTGAGTAGACAAAATTATTAATTTCATCATCATTTTTTGTAAATTTGCCCTTTCAATGATAAGAGAGGTCTTGTGATGAAAAATTGAAGATGTAGTCTCATTGCTTAGGAATTAAACCATTCAACACATGCTAGGAAAGCAAATAAAGATCAATGACTCCTTTTACATGATGGAATTTAATGGGTATAGTGTACCAAAGGTGTTCAAACAGGAATGCTTATAAGGTTTTGTGTAGACACAAACATGCTTTATATGTATTGAGTGTTTCAATTCCGAAATAATAAGACTAACTCTTCATTTCTAACTAACAAAGCTCCTTCTTTTGTTGGAAGCACTCATTTACACAAAATATGTATAAGAAATGGTACTCTAGACTAATCACACCATTTTTTGATGGCATGCAATGGATTTAGTGTACCAAAGATGTACAAATAGCTTTGTTGCATTGAATATAATGTTTGTTGTTGACACAAATGTTAATTATGAGATCATTTTGTCTAAATGAGTCCTAGCAACCAAAGAATGACCCTTGTTAGCTAGAAATGAAGAGATTGTCTCATTCAAGAATTGAAACACTAAATACATATTTGAAAAGGTAATCTACACCAATCACACCTTTTTATTTTTTTTTTTTTTGATGAAATTCAATGCATTTAGAGTAACAAAATGTACAAATGAGCTTGTAGTAATGAATATAATGTTTTATGTAAACACAAATGTTGATTTCATTATCATTTAGTGTAAATTTTCCATTCAATTAAAATGAGAAATCTTGTTATGAAATATTGAACAGTCTCATTGTTCAAGAATTAAACCATTTAATACCTATAGTGAAAAGTGTGCAAACGTGCTTTGTTGCAATGAAGGTAATGTTTTGAGAAGACAAAAAGATGCTTATACATATTGAGTGCTTTAATTCCTAAATAATGAGATCTCTTCATTTCTAACTAACAAAGCTCTTCTTTCATTGCAAGCACTCATTTACAAAAATATGAATCAAAAATGGTAATTTAGACCAATCACATCAATTTTTGATGGAATTTGATGGATATGTGTACCAAAGATTTACAAACAAGATTTTTGCTATGATTATAATGTTTTGTTAATTTCATCATCATTTTGTGTAAATTCATCCTTCTAATGATAAGAAAATTCTTGTTATGAAAAATTGGCTAAGGAATTAAACCATTCAATACTTGTAATTGATCAATGACTTATTTTACTTGATGGAATTCATTGGATTTAGTGAACAAAAAATGTACAAATGAGCTTGTTACAATAAATATAATGTTTATTATGGACACAAAAGTTCATTTTGAGATCATTTTATGTGAATTAGTCCTTGCAATGAAGAAACAAGTCTCATTTGCTAGAAATAAAGAGACGATCTCATTTAGGAATTGAAAAGCTCAGTACAGATTTGAAAGGTAATCTAGACTAGTCAAACCCTTTTTTTGATGAAATTCAATGGATTTAAAGTACAAAAGAGGTATAAACAAGCTTATTGAAATGAATATAATGCTTTATGTAGACACTAATGGTAATTTCACCATCATTTTGTGTAAATTTATCCTTCAATGAATGGAGAAGTGATGAGAACCATAAAGATGATGGGTGGAAGGCTCCAATGGTTGCAAGAGGTCCATTGCACATCCCAGAAGGCCCAATAACACGAGTTAGAGCCAAAAAGATTAAAGAAGCACTAAATGGGCTGATTCAGGACATTCAGGCCAACCCAGGTTCAAATAGGGCGAATTCAAGTTTGACAAGGAGTCCATCCCTAATTAATATAATTAGAATACTTAATAGGTCAGAATAAGTAATAGCATTTCTTCCTAAATAAGAGTTTATTATTTATATTGGAATTTATCCACAATTAGGAATTCCTCCAAAATAAGGATTTGTCCTAAGTAGGAATTTGTGCCTCTTTAGGATTGCTATCTTAGCCTATAAATAGGCTCCCCTTGTAAGCTCTGGAGGGTCAAACAACTTTGAGTGAAAAAAAAAGTAAGGGTTTTCTTTCGGTTCTTTTAGGGACTAAAGAACTTATCAAGAGGTACTTCTTGTGGCGTTTTAATCGACTTATCACTCCCAATTCCTTTCTTTTCTGGAGTATGGCGTCCATATTCTTCTTAAATACGCTAGGTTTGTGTTCCTTCCCAGAGTGAGACTAGGGTTTGTGATATTAAACTCTGGTTTAGTTTTCCTGGTTGTTCTTTGATTCCCTGTGTGCGTTGGGTCCCTAAGCCACAACTATTATGAGGAGAAAAAGGTAAAGCTTGCTGCCGTTGAATTTACTGATTATGCTATTATTTGGTGGGATCAACTTGTTTTGACTAGGAGAAGAAATCATAAGCGGCCTATTGATACATGGGAGGAGATGAAGGCTATCATGAGGAGGAGGTTTATCCCTGATCACTATTACAGGGAGTTATACCAAAGGTTGCAAGGGCTCACTCAGGGCACCAAAAGTGTGGAGGACTACCACAAGGAGATAGAGATTACCATGATTAGGGCCAATGTAGAAGAAGATAGAGAGGCAACCATGGCTCGATTTCTGTAAGGGCTAAATAGGGACATAGCAAATGTGGTTGAATTGTAGCACTATGTGGAATTGGAAAATATGGTGCACATGGCCATGAAAGTTGAAAGGCAACTTAAACGAAAGGGCTCCACACGAGTTGGGCAGAATTCCGGTTCTACCTTATCATGGAAGCTAAACTGGAGTAAAAGGGACAAGATGGCCAATTACAAGTCCAAAGCCGAGCTACCCAAGCACAAGAATGTGGGTTCTAGTAAGGAGACAGGTAAATTCAAACCCCAACTGAGTAGAAATAGAGATATTAAATGTTTTAAGTGTTTGGGCAGGGGTCACATTGCATCTCAATGTCCAAATAAGCATGCAATGATCTTGAGAAGTAACGATGATATTGAAACTGAAAGTGAATCAGATGATGATTCTGTGCCACCGTCAGAGGGTGAATGTGATGGGGAGGAGTATCCAGTTAACGGAGTAGCTCTCGTTACGAGGCGAGCATTGAATGTACAAGTAAAAGAAGAAAATAAGGTACAACGAGATAACATCTTTCAGACAAGGTGTCTCATTAAAAATAAAGTATATAATATGATTATTGATGGTGGGAGTTGCACTAATATTGTTAGTACAACTATGGTTGAGAAACTGGATTTACTTACTATGAAACATCCTAAACCATATAAAAACTACAGTGGTTGAATCTATAGCTTTTTGATCAAAACTATGCTAATTTCTCCCTTTTTAGAATGGCTCTAGTGGCTACATTCATGTTAAGTCTGGTCGCTCGGGCCGTTGTACCTTTTGATTATGGTATGGTATTGTCATATCCGAACATAAGGCTACTCTATTTGTTTGCCATATCTTCGCTAGGTGTTTATGAAATTATTATAGCGGGTCGGTCTAGTAATTAGGTGGCGGCCATTCGGTCGCCTATGATTCTAGGACCAATAGGTCAAAAATGGGTTTATGCCGCAGGTGTTGAACGATCTACTCTACACAGGTGTGGGCTTAAAATAAAAGAAAAGGGCTAGGGCTCATAAACCCTTTTTTTCATTCATCAATAGGGCCCTGGTCAGTCACTTTTCCAGGCCGGGATCGAGAAGTGAAGTCATAAAAAAGAGATGTTTCTCGTCGCACCTCAGATCAAAAAGAAGGGTAGCTTGTCAAGCTGGCCTATATATAAGGATATAAATAAAAAGATTCGCTGTCTTTTAACCGGCTGTTCTTCTTTTCTTTGTCAACGCTACTAAGGACCTATAGGTTCTCCTACTTATGAAAGATAATGAGAATGGGTTATTCAAAAAAGAAAAGGCGCTACTATACAATATATTTTTAGAAGTCAGCCTACCCTACCCTACCCTACTAATGTATTGTATAGTAGGGTGTAGTATAATAGGCGAGCGAATTAGCGAAGACACTTAGGCTAATAGATAAGAGAGCGTCGGTACGTAGCCTTCATTCTACTACGCTACGCAAAGGTTACGAAGTAACTTGGCTCGACGTTAGGAGAGTCAAGGGGGAACGCCATACCTATATAGAAGAACCGCTGTTCGATAACTTTATAAGGTCTAACCTTTCGCTCCCCTACTGAAAAGGGGCAAAGCTGCTTCGCACCACTGATAGACTACTTAAGATTCAATTCAAAAGTCCCTACTTAGTTTCGCAAGCCTTTGTCATTGTCAGTCAACTAAGTAGGGCCTGAGGCCCCCTTCGAATCCGTCAATCTGAAGAGCATGCCGCAACAAAAGGATGGTCCCCTATGCATTTCATTCTTTCTAGAAAGGAAAAAAAAAAGTACCCCCCATCATGGTGAACCTCTCCTTGTGATCGGGATGAGGTAAATGCCTCCCAACCGGGGGCGGATCAAATCGGAGTTTCCTTAGGTAGCCACCGACCCACAGTAATCCTTAAACTTCCGTGCTTGGTGGAGAAGAAGTGAACAAAGGTACGCTCGCTTGCTGTCTTGTTCTCTGCCGCGAACTGGAATCGCTCGCCAGCTAGGTCAGATTGGAGCAACATTTTGTGAGAACATATTACCCATCTTCGGGGACAAGGGGCGTAACGACCTCTCGATCTACTTACTGCAGCCCAGGAAAAAAAACTTCCGTCTAGGCGTTCCCTGTTGCTCCGATCCCCCCTACGCCTAGGACGTTGTCTAGGCCAAGAGCCTTAGTTGCTGTTTTCATTTGGTTGTTTTTTTCTCGTTGTTGATACCGGCAAGACCCAGCCAGATGATGTCTACTGGTTGGTAGTGAGAGGACTCTTAGTATCTGCATACCCAAAAGGGATTAAAAAACAATCATTTTATTTTTTTTCTTGCTTTCCCTTAGCAGCGGTAAAGGAGTCTATCTATCTGCCTAGCTTTGGTAGATTTCCCCCAACGCAATCCACAGAAATTCCACGAATCCCTTGGTGGATAAGTCCGACGACTCAGCAGCAGTGCGGAATTGAGTTTTTCGTCCGGTGGATCTGATCTATAGTTAGGAGGCAATACATACCAAAAGGTTCGAAGAAGGAACGCACATAAGAGTATATAATCCACCCACCTTTCTGTATAACCTATTCACATTAGTGAAGCGGCTGGATGCATAAGGGAAGTGCACGTTTGGGGAATTTGACATGATCTACAGGAAGAAGTGCTACTATGATATGATGCCCGGTTTTGCTTCTCCCTTACTACACCGAACTCCTTCCTTCGAATTGGAAATATGTTCTCTTTCCTGGTCGGCAGTTGCTTGCTTTGATTAAGCCAATTGCATTCCGGTCTGAGGGAGAGTCGAGGCATGAAATACGAATCTTTCCCCCACCTTCCAATTCATTCCTCTTCCTTTTCAAATGATCTTGGTCGCCTCGCCGGATATTCAAGAAGGGAGTCTGATATACAGTCAAGCAGCGGCAGACCTATACTCCTTCATCCCCTACCGCCGCTCCGTGGGCTTCTTCGCTGACTTTCTGAGGCTTCGCTCCTTCGCCACGACATTAGTGGCTTAGCTCTTCGCGCTTCCCGCAAGCTTTTTTTTTAGAGAGAGAGTAAGGGGGTCGGTACAGAAGATTGGTTCGCTTCGAAAAGCTCAGCTTTGCTTGTGTTCTTCACCGGCGCTCGCCAGATGTATCACTCATTCCGCTCCTAAGGTAAGGAGTTTTCTGTGTTTTATAATCTTTAAGGGGATGAATCGCATATGTTGGTTGAGAATTGCTCGGGAATTCATTGATAGTTACTTTGCCAGGTTCTAGGGGGGCTACTCTTCTTTTTTGTCGATCGAGCCGCTCTCCCTCATTCCACTCGTCCAGCCCCCTTCACGAACTTGTACAATCGATGCCACAAAGATAGCCAACTCTATTATCAAAGAAATAAGGAAACGGGCGACGATTTGGCACCAGATATCCGGAGGTGTGAAAAGAGCAGCTGTGAGAAGCGGAAAAACCATCAAAAAACGACGATTGTTCGTGAAGGTTTCCACAGAAAGACCTCTCGGTTCTAGCAAACGGATCACAATTACAGGTACCTGGGAGCATACCGATGGAATGAACGAAAAACGAACAGTTAACATAATATAGTCATAGATCTTAGGTTGTAACTTGATAATGAGCGAATTTGTTGATGGGATGAAATGAAAATTGGATTCATGTAATAGGAGAAATTGGGGTAAAAAATTGAAATTTCCCTAAGGGGCCCCCTCTGATAAAGAAAGAAAAGAATATCCATCCATTTTATGACAAATCCGGTCCGATGGCTGTTCTCCACTAACCACAAAGATATAGGGACTCTATATTTCATTTTTGGTGCCATTGCTGGAGTGATGGGAACCTGCTTCTCAGTACTGATTCGTATGGAATTAGCACGACCCGGCGATCAAATTCTTGGTGGGAATCATCAACTTTATAATGTTTTAATAACAGCTCACGCTTTTTTAATGATCTTTTCTATGGTTATGCCGGCGATGATAGGTGGATTTGGTAATTGGTTTGTTCCAATTCTGATAGGTGCACCTGACATGGCATTTCCACGATTAAATAATATTTCATTCTGGTTGTTGCCACCAAGTCTCTTACTCCTATTAAGCTCAGCCTTAGTGGAAGTGGGTAGCGGAACTGGATGGACGGTCTATCCGCCCTTAAGTGGTATTACCAGCCATTCTGGAGGAGCAGTTGATTTAGCTCTTGCTTCAGGTGTACTCTTTTCGACCTCTTTCTTCTTGTAGCTATTGCCCTATTCCCTCTAAAGATGACCCGGCTTACTCGCTGGCGGATCAAAAACTGCTATTTTTCCCTACTTCACCTCTTTTGTAGCTTCTCGCTGCTCTAGTCAGTGTATAACTGCTATTAATGAAGCGCGCAGCACTCAGCGATCTCATGGCTTGGAAGACCCTTCGCCAAAGGGCGTTGCTACTTTTTGCGTGACTACTGATAGTGATGACCTACTTCACTCCCCACTACCAAATACTGCTGAGACAAATGGGTTGAAGGAAAGGCGGTGAGGCATGGCCCGAGAGGTGGCGAAGTTCGTTTATGAGGATGTGTTGATTCGAGGAGAATGAACTTCTTCAGAGAGAAGCCAGTATCGAAGAAAGGTTACTCCTTTTGTTACTTCGACCAAGCTTTCGCCTTTTTTTTAGTTATTTGTATTCAATTTTTGTCATTTTATCTTCGGATACTGGCCTTTCACAGACATATCCGTTTTCCATTCTTTTTCCGACTCTTTGACCGGACCGCTAAACCCAAATTTTAATGAAAATGCCCCAGCCCCAGATATTAGATGCTATAAGGCTGAGAACCTCAAGAGAAAGAGGTTACTTGTTTTTAGCTCCTGCTCCCAGGGAAACTTATAAGATATATAGAGATAGCCGTTTTCGGCCTCTTCCCCTGGGAATCAATACCTGCTTGAAGCCGATTTTCAACATTGATCAACCTTAACTGGCCTTTTTTGGGAAAGGAGTTTTGGTAGGAATTGGAACTGATTCTTCGCGTCTGAACGTTTTTCCTTTTAAGCCAATTGACGATTTGTTCTCCTAGCCCGAAAGAGCTTTCTTTTCTTTTTTTGGAGAGAAGCCAGCCCATTTGCCTGCCGATTCTCCTACCGACATTATAATTAGAAAAACAAAGTAGATCTGCTTACACTGATCACTCTGGGGAGGGAACTCGAAGGAGTCAGAGTCTAGTTTGATTGATCATACTGAGCGCTAGGAACCTTTAGTAAACACAATTAGCATCGGCTAAGGAACTCAGATTGACTAGGACAATAGCTTGAATCAATATGGAATTTTTCACAGCTAAAAGGGCGAAAATCAGGAGAGCTAATGCTAACAGTAATAACAGCGGATTTCACAGCAGGATGAAACGCCCTGGAGGTTGAAGGATAAAGAGATTACTAGAACTCTTATACATTCTGTAATATTTTAGAATTCTCTTGATTATGTAGATATGTAGAAATCTTTGTAGAATTCTCTAAAATCTTAATTGTAACCGTTAGATTAGATTAATCACAACCACTCATTTAGAAGCTTGAGTTGTATATAACGAGGATTAGCCTCAAGGGTGGGGGACATCGAATTCACTTGGATTCTCTCTAAAGTATTATAAAGTGCTTCCTTTTTCTAATTATTTTCTCTTGGGTTTCCATTGTGCTCCACTCTCTCTTCACCAACCAAAGGAGGAAGGCTGACTTAGCTTCTACGAAGGGCGTAGGGAAAGCTAAGTGCCGCACGGTCGTGTGCAAAAACTTGTACGTCTGTGACAGGTGATATCAGAGCCTGGTTGTGAGGCATAATGTCGAGCACCATGGAGGAGAATGCAGTAGGGGAGCACCAAGGGATGGAGAGGGGACATGACCCCTCTCCCACTCAAGGTGGAAACAAGAAGAAGGAGCGTGGACGCAGCAAGACTCGTTCCACCACAGCTCTTGACACCTTGGAAGAGAAGACCAACATCTTGAACAGGAACTGGCTGAGATGGGGGAACGTATTAAGCATGTCGAACATAACTTTGAGACTTTGGAGTCTCACACGTTGGAAGAGCTTGACAACGTCAAAAGGGACATCCAAGAGTCTCTTTCCAACAACGAAGGGTGTCACAGGGGTGAGCACTTCTTCAAGACCTCGGTCATGCAGACCCTCGAAAGCTTGCAAACTCAAGTGACCTCTTTAGAGACTGTCGTAGAAGAGATGCGCTAAGATATAGCCATGTGCAAGAGGGTCGTGGCTAGCGATGGCGGTTCAAGGGGAGCTCCTAGGGTGGAAGCTCCCAAGCCCAAAGAATTCTCGGGCAAGAGGGATGCCCAAGAGGTGGAAAATTTTCTTTGGCAATTGGAGAGATACTTTGAGTGTCTTAAGATGACGGACGAGCGTGACAAGGTAAACACTGCGACACTTTATCTTGCTGACACAGCAACCTTATGGTGGCGCAGGAAGCATGCAGATATGCAAAGAGGCCTTTGCACCATAGAGACGTGGGAGGACTTTAAAAAGGGCTTCAAAAGACAGTTCTTCCCCGAAAACGTGGTCTATGATGCACACAAGCAGCTGAGGGAGCTGAGACACAAGGCCTCTATCCTTTACTATGTTAGGGATTTCACAATATTGTTACTAAAAATCCCTAACCTTGGAGTAGAAGATGGATTATTCTATTTCGTGGATGGACTCCAAAATTGGGCGAAGCAAGAAGTACAGCGACGAGGGGCGAAAGACGTCGATGAGGCCATCGCAATTGCAGAGTCCCTCACCGAGTATCAAAGGAATGAGTCTTCTAAAAATAAAAGCTCCAAGAGTAACTCCAACAAAGGTAGGGGAGATAGAGGCCAAGGAAGTCACAACCCGTCTACGAGAAGGGGCTATGAGGAGAAGAAACAATCCTTCACACCTAGAGGAGGGTGCTTCGTGTGCAAGGGGCCACACCCTATGAAAAATTGCCCAAAATTGGGCTCGTTGGCAGCTATGATCGAACAACAAGAGTCGCAAGTAGTCAATGGTCTAGCCGAACAGATTGGTTCCCTACAATTGCTCAATGCTCTTAAGGGCAAACAAGAGCTCCAAGCAATGAGAGGTAAGGGGCTGATGTTTATAGATGTGCAAATAAATGGACAGCGGGCCCAAGTCATGATTGACACGGGCGCCACTCACAACTTCATCACCGAGGAGGAAGCTACACGGCTTGGTCTCTCTATGACCACTGGTGGGGGTTGGCTCAAGACCATCAACACTGGTGCCAAGCCTTTACGTGGGGTTGCCCACAATGTACCAATGTGCCTTGGTCCATGGAGAGGGACAATTGACTTTTCAGTGGCGCATATGGATAATTTCAAGATCGTACTTGTCATGGACTTCCTCCGTAAGGTACAAATTGTTCCTATACCATATTTAAACTCCATTTGTATTCTTGAGAAGGAGGCACCATGCATGGTTTCTGCCACCTCGAAGGTGAGTGATAAGAAAACCTTATCGGCAATACAAGCAAAAAAGGGCCTCAAGCGGGGGGAAGTCACATACTTGGCAACGATGGTGACCAGCGATCCTTCTAGCTCTCTAGAGGTGGACTTACCCCAGAAGATCAAAGATGTCCTTGAAGAAAACAAGGATGTTATGCTTCCCGAGTTGCCCAAACGACTTCCCCCAAGGAGAGAAATTGATCACAGAATAGAGTTGGAGCAAGGGGCTAAGCCACCCGCTATGACCCCTTATCGCATGGCACTTGCCGAGCTTGAAGAGTTGAAAAGACAGTTGGTTAGTTTACTAGATACGGGTCAAGTTCGACCTTCGAAGGCTCCCTATGGCGTTCCAGTCTTGTTCCAAAGGAAGCATGATGGCTCATTACGTATGTGCATCGATTATAGGGCGCTCAACAAGATTACGGTAAAGAATCGATACCCTTTTCCTCTCATTCCTGATTTGTTTGATAGGTTAGGACAAGCCAAGTGGATTATAAAGGTGGACTTGTGTTCTAGATACTATCAAGTTCGTATCGCAGAAGGAGACGAGGCAAAGACCACCTGTGTTACCCGCTATGGTTCCTTTGAGTGGTTGGTGATGCCCTTTGGGCTAACCAACGCCCCTGTCACTTTCTCCACACTCATGAACCAAATCTTTCAGCCATTCTTGGACCAGTTTGTGGTGGTCTACTTGGATGACATCCTTATCTATAGTAAGACTCTTGAAGACCATGTAAACCACCTACAAACCGTGTTCAAGTTTTTGCGGGACAACGATAAAAAAGGAGAAGTGCACTTTTGCGGCACAGGAAGTACCCTTCCTTGGTCATATGGTGGGGAATGGATGAATTAGAATGGATGAAGAGAAGGTACAGGCCATCCAAGCCTGGGAACCATCAAAGAACGTGCCACAGTTGCGATCATTTCTTGATTTAGCCAACTACTACAGGTGGTTCATTAAGGGATACTCGACACGTACGGCTACACTAACCGACCTGTTAAGGAAGAACCGGTCATGGGAATGGATAACTCGACAGCAAATGACCTTTGAAGGGTTAAAGACTGCGGTAAGTAATGAGCCTATCATTGTTCTCCCCGACTTTACTAAGGCGTTTGAAGTCCACACCGATGCTTCTGACTTCGCTATAAGAGGGGTCCTAATGCAAGAAGGGCATCTTGTGGCTTATGAGAGTAGAAAATTGAACGACACCGAACGGAAGTACATGGTGCAAGAGAAGGAGATGACCGCCATTGTGCATTGTCTCCGTACTTGGCGCCATTATCTGTTGGGTTCTCGATTTGCGATCAAGACGGACAATGTAGCCACTAGCTACTTCCAAACCCAAAAGAAGCTGACCCCGAAGCAAGCTAGGTGGCAAGACTATTTGGCTGAATTCGACTATACATTGGAATATAAGCCGGGTAAAGCCAACGTAGTTGCTGATGCTCTAAGTCGCAAAGCAAAACTGGCGACCATCTCTCAAGTAAAAGGGGATATCAAAGGCCTGATTCAAGAAGGGCTCAAGCATGATCCCATAGCTAGACAAATTAACGACCTTGCTGTCAAGAGGGGGACAAAAAGGTTTTGGGTTGAGGATGACCTAATTTATACCCGAGGAAGGCGACTTTATGTGCCTAAATGGGGAAATATAAGGCGCTCCCTTATTAAGGAGTGTCATGATACCAAGTGGTCGGGTCACCCAGGCATGAAGAGGACATAGGCATTGTTGGAGACGACATACTCTTGGCCTCAGTCGAGGGATAAGGTTGAGATGTATGTTAGAACCTGCCTTGTTTGCCAACAAGACAAGATTGATCACCAGTTACCTGGAGGCTTACTAGAGCCTTTACCGATACCTCAAAGGCCTTGGGAGACCATCACTATGGATTTCATTTCTGCCTTACCCAAGGATTAGGGTCGATCATAGTGGTAGTGGATCGCTTTTCAAAGTATGGAACTTTCATCCCTGCCCCAACTGATTGCACAGCTGAAGAGGCAGCGCGGCTATTCTTCAAAAATGTGGTAAAGTATTGGGGGTTGCCGTGCCACATCATAATTGATCGTGATCCTCGTTTCACTGGTCGACTTGTGGGACAAATTGTTCAGATTCTTGGGCACCGAGTTGCATTTCTCTACGAGTTTTCACCCGCAAACCGATGGCCAAACTGAGAGGGTGAATGCTCTTTTGGAGTGTTATCTTAGGCACTTTGTAAGTGCCAACCAACGCGATTGGGGAAAACTCCTAGACGTGGCTCAATTTTCTTACAATTTACAAAAGAGCGAGGCAATCGGGAGAAGTCCCTTTGACTTGGCAATGGGGCAACAACCTTTAATGCCCCATAGTGTGGATACAGATTCATCAACCAGAAGTCCCGGAGCCTTAAAGATGGCCAAGTCATGGAAGGAGCAAGCTGACATAGCTCGTTCCTACCTTGACAAGGCAGCTAAGAAGATGAAGAAATGGGCGGACAAGAAGCGACGACAAATCAAGTTTGCTGTTGGAGACAAGGTAATGGTCAAAATCTTGCCCCAACAATTTAAAGCTTTCTGTTCTATCCATAAGGGTCTCATAAGGAAGTATGAGGGACCTTACTCAGTCCTCGGGAAGGTTGGTAAGGTCTCTTACAAATTGGATTTACCCAAAAACTTAAAGATCCACCCCGTCTTCCACGTAAGTATGCTCAAACCATTCAAGGAAGACTAGGAAGATCTAAGACATGGAGTATCCAATAGAGCTCCCCCGATTGTGATAAAGTCCTACGACAAAGAGGTTGGGGAAGTGCTTGGTGAATGGATTGTCCGCAAACGTGGTACACCACCAAGTACACAATACTTGATCAAATGGAAGGGATTACCCGAGAGCGAAGCGACATGGGAGACCAAGGAAGATTTATGGCAATTTCGACAATTGCTCCAGGAGTACGAGGACTCGACGAGGGCGTCGAGAAATTAAGTGGGGGAGAGTGAAACGCCTTGGAGGTTGAAGGATGAAGAAGTTACTAGAAGTCTTATACATTCTGTAACATTCTAGAATTCTCTTGATTATGTAGACATGTAGAGATCCTTGTAAAATTTTCTAGAACCTTGATTGTAGCCGTTAGATTATATTAATCACAACTACTCATTTAAGAGGTTGAGTTGTATATAACGAGGATTAGCCTCAAGGGTGGGGGACATCAAATTCACTTGTATTCTCTCTCAAGTATTATAAAGTGTTTCCTTTTTTTAATTATTTTCTCTTGAATTTTCATTGTGCTCCGCTTTTCTCTTCACCAACCAAAGGAGGAAGGCTGACTTAACTTTTACGAAGGGCGTAGGGAAAATTAAATGCTGCACGGTCGTGTGCAGAAACTTGTATGTCCGTAACAAGGAGCTGTAATAGCAAGATCTTCCGCGATAGAAAGTAATTCAACGGTAGAAGTTGTGTTTACTACTGAATCAGCAAGAGGTGTGGTATCAGCTATTGATCCCGTTATATCAATTACCGCATCGTCATCGTCTGGCTCAGCGGCGGGGGAAGTCCTCTCCACGACAGAAGATTGAGTACCATATTCCGTAGAAGCTTGATAGTAACTCAATCTGAGTCTTATAGGAAGGCATATGATTCCAGAGCGACAAGCCCGCGACCCTTTTTTTTTTTTTTTTTCTTATGAAGAACTTTCGATTTGTCTGCGCTAGGCATCTGGAATTTGATCGAATTTCTCGCGTGAAGCATCTGCTTTTGGCTAGCCTTTCCTGGAAAAGAGTCGGTGTAGGTGGAATTTTTTAAATTAGATGAAACTGAGTCGGCTAACCGAGAGAGGAGCGAGAGAACAACGAAAGGATCCGGCATAGCGGTGTCACCTTCTTGAAGCGCCCTTTCTTTCAAGCCAGCCAGCTTCAAAGCTTCAGTCATTCTCTTCCCTGAATTCTGACCCAATCAATTAGAATGATGAGAAGACGGCACCAGTCTTGATTTCAATGATATTGTTTACTTTATTCTTTATTTGAGTACCTTGACCAAGTCAGCGTAGAGCGGAGAAGGTGATCTCTATCCATAGGCTTCTGCCACGGAAGATTATAATGTCGCATCTTCCTTTTGATGTCAAAAGCTTAACCAATCGGGAATCAACTATCCGAATCCGAGTTGGCGAGCAAGACCTGACATTGGCCTTTCTGATCTTGATTCCATTCTTTTGACTCCTTCCCAGGATTCGTATTTTTATATAAATTATCATTCGTTTGGTTAAGAAGTTCTAGCCGGAAACTCTACAAATTCGACAGAGTTGCCTTACTACTCTTACGTAGTTTTCTAAATGTTCTTTAAGCCTACCGGTCACATGCAAATCGAATCCTCGAACCTCATAAAAAAAGCTTCAAATGGGAGACACAGAAATTCAGCTGCCAAAAAGGATCCTATCCCGTATTTAAAAGCCCAAAACAAAAATAGGACAGTCATCCGAAAAAGGAGAAACCGTCGACAAATTCTATGTTTCAAGCCTTGTCACGAACTGGACTCGAACCAGCCTCTCCAGATGCGGGTCTGTATTTCAACCTTTCTGATCGTGACTTTGGTTACCCGGTTCGTCGCACGATAGATAAAGCAAGAATAAGCACAGACTACATCCGGGGGAGGGAGCTTATCCCATGTACAAACTATTATCCCTTCCTTGTGTCGCTTTAGATAGGAAGGCTTTGTCAGAGCTTCGGCTAAGCTTCTGACTGGCACGCTGAAATCCTTCAAGCAGAGGAAGACCCTTTCCGGGTGAATCTTCTTCCCTTTCACCGAAAGAAGATTAAGTGAATCTTCTTTCCTTTCACCATTGGGCTATCCCAAAGTCGTAGCAGGGTCTATTCCATCTAGCCTGTAAGCAGTCCCGATCCTCTTTCTTGTTCGAAGTCTAAGGTTTTCCATTCCCTAGTCTTAGACTCAGTTCCATTTCCTTCTTCCGTTAGTTGCTCTAAGAGCCTAATATAGATAGCAAGTTCAGTAGGGAAATCTAGTTCAACTAGAGTAGCTCAGTGGGAACCCTGGAATTCAGTTCAAATCGAAAGGGGAGTTCCCTTACTACTAAAAGAAAGAAAGTGGGCATAATATTCTTCTTCTCTTCTGCTTTCCCGGGCCTGTCCCTCTCCTTTCAGCCTAGGATTGGCTTTCTCAAGCTAGGTTTGAAAGAAATTAGTCAAGTAGCAAGTAAACTTACCATGTAGTAGCTCACCCAGAAAGTTCAAGTGTGTAGAAGTCGGCTGTGAAATTAGTCAAATTTCTTTCGGTTTTTTTAGGAATTAAAGAATTTATCAAGAGGTATTTCTTGTAACATTCTAATCGACTTATTACTCCCAATTCCTTTCTTTTTTAGAGTGTGGCATCCATATCCTTATTAAATACGCTAAGTTCGTGTTTCTTCCCAGAGTGGGATTAGGGTTTGTGATATTAAATTTTGGTTTAACTTTCCTGGTTGTTCTTTGATTTCCTATGTGCATTGGGTCCCTAAGCCACGTCTTTTTGGGGTTTTTCGCATCAAGAAGTCTTGTGATAAAAATTGAAGTGATAGTCTCATTGTTTAGGCAATAAACCATTCGATACCTATAATGAATTCTAATAAAGGTCACTGATGTATTTTGCTTTATTGAATTTAATGGTAACATAGTATCAAAGGTGTACAAACGTGCTTGTTTCAATGCAAAAGTTAATTTCACCATTATTTTGTCAAAATGAGTCCTTGTGACAAAGGTAAGAGCAATATTAGTTAGAAATGAAGAGATAGTCTCATTATTTAAAAATATAATGAGATAGAGGAAAGGGTAAAAGTATTATTTTGCTCTTCTAAAAAATACCTTAAAAGGAAAATTTTTTTTATGACCTTTAATCAAGGACAACAAGAACTTTGGCATCAAAGGCATAAAAAATATATTGTAGAAATGGGTATTGTTAATATTTTTACTTATATTCAAAATATTTATAATATTCAATGGAAACCTTTTCTTAGTTTTTAGGCATCAAAAAGCTACCTAATCTTTGAACAAGCTCACCAAGAGTATTTAACCAAAAAAGGCAAAAGGGTTAATAACATTATCCCTCCTACTTTAAATCCTTCTTTAAAAATTGAGGAAAGTGATGTTATAGATTCGCCTTGTAAGGCCAAAGCTATGACCAGTGTTGTAATATAGTAAGACAATTGTACTAATTTATATCTTAATCTGTGAGCTCCCAATTGATTAAAATAGAAGTAAAAGTTAAAAAGATATTTCACAAATGGGATTAAATTCCTAAGTCTCTAGTTAAATTAGAAATAAAAAAAGGGTTTTATTTAAACCCCTTTCCTCTAAAGATATTAACTACAATATGACCAACAGTAATTCTACAAAAAAAATAGAACTAGTGGAGGAAATAGTTAAAATGGCTTAAAATTCTTGGTCTAAAAGATAAAAAGGCTATTGTTCTGGAAAAAGAAAATTAGATTAAATTTAACAATAAAGGTGAAAATATCAAAGAAGACTTAGAAGAGTTATATCAACTTCAACAAATGTTCTTATTAGAACAACAACCATTTCAGAGTAGCCCTTCTCATACAAAGGAACCTCTTTCTATTAATAAAATAACCTTTAATATGGTTCCTACTGTGTTATGCTATCCAAGATCAATATATGTTGACTTCATATTGGAAGAACAATTAAAGCTTAATTATGTTCAATATGATGGTAATAGTATGTTGAATGGAATCTTGATGGTGTGATTGAACATCAGATTCTAATTTTGTTCCATTACATGATGGTGTTTGTAACCGTTACCATAACAAAGAGTAATTCTAACCCTCATTTTTCTCAAATCATAACAAGTGGGTTTACTAAATAGCTTAAAGGCTAGTGGTATTTTTATTTATCTAATAAGGTAAAAAATCAAATTTTTTTCTGCTACAAAACCAAAAGCAACAAGACTAATCTCTAATAGTGTTAATACACTAATTTATACAATTACCAGTCATTTTATTGGTACTACCATTTTGTTAATAGACACAACATATGAATAACTCATTAATTTGAGATGTCCTACCTTGTCTCATTTTAAATGGTATAAAGATGTATTTTTCTGTAAGGTCTTTACTTAAGAAGATAGTCAAAGTATCTTCTAGAAAGAAAAATTTCTCTTTGGGTTACCTACCATATTTGCTAAGAGAGTTAAAACTAGGCTTAAAGCCAATCATTCTACAATAAATGATTATAATCACTGAACCTATGTGATGGAAGCCATATTGTACCAGCTCAAATCAACAAGAGAGTTGATGCTTTGCAAAACCTTGGAGGAAACTCACGGTAAAAGGGCTTTGATTAGTTTTTGCACACAAATGGGTTAACCACGCATAAGATATCCCAATAAACCAAAAAAGAAAGGTTATCAACCTTATGTGAAATGAAAAACATCTTATGAGAAGAAAGGAATAGAGCAAAGAAAATGCTTGTAAAGCCAAAACCAAAGAAAACAATTGTTTGCTATAAATGTGCCAAAATAGGGCACTATTCAACTAAGTGCAAAACAAAGCGAAAAATTCAAGAGTTAGTCTCAATGAAGGTCTTAAAAAATTCTTGATGCACATTCTCTTAGTAAAAATTGATTCTAATGAATCAAATTTAGAAATTGAAGTTCTTGAGTAAGATAATTCTTTTGAGTCTCATTTAGACACTAGCTACAAAGGAAAATGTGATCCCTATCAAGCTATGTGTAAATATAATGGCTTATTTGATGAGAACCATAGAGATGATGGGTGGAAGGCTCCAATGGTTGCAAGAGGTCCATTGCACACCCCAGAAGGACCAATAACACGAGTTAGAGCCAAAAAGATTAAAGAAGCACTAAATGGGCTGATTTAGGACATTCAGGCCAACCCAACTTCAAATGGGGCGAATTCAAGTTTGACAAGGAGTTCAGCCCTAATTAATATAATTAGAATACTTAATAAGTCAGAATAAGTAATAGCATTTCTTCCTAAATAAGAGTTTATTATTTATGTTGGAATTTGTCCACAATTAGGAATTCCTCCAAAATAATGATTTGTCCTAAGTAGGAATTTGTGTCTCTTTAGAATTGCTATCTTAACCTATAAATAGGCCCCCCTTGTAAGCTCTGGAGAGTCAGACAACTTTGAGTGAAATAGAAAGCAAGGGTTTTTCTTTCGGTTCTTTTAGGGACTAAAGAACTTATCAAGAGGTACTTCTTGTGGCGTTCTAATCGACTTATCACTCCCAATTCCTTTATTTTCTGGAGTGTGGTGTCCATATCCTTCTTAAATACGCTAGGTTTGTGTTCCTTCCCAGAGTGGGTCTAGGGTTTGTGATATTAAACTCTGGTTTAGCTTTCCTGGTTGTTCTTTGATTCCCTGTGTGCGTTGGGTCCCTAAGCCACGTCTGTTCGGGGTTTTTCGCATCAGTTGGTATCAGAGTCTGGTTCTAAATCAGGTTGAATCCACTCACTCTTCAATTTTCTATCTTTTGATTTATTCATTGTTGTTTAGTTTGTCTATTATGTGCATTATCATTCAAATGCACAAATCTGTTTATTTGCAATCCTTCTCTCTTTGCTTGTTTGTTTAAGCTCATAAACGTGCTAATTTCAATTTCAATTGGTATGTTTAAGTATTGTACTATTGTTTTGTATTGAAAAACCAAAAAATAAAAAAGGGGAAGGAATAAGAACAAAAGAAAGAAAACATCAAATTCAAAGTTATTGATAAGGTTAACAGTTTGGTCATATTGGCCACAATAATAATAAAGTTTTCTTACTTAACTCCAATTCTACCATCTATTTTCTTATTTTGTTACCCAAGTTGTCCTCAGGTTATATTACCCTTATCCTGATTTTTGTGAATTTAGTTCATTAAATCTATTTGTGTTGACATCCTTTTTCGCTTGATTCTTGTTCTCTAATTTGCTCAATTCTATGCCATTTAGCTTATTCTGTTCAAAATCAATACCCTTGATTTACGTTGTTTAGTTCTTTATTGAGCTGAAAGGGAAAATCTGAGTGGTAAAAGATAAGAGTGAAAGTTCATATAAAAAAAAAAAAACCATAAATAGTGTAAACACGAGGGAGTGTGACATAATCTTTTGAGTGAAACACATGAGGGAGTGTTCTGTGAGGTATCCCATTTGTTTTGTACAGAAGTAAGACTATGACGTCCAATGACAAAGGTGTAGCTCAAGAGGGAGCTGGTGATGTGACCTTCATGATCAAAGCTATGCAACAACAATTTGAGCGCATGAATACCAGATTTGATGATATAAGGGAGAGGATGGAGGAGCAAGCTATTACAATAGCAGAGTTGCAAAGGAAACATAGGGAATATGAGGCTCCCAAAGCAAGAAGGCAGTTGACACGTGCCTATGACCATGAAGATGATGAAGTTGATGATCAAATTACGATGGTTAGAACTGGTAACAATAGAAGGGATCGAAGAGAATTTGGGAGGCAAGGCACCTACGATCATAATTTGGGTAGTATTAAAATGACAATTCCTTCATTCCAAGATAAGAATGATCTTGATGCATACCTAGAATGGGAAAAGAAGGTTGAATTGGTTTTTGATTGCCACAACTATTCCAAGGAGAAAATGGTAAAGTTTGCTGCCGTTGAATTTACTGATTATGCTATTATTTGGTGGGATCAACTTGTTTTGACTAGGAGAAGAAATCATGAGCGGCCTATTGATACATGGGAGGAGATGAAGGCTATCATGAGGAGGAGGTTTGTCCCTGATCACTATTACAGGGAGTTGTACCAAAGGTTGCAAGGGCTCACTCAGGGCACCAAAAGTGTGGAGGACTACCACAAGGAGATAGAGATTACCATGATTAGGGCCAATGCATTGGTACGGGCTTTGGAGACATGGCAACATTACCTTTGGCCTAAAGAGTTTGTCTTCCATACTGACCATGAATCTTTGAAGCACTTGAAGGGACAAGGAAAGTTGAACAAAAGACATGCCAAGTGGGTTGAATTTATTAAGACCTTCCCCTACATCATCTAATATAAAAAAAGTAAGGAAAATGTGGTAGCTGACGCGTTATCTCGCAGGTCTGCCCTTATCTCTACACTTACTGCAAACTTATTAGGATTTGAACACATTAAGGATTTATATGTGAATGATCCTGACTTTGCTAATGTATATAGAGCATGTGAGGTGTCAGCCTTTGAGAAGTTTTATAGGCATAAGGGTTTCTTATTTAGGGAAAATTGTTTATGCATGCCTATGAGTTCTTTGAGGGAGTTGGTTGTAAGAGAAGCTTATGAGGGTGGTCTAATGGGTCATTTCGGAGTTAGGAAAACCCTAGATGTCCTAAATGAATATTTTTTTTGGCCACGAATGAAACGAGATGTTGAGAGGATATGTGCGAAATGCATAACATGCAAACAAGCTAAATCTAGAGTTTTACCTCATGGCTTGTATACCCCTCTACCCATACCTAACCATCCTTGGGTTGATTTATCTATGAACTTTGTACTAGGATTGCCATGAACAAAAAGGGGTAAGGATTCTGTATTTGTTGTTGTTGATAAATTTTCAAAGATGGCACACTTCATCTCATATCATAAAACTGATGATGCAAACAATGTGGCTGACTTATTCTTTAGAGAAGTAGTACGTTTGCATGGCATGCCACGAAGCATTGTTTCAGATCGGGATACAAAATTCTTAAGCTACTTCTGGAAGACTTTATGGGGTAAGTTAGGTACTAAGCTATTGTTTTCAACTACTTGTCATCCACAAACTGATGGGCAAACTGAGGTAGTTAATCGAACTCTTTCTACTCTTTTGCATGCTATTATTCGAACAAATTTGAAAACATGGAAAGATTGTTTACCACATGTCGAGTTTGCATATAATCGGAATGTTCATTCTACTACTAGTTACTCTCCATTTGAAATCGTATATGGTTTTAATCCATTGACTCCTTTGGATTTGGTACCTATACTTGTCAATGAGTATGCCAGCTTAGATGGGGAATGCAAGGATGACATGATAAAAAAATTGCATGAGAAGGTGCGACAACATATTGAAAAACGAACTGAGCACCACGCATCCCATGTCAACAAGGGACGAAAGAAGGTGGTGTTTGAACCTAGTGATTGGGTTTGGGTGCATATGCGCAAGGAATGGTTCCCAGCGCAAAGGTGTTCGAAGTTACAACCCAGAGGAGATGGTCCCTTTCAAGTTGTAGCCCGAATTAATGACAATGCTTATCAGTTGGATCTTCCTGGTGAGTATAATGTGAGTGCAACATTTAACGTTTCTGATCTTTCCCCTTTTGATGTAGGTGATGATTCGGGGATGAATCCTTTTGAGGAGAGGGGGAATGATGAGAACCATAGAGATGATGGGTGGAAGGCTCCAATGGTTGCAAGAGGTCCATTGCACATCCCAGAAGGCCCAATAACACGAGTTAGAGCCAAAAAGATTAAAGAAGCACTAAATGGGCTGATTCAGGACATTCAGGCCAACCCAGCTTCAAATGGAGCGAATTCAAGTTTGACAAGGAGTCCAACCCTAATTAATATAATTAGAATACTTAATAGGTCAGAATAAGTAATAGCATTTCTTCCTAAATAAGAGTTTATTATTTATGTTGGAATTTGTCCACAATTAGGAATTCCTCCAAAATAAAGATTTGTCCTAAGTAGGAATTTGTGCCTCTTTAGGATTGCTATCTTAGCCTATAAGTAGGCTCCCCTTGTAAGCTCTGGAGAGTTAGACAACTTTGAGTGAAATGGAAAGCAAGGGTTTTTCTTTCGGTTCTTTTATGGACTAAAGAACTTGTCAAGAGGTACTTCTTGTGGCGTTCTAATCGACTTATCACTCCCAATTCCTTTCTTTTCTGGGGTGTGGTGTCCATATCCTTCTTAAATATGCCAGGTTCGTGTTCCTTCCCAGAGTGGGTCTAGGTTTTGTGATATTAAACTCTGGTTTAGCTTTCCTAGTTGTTCTTTGATTCCCTGTGTGTGTTGGGTCCCTAAGCCACGTCTTTTTGGGGTTTTTCGCATCATTATTAGTCTTAACAAACATAGATAACATCATGCTGGATCTTATTGCCAAAATTCCAAATCCCAAAGACATGTGAGAATGACTAGAAAAATATTTAAATCTAACAAAAGATCATATGCTAGTTTTAGCCAACAAATTGCTAAAAAAGAAGAAAGTTTTAAAAATTGTCCTCCGTAGAATGAAAGAAAGCACTTTTAGCATAAAAACTAGAGAGAAACCAACAATTGTGGAGCTTATAGTTGACATTAAAGAATTAAAAATTAAGCGTAGATAATTAAAAGATAGGATTATTATCCTAGAGACTATTACTAAAGATAAAGAAGAAAGTACTCTAGATCTACCAAACACTTTGTTGAAAGAATATGAGTTAGAAACTCTTCAACATGTTAATCTTATTGATAGGGTTATGGGTAATAATAGGAATGTTATGCCCTTAGGATTAAAAATATACTCTTTCTAAAATTCAAAATATTATGAACAAAATATTTACTGCTTATTTAATTTACTTTTGTTTATATCAATGATGTATTGTATTTTTCTAATACCATTGACCAACATTTTAAGTATTCAAATATTTTCTTAAATATCATGAAATAGGTAGGTCTAGTTGCTTCTTCTATAAAAACGAAGTTATTTCAAACCAAGCTTTGCTTCCTTGGTCACTTCATTGAAAAATGGAATTATCATGCCCATAAATCAAGCAATTGTGTTGCCTCTAAATTTCCTCATGAAATTAGGGACAATCAACAGTTGCAATGCTTTTGGAAGTTTGAATTGTCTTTCAAAATCTTTTAAAGAGTTAGCTTATGATGATAAACCCTTATTTGAAAGGCTTAAAAGGAATCCTCCAAATTTCATGGATCAACATTTTTCTGTTATTACAACAAAAATACAAGAAGTTCAATCGACAATGAATTCTTTGAGATGTACAAAAATCCCTACTGCTTTCTAGAGTAGGAATAAACATATTGTGCAATTGGCTTATGAGTTGACTTTTAATGAAGTCAAATTCTTACCAAAGTTAGGCCTATTGCTTGGAGGCCTAGAGATTTAGAAGTTTGTAAAACAAAAAGTACTGAACTCTTAGAAAGGGCTTATTAGAAAAAGTAATAACCCTAAAGTTGTCTTGCATTTTATGTAGAAAATACTGCTAAATTGGAATAAGAAGTTCCAACATTGGTAATTAATTACAAACCTTTAAATAAGGTTTTACATTGGATTAGGTACCCAAAATCATTATGAAGCCAAAATCTTTTCAAAATTTGATATGAAATTTGGATATTGGCAAATCTAGATTGCATAAAGAATTGAACCAAAGAAAGTTTGCTAGGAAGAAATGAAGTGACAGTTTCATTTTTCCAGAATTGAACCACTCAATTCCTACAAGAATGGATAATCATGTTCAATTACTCTTTTGTTTGATGGAAATCAATGGATTAATAATGTGAATGTCATAAGGTAGCCATTACAGTCATTAATATAATGTTTAGTACATACACTAATGATAGTTTCATGATCAATTTATGTGAATGAGACCTTATAGCTAAATGAGAAAACTTATTAACAAGAAATGAAGTAGTGATTTCATTCTTCTAGAATTGAACCATTCAATACCTGCAATAAAGGATGATCACAATCAATGACTCCTTTATTTAATGGAATTCAATGGATTTAGAGTACCAAAGTCATAGGTTGTTACAGTTGTGAGTAGTATAATACACTGATGTTAATTTTATGATCTATGAATGAGTCCTTGCAACTAAGAGAGACAACTTGTTAACAAGAGATGAAGCAATAGCTTCTTCTTGAATTAAACCATTCAATACCTACAAGAAAAGATAATTATGATGAATGACTCTTTTATTTGAAGGAATTCAATGGATTCAGATTATCATAATTGTGAGGTCATTATTGTCATGATAAATATAATGTTTGGCACATGCAATAAACCCAAGACCCTAATTCACATTAACAGAAATACAAATTCATCCATGTTGGGATAGCATTAAAAATCGCTACCCAATTGGGTTTAAACAACTCAACAATTATCTATGTAAGTGATAAACAACACAATCATTTTAATGACTCCTTATGAGGAGTAGTTGAATCAAGTTTAAGTGATGGACCTATTTGGTTCTCATGTTTTCCAAACTCAACATTGTCATATTCAGACTTGGAATTGTGATATTCATAACATTTAGAAGGAGTCTTATTAGTTAGAAATAAAGAGATGGTCTTGTTATTCAGGAATTGAAACAATAATACATATAAGAACAAGTAATCTAGACCAATCACACTTTTTTCTGATGAAATTCAATGGATTTAAAGCACAAAAGATGTACAAACGATATGATACATTATCAATCATGTTTACAAGAAGAGATCATTCATTGCTTTCACAGAGTAACTAGAACAAAAGTGGCTAAAATATCCTTCATTGCACCAATGTCAAATTAATGCATTTCAACCTTCTTTATATGTATGCACATGCCTAAAATCTTCCAAATAATTGTTTACTTTCATTAATAAAATTTGTATTAAATTTTACTTATGAAAAACTAAGAATATGTACATCTATTTTTTACTTGACATTTCTATTATGCTTAACATTAAGAGTCTCAAAGGATTTTACTATAGAATTTGAATAATCCCACCCTCTCCTTCCATTTTCTTTTCTTAGTTAAACTTAACCATTTTGCCATGTTGATTGGTCTCCTCTTCAAGGGATACATATTGTGAGAAGCTATTCAAATACCTATAGGCTCAAAATAGTTTTCATAAATGTCAAGGGCACCCTTTTCCAAACCTAACCCTAAAACCCTAGATTCTATGTTAGGTTTTGTCACTTTCCCTATAAATACTTCCTTTCGTTCTGTCCCAACATAGAACAAATTATAGTTGTTGACCAAATAACAAACTTTTAAAAGTTACCATTCATGACCACCAAAATCTATAATGAGGAAAAAGATGTTGAGAAAGACACTTCATGAGATGAAATTGTCAATATTCTACAATTAGATCAGCTATTTATAAGTTTCCATTTTCTTAGTTCTGTATGAATGCAATTTAACATTTTTTAAGTCTCTTCAAATTCTTCGTTAATCTTTGGTGCCTTTTTGAACATTCCAATTGTTTTTCCTTAAGACAACCTAAGAGAGGAAGTGAATTGGGTCTAATCAATTTGATCACTCAACCAATGCTCAATCCCAACTTTAAAGAGAAATAACAAAATAAAACAATAACAAAGATAAGTAAGAAATATAAACAATAGGCTTTAAAGAGAGATAAAGGAAGACAGGGTGTGCAGAGCAATTTATAGTGATTCAACTCAAATTAGGAGTCTACATCTACTCTTTAAGGTTCCTTTATTGAGAGTTCACTTCACTAGTCACCTTCTTTTATTGCTAGATGAAAACATTCTTTTACACTTAGTCACCTTAACCTTGATCTCAACATAGTTTCTACAAAACTTTCTCAAGAATCAATGATAACTTACATTACATAAGGACTCACTCTCAAACACTTTTCACTAGAGAACTCTTAATCTTTCACAATATTAGTTTTTTCACTTTACTACCCTAGCTCTTTGATTTTCTTTCTCAAACAAAATATTCAAGGTAATATACAAAAGAGTTATTCTTTCACAATCCTTATTGTCAAGTTGTCCAAATTGTGATGTATTGTTCAATGATTTTCAAGTTGGATGACGACACCATTCTTTTCTACCTATAAAGATACTTAAATGGAAGCTTTGGTGCCTTTTGTGCCTTTAAAGGATGTCTTCATGTTTCCAATGCTTCTCCTAATGTTGCATAAGTATGCTATATGAACATGTTCACCATAATAACATCTACCATGATATCTACTATGAACATATAGGTGTCCATTTGATGCTTAAACAAAAGGATTCTTGTGTTGATATGCATGAGCATATCCATGTAATGCTTTTCCAAATGTGGTCTTATGATGATGTGATCCTAGTAGTTGTGCATAACTTTGAATCAACTTATCATGAATGGCTTTGGGTTGTTATGAATAAAATGCATGTGAATAACACAAACTACTCTTCTCACCTTGAAATTTTTGTAAGCCTAATGACATATCAAGCTTCATACCCATATGCATTTATTTTCATGAATGAAAGTTTACGATGCAACCTTCTTCTAATGCAGCATGTATGTGTAATATGACCAAACTTACCATAATAATGACAAGTCTTGGGAAGTGACATAGACATATGATTTGTAAATGAATTTGATGATCTAGAGGACACATCTGTATGACAAGATGATGATTCTTATGATCTAGAAAATTTAGACCCATTATTTAAGTTTGCTTTGAGAGCAAACAATGTCCATCTTTTCATTTTCATTGATGAACTTGGCTAATGAAGATTTCAACTCAATAATCTCAACTTTTAATTCTCCACTCTCTTTAGCCAACTCATTAAAAGATTGGACTTTAAGAACTAATTCTTCCTTCTCTTTCTACAAATTAATAATCATTTCTAGAGTTAGTAATAGAATTGATTTGCTATCTTAAAGCATTATTCCCCGTATGAATTGCTTATAATGCTTTTAACAATTTGACATGATTAAACTCTTCAAAAGCATTAGAAAGTGAAGTCCTTATGAGTCAATGAATTTGATTTATTTTCCTTATGCTATAATTCCTTTTCCTTAGGGGCATGTAAAAGATATGTTATGTAGCTCATTCTCTTCTTGTTGTCTTATGAAACAATCTTTCACATCTCCTCTAAGATTAACTCTTTCTTTAATGTAGAATTTGGGTTAGTAGGATAATAATATTTAAGAGTATCCTAAATAACTTTTGCATCAAACATTTAGAAATCTCATCATAAGCATCATCATTCAAGGAATTTTGCAAAATACTCATAGCTATAATATTGAGAGAAAGTTTCTCTCCGTAATCATCTTTCAAATCAAATTTGTGTTTAAAAGAAAAATCATCAATAAATCATAATCAATTAATTACAACTAAAGTCCCATCATGCTTCTCTAATGCAAAATCATCAAAATAAAGAGGTGTGCCAAAAATGGTTGCCATAAGATCTTGACTCTAAGGTGGTTAAATCTATGATACAAAGACCAACTTCGATACAAATTGTTGTTCTCAAAACTACCCATGAGTGGAGGGTGAATTAGCAAGATAACATCCTTAATCATGAAATTGTGAGCAAACAAAAGTGTTCAAACACAATATGAATAAATTGCAACTAGGTGTATTAATGAACAATGATAAAGGGGGTTTAAAGGATAGAATTATCAACACAAAAAATTTATAATGGTTGACTATTTCCTACATCCAATCCTCAAGCTGTCCTTTGGGTAATCACAATTCTCTAGCACAATCTTCATCAATTGGTGAAGATTAAATCCCTTATAACTTTCAGTCTCCTATCTAATAGCACACTTGCACTCTTTCTTAGATCACTCGATCAAAACTTCACACTATAGCTCACTAGCTCTCTCTTTCACAACACTTAGAGCACTCTTTCTCTTTTTTCTTAACCCTTACAGCACACTTGCTTTCTTTCTCTTCACCATATTTACTCTGTTTCAGAACACTTAAGGCACTATTTCTCTCTTTCTTTATTCTTTGAGTACACTTGCTCTTACACAAAGGTTTGCCTCACTTTTTCTCTTTCAATCTAAAGAGCAGATACAATATAATGGAGAAAGATATTTCACAACACTTCAATAGGGCTTCTCCTCCTTTTTTTCCCTTCATAAATTGTATTTAAATGGTGTTTGAATAGTTATAGGAGAAGATCACAACTTGTTGGATTTGTTGCTCCCTGCATTGATTTTCTCACTATGTCATTTAAGAGTTGAGCACTCATTAGAAACTATTTCCTAAACGAGGAAATTGCTACATAATATCTAATGCAATGGTTTTCAACCATCACATGAAGTGTTTAGAAAGTGATTCTTACTAGCAATAGTTACATTTTCTCAAATTTTAAAAGGCAATTGGTGGGAAATAAGCATAGTATCAATTTATTATTACAATGGTTTCTGATAAATAAATGATAAATTCATGTAAAGGTCTGTGACAAATAAGCTATGGTTTCTCTCTCTCTCTCACTCTCTCGCTCTCTCTCTCTCTCTCTATATATATATATATATATATTATACAATAGTTAGGAGAGAACATGTTGTGGTTATTAAGGTTTTTTTCCATTATGCAGTGGTTTTGAGTAAGAAAAGACAACAATTTTAACTAATAGGCAACAATTCCATTTATTTATATACAATAGTTTTGCAAAAAAAAACAAAAAATCATTATTTTGACTAATTTAAGCTAGTAACATGTGATTTCTAAAATATTATAAACTTAATCAAAAATCTCACAAATCAGATATATATAATTTCAAACAATTTAAACTAAAAGTTTTTCCAAATCAATAATTTAAGTCTTGAATAAACCCTAGAAAGTTCATATAGTCTAGATAAGAAATTACAATAAACTCAATAGCATTACAGCCCAAAATCCTCACTTAGTTTTTTTTATCATCATCTTCATCATCCTATAATAAGAAAAGTTAAATATGTTTTTTGACTAATTAAACAAATCTTTTACAATTTAGTAAGAAGTTATGTCCTATATTGAATAAAAAGTCCTATACCAACAAGCTATTGGTTGGCTTCTACTAACCTTGCAACAACAATGCTTGAAAGATATAACAATATGCTACTATAGATGCCATCAAAAGAAAATTTGTCTTTTTTTCTCACTAGTAAAATTGGCATATAATATAGAGGCCAAAAGGAGTGGGTTTGGGGTAGAAAACAAGAACGTTAATCTGTTAGAAGAACAAAAAGATGAAAACCATTAAGAATATGAACACTACAAGGAATTTAAGATTTATTATTATATCACATCCAATCACATCACATCAAACAAATTCACTTGCTAGTAAGTATGAATATATATATATATATATATATATATATCTGTGTGTGTGTGTGTGCACGTATGAATGTATGCGTGTACAATAGTGACATCAATTTGCCAACTCAAAAACAAAAGTAGAAAAAGGAATGAGACTTTATCCAATAAAAGCTTTTATACAAGACTCCCTTTTCTAGGAGCCATTGCATTGGATACAATAACCAAACAATTATTTGGGTGTGACTTAAACAAACTTTATATGGCAAACAACTCTTAATCATAAATTCACTCTAAATACTAAATCATCAAGAAAAACAAAAAAAAAAAAAAAAACTGAGCAACTAAGTTTAATAAAGCTAAGAGCAATACCTAGACATGTGGATTATAGGTATTGACTAAAATTTGATGATTCCTTGGTTGATTATGCTGATTTGGAGCACTAAGTGTGTCATTGAGAGTGAACACTTGGAAAACACATTGCAAGCATGTTGAGTTTATTGTTAAGACTAGGATTTACTTGTTGTAAGACAAATATAATTGCAGCAAAGATTTCTTATGCTGATGTAATTTTATGGGCTACTAACTTCTTTTGCATCTCAACTTCAATTCCTCTTTGAATGGATTACATAAAATATGTAGGAATTCACACAACATCCTTAGCAACTCGATTTCCTTTCTAGGCAATAAGCTTCATACCCCATGATGGAGGCAAATGCAATTGTTTGGCCACTCTCACCTTTCCCGTATGATTGAGTCTTTTCTATTTGAGAATATAAACAATAACTAAGTATAAAATTTTCTATTTAAAACTATTGAAAATATAGAACAAAGTAAAAATTTTTCTATTTAAAACTATTAAGAAAAAAAAAAAGTTAAAAATGAAGTATACAATTTTATATTTAAAACTATTGAAAAGACATAATACTTACAATTTGTCAACTCGTACTCTCATCTGAAAGCTTTTATACTAGATTTGGTTTTCTTTTTCAAGCTACTTTGAAGATGTCTAAATTATAAGGTGGCTCCTTGGTGGGTCTTCATTCTTTGTTGACATGTAGAAAGTGACAGAGATGTTGAGATTTCAAGGAAGAAGTTCCATATCCAATAAACATGAAACACTAAGCAAACAATAGGAAAAGAATGTGGGAAATAGATAGGTGATAGCCATCCACCAATTGCCCTATTGATGTTATGAACACTAAATTATGACAACATTCATGTGCATTGCATAAATAGATAGATAAACAAGCTTTTGTGTGATCTTTTGTTTTTTGAAGAATATCTAATAGTGTCCTAAAAATGTTATTACAAATATTCTCCTTTATGTGCATCACATCTAAATTATGATGACATTTATTACTTTCCCAATAATGCAAATAAAAGAATATCAACCTTTTCTTCTATGGACTATTAGAATTTATCTTTTCTTTTTCTTTTAGAATTGATTATTAAAGTAAGATAACTTTGAAAAATGTTTAGTTCCCTTCAAATGATTATGAGTGGTTCTCAACCCCTTATGACCATTGAAAGAGCTTTTATCTAGTCTTCATGGATGGTTTAGGTCTGGGAAACTCCAATGGTTCACATAACAAGTTTTTCTTGGTTGTGGTACAAATATTGAGAACAAGTGTTATAATTGTAACTACATCATGCTAACTTTCCTTTCATACTCTACTCTAATAACATTGTAGAAGCTAGAAAGTCACTAATTGTCCATAAGAAGGTTCACACATTTGAAAGGAATGCTCATTAGATGCATCATTTATACCATAACTAAAATCTCATAGCCCTTTCAATTCTTGAATTAATGGTTGCAAAGACACATCTATGCATTTTCATGGTGAATTTGGGCCTATAATGATCATAGATAGCATCATGTATTCTAGTTTCATACACAACTATTATGTGAAGTTGTAATTAATGAGGAATATTGGTCATGTGCATTACGAATTGCTCATTGATTTGAAAGGATTAAACCTATCACTGCCAAAACAAGTCTCATGTTTCCAAGGTCATTTTCAAAATTTGGATGCAAAGAATCTAAATTTTCCAAAGCTTGGCCATTAGTAAAGTGCATCATATTACCATTCTTAGGTTAATGCTTTACATACCAGACTATATCATGGGTCTATGAAAAGTCTTTGAAGCATAGATTTTAAAGGAAAATATCTTACAACAATGAAAGTGTTATTCAATTAACAAATAGAAAAAGAAGAAAATAGTTAAAAAAAAAAAATAATGGAAAGATTGTCATCAAGATTCAACAATACTAACAAATGTTCTTAATATCACTTGTTTTCTTTTTCCAACAAGATCCTGAAAACATCGCCTAAAAAAATTGAATCTTTTTCATCATCATTCACCCTTGTTTGTGTGAAACCTTCATTGTGGAAAGTCCATTCAATGTAATTTTGCATAAAGCCATTGCCAATTAAATATTCACACACAACATTTCTGCAATACTAATGCTAATAATGGCACTTCCTACAAGAACAACAACTTTCATCTCCCATAGCAACCCTAGCAAATGCCTTATTTAAGAAATTGTCAACCCCATTCAACTTGTCATCACTCAAGTTATCAAAATGCTTTCAACTTCGATCTTCCATATTCATCAACAAAGTTAAATCAAAGAAAAAAATATACAATTAGACATAACACTAAAAGACAAAAAAACAAGAGAAAAAGGAAATAAAGCAAAGACTTAAAAAAATTGAGAGATGGCAAGCTAAGATACTCATTATTGAAAAAGAAAGTTGCTAGGATCACTATGACAAGTACAATAAAATGACTATTATCTTGTAAGGCAAGTACACTACCCCCCTCCCCATGTTGTCCAAAAGACATTCCACAAGTGAAAAGAAATTACAATAGACAACAAATAAGTGAAATCACACAAGAACATAAATTGAATATAGAGTAAACAATAAACATACAAAAAAGAAACTTTTAAGAACCAAGAGCTCCCATAAGACAATATATATAATGAGACCATGAATCCATATGAATAAGTTTGTAAAACACTCAATTTAATAAGAAAGAAATCAAAGAAACTAGGAAGAAAAAAGGAAAATGAAAGAGGAATTTGAAATATATCCAAAGGTTAATAAATAAAAATAGAATTAGAAGAAAGAAGAGATTTATAAAAAAAAAAAAAAAAAAAACTCTTAGAGTTTCACCATACTTGATTAATAGAACCTAGAAATGAAAAAAAAAAAAAAAAAAAAAAAGGAGGTTAAGATGGAGAGATTTAACTTTTGATTCAAAAGAAACAAACCCTAAAAATCTAAAATCTTCTTCAATAGTCAAAATTAAAACCATCATTTAATGAATATGCATATAATTGTAAGAAACATATTTAATAGAAATAAAAAAATGGGTGAAGAGGATTAGAACAAGAAACCTAGAGCAACACAAGACAAGTAAGAGAAAGAGCCAAGGAAATCATCACAAGAGTGGAGCTGAGTAGTGCTAATGTTAACAAGTCAATTAAGACCTAAGGCTAAGAGGATTGGTTTAAGAGCCAGAAATATATGATACAAAAATAGTTAGGTTTTAGATGTCAAGTGATTTGTAGAGTTGGAGTAAGAACTCAATTTGGACTAATAGAATAAGAAATCAAGATAAGTAGAGAGGATTTTCGAAAGCTTCAATTAGGTTTTGGTCATTAATCGACTTTTAAAAGCAAAAATAGTACCAATTGAGTTTGATTAGATAAAATGATACATTGATCATTAAGTTCCAAAGAGAAAGATATTAGGAAAAACATTAAACCAAAATGACATTGCTTTGCATTTGTTTTCTTAGTTATCTATTAATATTTTTTTAATCATTAATTTTGTTAAAAAAAAAAAATTAAAACTGATACATAAGCTTCATAAACCACTACCTATATAGAACATATGGGTAGTAATTTTGAACCATTGCCTTAAACATGTTCCTTATATACAATGCTTTAAATACCTCTGCTCATATTAGCAAGGTTTTATAATTGCCCGTATAAACTGTTGGTTAAAACCATCAATTCACAACAGCTAATAAATCAATTCATGACTTGTTAAAATAATTAATTTTTAAATACATCAATTCACAACAGCTAATAAATCTAACTAACACAATATAGCAAATCCATCTAATAATTTCTCATGCAATAATATTGGTTTCACTAAATAATTTATCTTGAAAGAAGGAAGAAAGATTTGTCAAGAAAATAAATATAAATATGTTGTCCAAATTTAAAAGAACAACTAGTCTTTTTTAAAAGAAAAAGAAAAAAAAAATTGTTGAAACCAGAGTGAAAGCACGTATATGCTTCCATCCATAAAAGGTGAAACTGAGAGAAGACTGCTCCCCATTTCCATGTAAAATATTTTGCAAAAGAGGAGGGGTCCCTAACACGAAACTGCCCTAAAGCAAACACTGAAAATATATTGAAGCATATGTTTTTCTCTATCTTGTCTCTTCTCTTTCAACCTCATAGCTTCCAACATTACATAAGCAACCTTCTTAGCTTTTCCAACAATTTACCACCAATGTTCTTGCATACTCTAACACAAATGCAAAGCAATGCGACCCATTTTCTTAGTGCTTATTAACTGCTAAGCTATATCATAATAATGTTGTTGTATCATATGTTTACCTATTTTATACATAAGTTGCTGGCATAGCATTATAAATGTTCAAAGAAATTTTTTATACATAAGTTGGTACCATCAATGCACTCAAGGCATTCAAAAAGAGCACAATTGCCTCCACCAACAAAAAGAAGGTTGACTACCTCCTTGCCGAAATAAAATACCTTATTAGGATACATTGGCCCAAAAACTCACGAATGGACAAGATACCTTACCACTAAAAAACAACAAAATACCAAAATGGAGAATTTGCAGTTCATATAGGAACAAGATCTCTCACTCAACTTTTTCACCTAGCGGAGAAGTCGACTATCCACCTCAATTAGGAGTAAGGTTAGGGGCAATTTGCCAATGCCTATACAACATTAAAGGCCAACTTTCTCTATTGGTTCAAGCAAGGAAGATATAAAAGAGAGCCCTTCAGTCTAGTCATCCATAATTATCATCCACTAACACTCACATTGTTGTAGTCATGATAACAAATACATTCAATATGGAAGATAGATTTATGGAACTACAAAATAGAATTGCCCTGTTGACTAGAGTTTTAAAGGAGAAGGATCTCAAAGGAAAGATGTTAGTACAAGTTGATACCAAGATTGGAAAAAACTGATCAAATCCTCCTAGCTTCACTCCAAAAACAACTCTAGTCAACATTTCCATAATAGAAAAGCATCATAGTGATACAATGCAGATACCATCCTCAATTTCTGTCCAATAATTACATGACATGACAATAAACATAATCTTCTTGCAGTAGCATGCACCCATGCAAAGCTATCAAATATATGCTAAATTGTACATGAGATGAATTCAAAAACTTAGCATGCCCTTAAGCTACCAATTACCAAGTTCCATGGTGGGCCTGATGGCCCAAAGCATCATATCTTCCACTTTGTTGAAACTTGCAATAATGTTATAACTTATAATGACCTCTTTGTCAAGTAATTCGTTTGTTTTCTCAAGGAGAATGCCTTCACCTTATTCATAAACCATAAGCTAGAATTGATCAACATTTGGGAACAACTCTAGTGTGAGTTTCTTAATAAGTTCTTCAACACTTATTGCACAATGAGCATGATGGAGCTCATTAACATTAAATAAAGGAAAGGTGAATCTGTTGTTGAGTATGTCAATAGGTGGCAAGCACTTAGCTTAGATTGTCAGGACCACTAGATCAAACTTTGGTGTAAGGATGTGCATTGAAGGGATACACTAGGAGCTACTTTACATCCTGTAAGGAAAGGAAATAAGCACCTAAACTTTTTGAGGCACAATTCCTCTCTGCATAGATTAGCGTAGGGACAAGAATGAGGTCAAAAAGTCTAATAAGTCAGGTAAAAGAAGGGAGGTAATGGACATTAATGCTTCACCAATGAAGTTTGGAGCTAAAGTAAAAGTAGGTGCTTCAACATCATCAACTAGAAAAATAACACATAAAAAGGGTAATGCCATGAAGGAACAAAAGAAATATCCAATTTCTAATTCTAATATTCTTTACATTCTCAATTAGCTCTTAGAGATCTAATGAAAAAAATCAAGTTAATCCAATCAAGAAATGTTTTGTCTTGAAGCAGTTGATTATGAAACTTAAAAATAAAAACAAAATCATTTTGGTTGAAGACAATATGACCAAAGTAACTCTTCAAGCCTAGTAAGGCCTAATGTGCACCCAAAGATATTATGTAATTCATTTGATTTAGATCCTTTGTGCCATTACTCATCCTATTCTCTCAAGATGAAATGAGGCCTAGAAGCATGCACTTTTTAGCCAAGATGGCACATAACAAACAACATAGACCACCATGTCAACAAGACCAACTATTCCCCAAGATGTAGGAGATAGGACAAAATTACTAGAAATGGTAGTCCACATCTTAGTTATGGGTGACCAAGATGTCACAGAAGTCTATGTATATCTCATAATGCCCAAGTGTGATAATCCAAATATACCAACTCTTCATGAAGTCATGATTAATGACCTCAAAGTTTGGGTCATTTCATCAAAATTTGATGATGGAATGGGCAATGGATAGTCAACTTTCAAAACCAACTGGAGGGGTAGAAAGGAAGGAAGAAAGGTGAAGTATTCTTGAGTCTACCGAAAGACCTAATAGCTCATAAAGATGTTAAGGAGGGCTGGAATTTAGTAACTTCTTGCAAGTCTTACTAATCACAAAGGCCATCAAAACCTACTCTTCCATGAAGGAAGAAACAACATATAAAGAGGCATTATCCATCTCGACTAAAGAAGTGGACTCTGAAAAGGCCCTAAGAGGAAATCTAAGCACTAATAAAGAAGACACAATGAAACAAAGGCAACTCTATTTTATTACCAATGGAATCTTCTCACTAGACTCTTTTGTTGCCATGCAAACTGTCTCTATCAACATGGTATTCATCAGCAAAGGTGAATTTAAGAATGAACAACACAACAACAATGAGTCTATATTAATGAAAGCATCAAAATCTATTGAAAATCTTTTTGCTAACCCATAACCATACTTGGTTTTGTAATCTTTTTGCAACCTTGCAAAATCAAGTTAGCATGGCCCTTTGTAGCTCTATGGAATCTCTCCCTGCAAATAAACCTAGTCCAAGAGACAACCAACAAACTAAATCTATGTCACATGCTACTTTGTCATTGCATTTTTAGATGAGGATCCTTTTTTAGGTTCCAAACCCATAATCAACCACTCTATGTGTTCAATATGTGAAGGAGCAAAGATTGGTCCATATCCTTATTAAAGATGACCTAGTAGTCAACATCATTCTAAAGTCTACCATGAAAGAGGTTAACAACAATATGGATGAATTATCATAAAAACAGCTTGATGATTTGTGACTTTAATCAAGGAGAATAATGGGCCATTGGTATGATATATATGGACTTTACCATCAATGATTTTATTTCCCACACTTTTTTCCATGTGATTAATGCATGCACCATATACAAAATGTTACTAGGACACCCTTGGTCCATTGAAATGGAGTTATAGTCTTAAGCTTGAGTTCTTTAGATATTAAAATAATGGTGTGTAAAACATTAACGTTGACTTAAATCCATTTGCCAAGGTTGAGTCACATTTGGTGGACACAATATTTTATACAAACTCAAACAATCTTGAAGTTACCCTTTCAAAGATCCCATTGACTGAGGGCATCTCGAGAAAGTTTTTTGTGACAAAATCACGTCCTTCCTTTCATTGCACTAATCTTAAACAAAAGAAGCAGCATGGTTTATATGCACAAGAATTAGAGACCTACTTTTATTTGTATTTGGGGAAATTAAAGTAACAATTGTTTTGTTTAAGATAATTTTTTATTTGACAAAAAGAAACAAAATAAAAAGAAAAACGAGTAGTCCCTTGTTTGATAAGAAATTCACCACAAACAAGACAAAACTACTTTGATTTGTCGCATCTTTAGATAGAGGAACAAACAGTGATAAGAATTAGTTGTTAATTTGGCACTAAAAGAATAAATTACTTAGATAAGAATCAGGGTAAATTGCAAACTGCACTTTTTATGATATTGTCCAAAACTCATCTTCCAAAATGTTTCTTAATCTCTTAAATAGAGAATAATGCTAAAAAGTAGTTGAGACAGCTATAAAATAGGAAAATGAAAGTTGCAACTAATTTGTTAGAAAATAAGCTAAAAAATAGAACTTGAAGCATAAGAAATAAACTCTTATGTGTTGGATTCTATACCCTGATTAATTAAGAGCCCAAACTAAAATAAACTAATCAAAATAAAGAAAAAAGTAAAATGGAAATAAACTCCTACAATCACTCTAATTCATGCTTGATCCTCCAAGTAAGTGAGAAATGCGATCAGTGTAGGCTTTTTTGCTTTGGTTTTTGGACTCTCCATACACGTTGTATTCTCCTTAAGAAGCAATTACAGGGCTGTTTGAAGATTATTGGCCCTTGGATGAGTAATTGGCCCAAAACTATGAATGACATGATCTTGGGCAACTTCCATGTCAGCATGGATCACATCAATGGTGAACTTAAACTAGAAAAGGTTCACAAATAGAAGGCAACACATTTATTACCATCATCAAAGTGTGACTCTTTTTTGACTTCTAAACTATTAAAAGGCTTTATTAGGCCAGTTAAGGAGGAAGTTAAACATGGATTACTTATAGAGAAAAGACCTATGAAGGGTTTAATCCTATCACATACAAACTCTTAGCCGTGGAAAGGTATGACTCCACAAGCCCAAACACAATGTACTCAATGGAATACAACAATGGTGCCACTACCTAACCTTCCAAGTCTAAGCCTAGATTAGGTTATTAATTAAAGTCACCTTGTGTAGATTACATGGAAGATTTAGACTTTATCAATTAATGCATGTACCATCATGGTCACTATGATCAATGAGAAGGAAGCCTAGGTCTCCTCTCCCCACATCACAATTAGTGAAAAGGTTGAGTGAAACATATTAAATAGAAAAGTAGAGGAGGCTTGTCAAGCATTTAAGGATGGTGACCAAGCCATTGTAGATAAACTTAAAAAGGTTAACTTTGGCTCTCCAAAGGAACATCATCCTACCTTTGTGAGCACCTTGCTCACATTATAAGAAGAACAACAATATGTTTGATTATTGAGTCAATGAATGGATGTGTTTACATAAAGTTACAAGGAAGTGTATGGACTTGACCCTAAGATCACAATACATCACTTAGTAGTGAAGAACAAAATTTGTCTAATCAAAGAATGATGGTTTAACCTAGAGCTAATTCCTTAAATTAAGGGATCAATGCTTGCTTCATCTTGGAGGTCACTTACCCAACATGGATAACAATTATTGTCTTTGTAAGGAAGAAGAATATATAGCAAAGTCTATGTTGAATTCAAAGGCCTTAACTAGGCAAGTCCAAAGGATGACTTTCCTTTGCCTATAATAGAGATCATAGGTGATGCAACCACTAGCCATGAAGCATGATTCTTCACGGAGTTATTTTGTTTAGGTTAAAAATGTTAGCACCACATATCATCATACCATGCAGAAGATCTTTGACAACGTGCTCCACAAAATTGTAAAATGATATGTTAATGACCTTGTGGTAAAAAGCAAAGAATCCAAGGTTCACTTGGAGGACCTTAAAGTGGAGTTTGACTAGCTCTAAAAATATCATCTCAAGATAAATTCACTCGAGTGTGCCTTTAGGGTCACATCAAGAAAGTTTGAGCCAATGCAAAAAATGTTAAACCTAAAAATCAACATCAATTATTAAATCCAATCAAGCTTAGCATAATGTTTTGGGAATTGAACCAGTCATTGAACTAAAAATGTTAGTAATTTAAGATTTAACTGGTTTAGCCATAAATTAAATCAATATTTGATAATAAATATATAAAAATTAATTTCTATATACAAAATATTATTTTGTAAAATATAATAATATATAAGATATAAATGTTTATATACATTAAAGATATTATAATCAATATATTTAACAAAATATATTTTATAATTTAATGTATAAGAAAATAAAATGAATAACTTAGTTAATGTATGAAAGAATGTAAATAGGACCCCACAACACCTTTTCATGCACTATGAAGTGTTAAGTACATAGTAAATAAAATTTTTAATCATAACAACTCACAAGTATGGGGCTTTTAATGCTTCCCATGAAATCATGGTTTTGATGTGGCCCATATGCATGTGTTGGATGATTTCTGGTCATTATTTTAGTGATGTAGCACTCTTAAAACCACAACATCACTACTAACTGAACCAATCAAATCCGAAAGACTATGATTGTTTATCCATTTTATGGTCAAATTGGTCAAGTCATTAGTCTCTAGTCGGTTCACAAAGCCACAAGTTTTAGAGCTAACTCAACCAACTTTGGGTTGATTCTCATTTTCTTTTTCGGTTAACTAACTAGTCTAGTCCAATTTTCAAAACACTGGCTAGGTGATGTCAACTGTTCAATTAATTAATGGAAAAGACATGAACTTTGCATGAGACAAAGTGATAATAGCTATCATTAAGATAGTGTAAGCAAGAGTAAGCAAGAGTTGATCTCATAGGGAGTGCTATCATCTCACTACTAATTAATTAAAAATTAAAGATCATAACATAATTGGAGGGGGGTGTTGAATTATCATTTTATAACAAATAAAATAAACAAACCAATCAAATAAAATAAATTATAGAAATATTGAATACTCAAAGTTCAATTCTAGGTTCATTCGCAACTATAATGTTCAATGATTTTGATTACCCACAATATTATTTCAATTCTAACAGACCTATCAATCCCAGATAACAAAAGTTTTGCCACCAGAATTTTCCTTTAAATATTCACCAAGCCAAATAAACTCTTTACTTAGACTTTAATCATTATGCCCATAGAATAAGCTCTTTAGAGTAATCTACTGGTAACCTTAAGAACTAGGAAAATAGTTTAATAAAAGTAACAATCAAACAAGCTCAATTCATTTAATCTACATTGAGTTATTCATAACAATAAGATGAAAACTTATCCATAATCCAACAATCAATATTTATTTAATTAATTCATTAGGCCTCACCAAATTAATTGAACAGACAATTATCTAACCAGTAAATTAGAGTAACTCAAATAATTCCATGACGAAAGAGAATAACGAACTAGAATAATCTATAACAATAAAGTATCAAAGTTTTGAAATCTCCTAAAACTATAAAAGGGCCTAAGTACACATTGTAAGAAAAATGGATTCCTTCTAGAGTGATTGTTTGATTGTCACCATCTCTCATATTACTTAGAAATGAAGGTTATTCATATCCTAAAATAAACCATATATAGTAGTTACTATCAAATCCTAAAGAATTAGAGTTTCCTTAATCTTCCATAATTCATTTATGGGTTTTAAACTCATTTCAGACTAGATATAGTTAGAATTAGGATTTGAATTAATCATGAAAGTTGTAGTTTTCCTCTCTAGCTTTCAAACGCAATGAGACTTGACCAAAACAAAGCTCAAGAGCCCAAATTTTGAGCTAAAAATTGAGACCAACTTAGTCTAGCCTATGATAGATTCCAAAGTGACTTCTCCATATTTTTGAACTATTAAACAACCAATTTGGGTTTGGTTCTATTCATAACAATTGCAAGCTTGAATGTGTGCTTCAATTTAGGCTTTTCAATCACATGATTTAGACATCTAAATCTCAAGTTATGCCCATTTAATAATGTAGTGCTCAAACAAGAATCCTACTTCAATTAGGTGAGGCTTCAGTCTTCTACCTTATCTTCCAAGTAACATCTCAAGGCCCAATCAAACTTGGATTGGGACTCTTGACCTCTATAAGGAAAATTTGAGATGTCTATCATAATTTTACTACAGACCACTTTTCCAATCTAAACCTCTAAGTTAGTGGAAAACCTAAGACAAGCAACAAAGGTCAGAATGGAAAAATGCTAAAATTTTTCCCACTAAAAGTATATATTCTTAAAACTTTCTTAAAACATACTACAGTCACAAAGAAAAAAAATCTAATCATCTTAAATAAATAAGTATACAACTCATTAAAAACAACTAATTGTGAAAGGGAATCAAAACATAATAAAATTTTTACTCATTAAATTCCTCCACACTTAAATTTTGCACATCTTCAAGTAAAATAAAGTCAACTCAAAAGAATAATAAACTATACCCTAGTTATACCTTAGAAAATCATTGCAATGCACAAGCTCATTATGTTCAATTTTCAACTAACGTACACACATAACTTTGAAATGCAACAATGTTAAATAAAATAACAAGCATACTTATATCTCTTCCTCTCTATCTATAATTGCCTTTGATAGTTAATGCAAGTCTTGCAATTCACACAACCAGGTCATGTATAGTTCACCTATCAACCATTCCTCTTACTACTACAAGCCCTTATAAAAGTAGAAAAGTAAAACAGTAAAACATAAGATAGATATTCTTCCTTAACACGTACCTAGAAATTAGGAAACATACATCAAGGTGCTTTACATACTCATGTTAAAGTCACCATTTAATGGGAGTGTCAACACTTTTTGTGAAATACCCTTAGTTACTGGCAACTTTAATAGTAGAGTAGAATTAGACTGCATTTTTTTTTTTTTTACCACCCTATTTACTTAATCCCAAGTTTAGAACTAGCTTAAGAAGAATAGTTCCAAGCCAAACCACACTTTTCTTAATGATACTTTGCCAGAAAACTCACATAACTTCTCAAAAAGCACTATTTTAATTGAGAATTAAAAAATCAAATACACTTACTCTTATTTTACAAGGCATTGCTAACATCCTAAACTAGGTAGTATATCATAAAAATAACCTAATTTCATACTTATGTATCACAAAGCATTCTAAAACACAACCAATGTATGATAACTATTTCATGAAAACTTAAAAAAAAAATCCTACCTAAACCTCTCCCCACACTTAAAATTTATATTCTCCCCAATGTAAAATTGAATGTAATGAAAAGTTATTTGAAACACAAATAAAAAGAAAAGGTGAAGAAATAAAATCTGATTTATTCATGGGTTGCCTCCAAATAGAGCCTTTGTTTAACATCATTATCCGGATGACATGCTTCCTTAGTCAGCATAGATTGGATCTTCCAATTCTATCACTTCGACATTCTACACCTAAAAACATTCGTAAAAAAGTTTGAGCCTAAAACCATTCACCTTAAACCTTACACACCTTGTCCATCTTTAAGTTCCTTGTCTCAACTGCATTATGAATGAAACCATTAATAATAACAAAAGGACAAACCCACTAAGAGCTTAACTTATCTAGAAATAGTTTAAGCCTTAAATGGTTGAGGAGGACTTTCTGTCCAACAACAAAGTTCTTCCTTGAAATCTTTTGATCATAAATGGTCTTTGTTTTTCTCTTTAAGAATTCTAGTGCTCTCATATACATCGTTACTTATCTATTCGAACTCTTATAGTTGTAACTTCTTTTGTTCATCCACTTCATCTATCTTCATGTTGCATTGTATAATTGCCCAATAATCTCTATGTTCTAACTCTGCTAGAACATGGCACGACATATTGTAGACTAACTGATAGGGTGACTTTCCTATAAGCATTTTGTAAGCTATCCTATAGGCCACAGTGCATCATCTAGTTGTAAACTCTAATTCTTTCAATTTGGATTAATTGTCTTTTTAAGGATGGATTTGATCTCACCATTAGACACTTTAGCTTGACCACTTGTCTAAGGGTGGTAGGCAATAGCAACTTATGTGTGACTTGATACCTTTGTAATAGTGCCACTATTGTCCTATTGTAGAAATGGATGCCTCTATTATTGATCATTGCATTTGGATTCCACAACATTTGCAACAACTTTACAATCATCAGTCTTGGTGTCTTTAGCTTCCATCCATTTTGAAACATAATTGACAGCCAAAAAAATATACACATCAACAGAAGAAATTAGGAATGGTCTTACAAACTCAATGCCCTAATCATACAAAATTTCAACAATGAAAATAATGATTTGTGGTATTTGATCTTTATGGGATATATTACCTATCCATTGGCATTTCTCACAAGACTTACAAAATACATAAGCACTTAAGAATAAAATTGGCCAATAAAGCCCACAATCAAAAATCTCATAAGCTATCCTTTTAGGTCCAAAATGACCTCCATAAGCATAAGAATGAAAAAAGGTTAGAATAGATAAAAATTCATTTTCAGGCATCTTCTTATTACCTGATAGCACAAAATCTCCACAAATATGAATCATTCCACACATAATATTTCCCATCATTCTTAAACTTATCCTTTTATGCTCTAGAATTGTTATCAGGCAATATTAAGTAATTAATAATGTGTGTATACTAAGGTAAGGATGTATCAATAAAAAATAGTTGCTCATTAGGAAAAGATTCTGTTAATGGTAATAGATCCTCCTTATGCATCAATCTGCTCAAATGATCTACCATAGAGTTTTTTTTCTTTTTTTTTTTTTTAAATCATTGATCCCAAAAGTAAACCCCTGCAATAATAAAATTTACCTAATAAGACATGGTTTCACCTATTTCTTTAAAAGGAAATACTTGAGAGTTGTATGATCAAAAGACAAATTATCACTTTAGAGCCAAGTAAATAAGTCCAAATTTTTTTAAAGCAAAAATAATAGATAAAAGTTCTATTTTAGTCATGGAATAATTGGTTTTGGTTACATATAAAGTCCTTGAGGCATAGTAAATAGCATGAGTGGTTTTGTCAACTTTCTGTCTTAAAACAGCTCCCACAACATAATTGCTTGCATCACACATAATATCAAATGGCAATTCACAATTTGGCAACTGCATTATCAGTGCCAATTTTAAAAGCTCCTTTAGCTTGTCAAATGTAACCTTACACATTACTCATCAAATTGAAATGGCACATTTTTTACAATAACTTACACAAGGGCAAAGCTATCTTTGAAAACTCCTTGATAAATCTACGTTAGAAACCCGCATGACCCAGAAACGGTCAATCATCCCACACATTTACAAGTAAGGCAAAGCAAGAATAATATCTAACTTAGACTTATCCACTTCTAATTTTGTAGCTAAAATAACATGCCATAAAATATGGCATAAAATGACATTTTCCCCAATATAGAACTAGGTTAGTTTTTAAACATCTCTTCAAGATCAGTGTAAGGTTATCTAGACATCTACCAAAAGAATCACCATAAACATTATAGGCATCCACAAATACTTCTATGATGTTATCTATATGATCAGAAAATATACTAACGATACATCTTTAAAATATGGCTGAAGCATTGTAAAGTCCAAATGGCATCCAACAATAAGCAAACATACTAAAAGGACATGTGAAAGTCATCTTCTCTTGTCTTCTAGTGTAATCGCAATCTAGTTGTAACTAGAAATACCACTAAGAATGCAATAATGAGTAACTAGCTAATCTTTCTAACATCTTATCAATGAAAGGAAGAGGGAAATGATCCTTGCAAGTGGTAGAGTTCAACTTCATATAATCAATACACTCTCCACCTCATTTGCACACATGTAGGTGCCAACTCATTGTTATCATTTGGAACCATTGTGATACCTAATTTCTTTGGGATCACTTGAACCAGACTCACCCACTTACCATCTGAGATTGGATATGTGATGCCAACAACAAGGAGCTTCAAAATATCTTTTTTCACAATCTCCATCATTAGGGTGTTCAACCAATGTTAAGCTTCCTTAGTTGGTCTGGCTCCTTCTTCTAATAATATTCAGTGCATGCATATGGTAGGACTTAACCATGTAATGTTTGCAAGTGTCCAACCAATTGCCATCTTATGCTCCCTCAGCACATGAATTAACTTCTCTTCTTACATGTAATAATAGCTAGTAGTAGGGTATTGTCCTCTCCCAAATACACATACAAATGAGCTGGTAATGGTTTCAATTCTAACCTAGGAGAATATAAAATAAAAGGTAAAAGTTTCTGGAGAGAAATAGGTAAGAAAATGCATACCTATTTGGAATTGTCAATAACAAATGCAATTCAACCACTGTCATGTTCAACTACTCCCTAGCATAACCTCTCCTTCTTTTTCTAACTCAAGATGTTCAATGATAGCCACCTCTAACTCTTCCTTGTCTGTACACTTAAAAAACTTTTGTGTTAAAAGATCAATAATATTAGTGGCATAAATTGAATGGACATCACTTTGGTACCTCATAACTTTTTAAATATTGAACTGAATTTTTTCACCATTAAATTCCATTGTCAAGATACCATTATGCATACAAATCCTCATCTGAACTATCTTTAAGAATGACCTCCCAAATAAAATAGGAGCAGGTTTAGGAGAAGCATTGTTATCCATATTGTATATGTAAAAGTCAATTGGAAACACTAACTTATTCATCTACGATAGCACATCCTCAACTACCCCTTCAAGATAAGCATTAGTATCATCAGCCAATTGTATAATGACACTAGTATTTTTCAAAGGACCTAGATTTAAAGAAGCATAAATGAATCATGGCATCACATTTATAGCAGCTCCTAAATTTAATATAGTTTTTTCAAATATGATATTACATGTTTTACATGGGATGGTAAATATTGCACTTAGGGTAAAGCTTCCATTAGGGAATTGTGGATACATTCTCTCCCATTCTGATCTTCTTATCATATCTCAATCTCTACTTATTCATGCATGACTCCTTAAGGAAGTTTTCATACCTTGGCACTTCCTTGATTTCATCTAGTAGTAGTATGTTTACCTTTATCTTGTGCAATATCTCAAGCATTTCTTTCTCCTACACCTCCCTCTAAGATTTTGTGCATTTAGTTAAAATTAAAGGAGTTAGCTTTAATCTGAGTGGAAAGGTTAGGACTTACCTAGATGGAGAAATTTTTTCATCCATCTCAATTTCCTCCTCGTTACAGCTGGTATTTTCTTATGTGCTTCTTCTAGCTCTTTTTCAACTTCTCAATGATATGGCACTTGCAATCTCTTTTGGATTTACTAGGGTTACAAAACATAATTTTCCTAAACATTGAGCATCTAATCTATCCACTATCATAGCTAGCTAGCTCACCTAATTCTCCAAAATTTGTATGCTTGTGTTTGCCTCCTATTGGAATTGTTGAGCATGAGTTATGAAAATATCTTCCAATGACATACTTACTGGATGAAACTACTTGTTTAGATTATTGATATGGTTTGTGGGTTTGTTGAAATCTTGTCTTTGATGTGTGTGAGTGTGTGTGCATTCTAAACTAGATGCCTATTTCCCCCATATCACAAATTGAGATGATCCCTCCATCCTAGATTGAATGTATTAAAATAAGGATCATACTTCTTTGGCTTTCTTGGGAATCCTCCTATAGCATTTATTTGCTCCTCTTAAAGAATTGGGCTAAAATTTGTTAGATGTTCCAAATTTAAATATATAACATGTGCTTTAGTTGCATGTTTTCCACGACCATCTGTCCAATAATAGAGGCAAGATTAAAAATTATGTTATTGAAGAAAAGATATATTTACCTCATTCACTTTTGTGATCGAGATATCTTGTCTCATCCTAAATTGTTGGGAGTTTGTGGTCATATTGGATATCAAATTCCTTGCAACATCTGATGTTTTATCTGCTAAAGCTCCTTGAATTGCTGTGTCTATCATTTTCTTATTTATAGGGAGTAAGTCTTCATAAAAATTTTAAATCAATAACTAATCACCTATCTGGTGGTGTGGATAGATTGCACACAACTTCTTGAATCTCTCTTAGTACTCATAAAAGGTCTCTCCATTGTGCTGGTGAATATCATAAATTTCCTTTCTTATATTCGTAGCCCTAAAAGCGAGAAAAGACTTTACCAAAAATTGCCTTTTCATCTCATTCCATGTTATGATTAATCTTGATGATAGATAGTAAAATCAATCCTTAGCAACATCAAACTGAGGAGAGGAGAAAAACCTCTAACTTTATCTACTCTATCACACTCATTGACTTCATGCTCAAACAAACAATATGGAATTCCTTCAAATGCTTGTTGGGATACTCACCTACATGATCACAAAAAGTAGGTAACTAATGTATCAATCCCAATTTAAACTCAAAAGTCATATCTAACTCAAGATATTTTATGCACAAAGGTTATTAAAGTTAGGAGTAGCAAGTTCTTTTAAAGTCGAATTTTGCATCCATGTCTTCAAGCATCGAGTCATTAGATGAGCTACTAAATACGAAATTGATGGCTTTGTTGATGCCAAGTGAGACAACCATAACAACTTATGATTTTACTAAGTTTCTCTCCTTGACCCATACAAGGTTCTCTCAATTTTTGGATCAAAATTTAGTGTACCAAAGTGAGACAATCAAATCATAAACAATAAATAAACATAAAATAAATGGAAGCATGAAAGGATAACTAAGAAAAGAAAAAAAAAATAAAAATTTATGACCAAAAACTCAAAACAAAAAATTTTAAGGCCCTGTCAATCAACATTTGTAGGACTTAAGAGGGTGGAGCTAGTGGCATAGCACTAATTCAGCTCAAAATGTCATTTCCTTTAAAAGAGTATAGATTTGTCACCTCATTTAGTCAAAACTTTCTTAATGAATGGTACTATCACAATCAAAAACATTAAAACACCAACTATGTATGTATGTATAAACATAATACATAAATTGACAGAAAACTCTCCATGACAATGACACCAAAATTTTAGTAGTTATTGTTAAGGCATAAAAAATTTAATACTTTTACTCTTAGTTATACAATAGCAAATAGTAAGAGTAAAGTTCAATCCCACAAGGAATGTAATTAATTCACTATTGATTAACTAAAAATGAAGAGATAGTCTCATTGTTTGGGAATCAAACCATTCAATATAAAGAAAGTTAATGAAGATCAATGACTCATTTCCTTGATGGAATTTAATGGATATAGAGTACCAAAGGTGTACAAAAATGCTTGTTTCAATGAATAGAATGCTTTGTGTAGACACAAAAGTTAATTTCACATCATTTTGTGTAAATAAGTCCCTACAATGAAGGAAGGAGTTAGTTAGAAATGAAGAGATGGTCTCCTTATTTAGCAATTGAAACACTTCAAATGTATAGGAAAAGGTAATGTAGACCAATCACACATTTTTTAATGGAATTTAATGGATTTAGAAAAGTCATAGATGTAGAAACGAGCTTGTTGTAATCAATATAATGTTCAATGTTGATGCAAAAGCTAATTAGAAGATCAATTTATGTGAATGAGTTCGTGCAACAAAATTAGAAGTCTTGTTATCAAAAAACAAAAAGATAGTCTGACTATTCAAGAATTAAACTATCCAATACCTATAAAGAAGGCTAATAAGGATTAATGCCTCATTTACTTGATGGAATTCAATAGATTTAGAGTACCAAAGATGTACAAACGTGTTTTTTCTGTTGAATATACTCCTTTGTGCAGACACAAATGTTAATTTCACTTTCATTTAGTGTAAATGATCTCTTCAACGAAGGAAGAGCCTTGTTAGATAGAAATGAAGAGTCATTATCATTATTCAAGAGTTGAAACACTTAATACATATAGGTAAAGATAATATAAACCAATCACACCTTTTTTTTTTTTTTGATGAAATTCAATGGATTTATAGTACCACAAATGTATTTATGAGCTTGTTGGGATAAATATAATGTTTGTTGTTGATATAAAGTTAATTACAAGATCAATTTGTGTGGATAAGTCCTTTCAATGAAATGAGAAGTCTTGTTATCAAAAAAGTGAAGACATGGTCTCATTGTTCATGAGTTAAACCATTCATTACTTATAATGAAAGCTAACAAAGATCAATGACTCATTTACTTGACATAATTTGATGGATTTAAACTACCCAAGGAATATAAACATGCTTGTTCTAATGAATATAATATTTTATGTAAACACTAAAGTTAATTTCACCATCATTTTGTGTAAATGAGTCCATTCAAAGAAAAGAGATAAAGGAGGTTCAAAGGCAAGTTAATCAGCTTATGGCAAAGGGATATGTGAGGAAGAGGATGAGTCCATGTATAGTTTTAGTATTGCTTATGCCTAAGAAGGATGGGACTTGGAGGATGTGCATTAACTGTCAAGTAGTTAACAAAATCACCATAATGTATCACCATCCCATATCTAGATTGGATGACATGTTAGATAAATTGCATGGTTCATGTGTCTTTTCTAAAATTGATTTGAAAAGTGAACACTACCAAATTAGGATGAGAGAGAGAGATAAGTGGAAAAAAATTTCAAAACTAAGTACGGTTTGTATGAATGGCTTGTCATGCCATTTGATCTCACTAATGCATCAAGCACTTTTATGAGATTAATGAATCATGTTTTACATGCATTTATTGGTAATTTTATGGTTGTGTATATTGATGATATTTTTCATCTATAGCAAAAACTTAGATGAGCGTCTTGATCATTTATGTTCTATTATAAGTGTTTTATGATTTGAGAAATTTTATGCTAACCTTAAGAATTGTTCTTTCTGCACCAATCATATCCTAATTCTTGGCTATGTTATGCATGCTAGGGGTATTGAGATTGACAAGGAAAAGTTTAGGGCAATTTGTGCTAGTTTTTATAGACACTTTGTTAGGGCCTTTAGCACCATTAACTGAGATTGTTAAAAGGAATGTGGGATTTAAGCTGAGTAGTGATCAAGACAAAGCTTTTAATTTAATCAAGGAAAAATTTAGTTTTGCACCCTTACTTGTTTTACCTAACTTTGCAAAAACTTATTAGATTGTGTGTGATGCTTTAGGTATTGGCATCAAAGTTATTTTAATGCAAGAATTCGACCAATTGCCTACTTTAGTGAAAAGCTAAGTGGAGCAGCCCTTAGTTATCCCACTTATGATAAAGTGATGTGTGCATTGGTATAGGCCTTGGAGATATGGTAGCGCTACCTTTGGCCAAATGAGCTTGTCGTCCATACTAACCAAGAATCCTTGAAGCACTTGAAGGAATGAAAGAAGTTGAACAAGAGACATGCCAAATGGTTCAATTTCATTGAAACCTTTCCCTACATCATCAAATATAAATAAGGTAAGGGGAATGTGGTAGTTGATGCATTATTCTTATCTCTATACTTAGTGCAAAATTGCTAGGATTTGAATATATTAAAGATTTATATGTGAAAGATCCTAACTTTGTTAATGTGTAGGACATGTAAGAAGTGAGCCTTTGGGAAATTTTATGGGTGCGAGGGTTTCTTATTTAGGGAAAATTGATTACATGTGCCTCTGAGTTCCTTGAGGGAGTTGGTTGTGAAAGCAGCATATGGGAGATGGACTAAAGCGTCATTTCAGAGTTAGAAAATCTCTAGATGTCTTAGTGGCCACACAAGAAACAAATTGTTGGTGGGGTGTGTAAGAAGTGCATAACATGCAAATAGGCCAACTCTAGAGTTTTACCCTATGGCTTCTACACTCCTTTACCCATACCTAACCAACACTGGGTTGATTTATCTATGGACTTTGTGCTAAAGCTGCAATGATCAAAATGGGGTAGTGATTCTATATTTGTTGTTATTGACAAGTTTTCAAAGACAGTACACTTCATCCCATGCCATAAAATTGTTGATGCAAACAATGTAGTTAAATTGTTCCTTTTGCATGGCATGCCACAAAGCATTGTTTCAAACCAAGAAACAAAGTTCTTGAGCTACTTTTGGAAGACATTATGGGTAAGCTAGGAACTAAATTATTGTTCTCAACTACTTGACATCCAACAACCACTATATTCACTCCAACAAGCTTGTTTCTACATCTTTGCTACTCTATACCCATTGAATTTTGTAAAAAAGGGGTATGATTGGTCTTGATTAGATTTTCTTATATGTATCAAGTGTCTTAAACCATAAATAATGGCACCATCAGTTTAGTTTCTACTAACAACTCACCTTCCTTTGTTATAATGACTCATTTACACAAAATGATGAAGAAATTAAATTTTGTGTCTGCATAAAACATTGTATTCATTAGAAGCACACATATACACCTTTAGTGGTCTAAATCCATTGAATTCTATTAAACAAAGGAGTCATTGATCTTGATTAGCTTTCATTATCGATATTGAATGGTTTAATTCCCAGTTAATGTGATCATCTCTTCATCCCTTCATTTTTTTTTTTTTTATAAGAAGCACATTTATACTGACTATATTCATTGTATCAAACTAGGCTTTTATAAGTTTTTGGGTTTTGCAGCATAAGGTTTCAATATTGGGCATGCTTGAGGCTGAAGGTTCAGAAGAGTCATCAGTAGCTTGCTTTCATGGGCTTGGAATGTTTTGGGAACCTAAAGGGTTTGAGCATTGGCTTTCTTAGCTGAACATGTCAACCCATGCTTTTGGTTTGGTTGTTTACGATTGGGTCTTTTCTTGTTGGGCTTTCTTGGGCATTTTGGGCTTGTTTTGAGGTTGAGGTTCTTGTTCCTTGCAAGAATTCTCTTGTAAGAAAATATGGTAAGTAGTTTGAAGAACCTCAAATATGTTCAATTTCAAAATAAAAAACACTTAAAATTGCTTGCCATCATGCAAAAATCTATTTGGATGCAATATTTTGAACATTTTTTTGTAAAACAGATTTTGCTACTTGATAATCAATGCATAATAAGAATTTTTGATATAGCAAATCATGCTGAAATTTTGAAATGCATAAAACAATTGCCAAAATTTCCTTTTTAGTGGTGGAATACTGCCTTTGACAATCATTCCAATGCTCGGATGTGAAACAAACAAGTTGTTCATGCTGATCCTCAACTTGTTTCAAAATCCCTCCACATCCTAGTTTAGACACATTAGTCTCAATTATTTTAGGTAGGCTGGGGTTGCTTATGTGAAGAGAGGGCAACTCTTTGACCTGATGTTTAATCTCTCTCATTATGGTTGTTTGCTGAACAGGCCATGGTTGAGAAAAGGCTTGGTTTGGGGTTGGTCAAACCTTTTTAGAACATCCTTGAGATTAAGGAGCTTGGATGGACTAAAGTAATGGGTTTGGATTTGAAGTTGATGGCCTGTCAAGGAGCTTTTCTAGAAACTAGGCTTTAGGTTGATCATTTCCAATCATATCAAGTATCTCAAGGATTTGCTTTCAAGCGCACATTAGGACGCTTACCACTTTCTTTTCTGACCCTATTTCAGAAGAGGCTTTGAGTTCATTGACTTGGAGACCAGCTTCATCCTCAGAAGATTGTTCAAGAGTACTAGCTTCTAAGGTTTCAACCAAGAATGCCTATAGTTGGACTTGAACAATATCAGACAGTTCAAGGGCTTGGAGTTTTTTTTTGTGAAGTTTACAATATCTAGACATATGACCAGCCTTACCACATTTATAACAAGATGTCTAAGCATTTGTTTGTTTAGGCTTAGTAGGTTTGGGCCTAAAAGTAGATTTGGGCTTAGAAGATTGCTGGTGTTGGTTGGGCAGAGATTTTCTAAATGAGTCCTTTAAATGAAAGAGGAAGCCATATTACCATGAAATGAAGTATTAGTCATACCCTTCAAGATTGAACCATTCAATCCTTGGAAGAATAGCTAATCAAGATGATGAGAACCATAGAGATGATGGGTGGAAGGCTCCAATGGTTGCAAGAGGTCCATTGCACATCCCAGAAGGCCCAATAACATGAGTTAGAGCCGAAAAGATTAAAGAAGCATTAAATGGGCTGATTCAGGACATTCAGGCCAACCCAGCTTCAAATGGGGCGAATTCAAGTTTGACAAGGAGTCCAGCCCTAATTAATATAATTAGAATACTTAATAGGTCAGAATAAGTAATAGTATTTCTTCCTAAATAAGAGTTTATTATTTATGTTGGAATTTGTCCACAATTAGGAATTCTTCCAAAATAAGGATTTGTCCTAAGTAGGAATTTGTGCCTCTTTAGGATTGCTATCTTAGCCTATAAATAGGCTCCCCTTGTAAACTCTGGAGAGTAGACAACTTTGAGTGAAATAGAAAGTAAGGTTTTTCTTTCGGTTCTTTTAGGACTAAAGAAATTATCAAGAGGTACTTCTTGTGGTGTTCTAATCAACTTATCACTCCCAATTCCTTTCTTTTCTGGAGTGTGGCATCCATATCCTTCTTAAATACGCTAGGTTCATGTTCCTCCCCAGAGTGGGTCTAGGGTTTGTGATTTAAACTCTGGTTTAGCTTTCCTCATTGTTCTTTGATTCCCCGTGTGCATTGGGTCCCTAAGCCACGTCTTTTTGTGGTTTTTCGCATCTGTTGGTATCAGAGCAGGGTTCTAAATCAGGTTGAATCCACTCACTCTTCAATTTTCTATCTTTTGATTTATTTATTGTTGTTTAGTTTGTCTATTATGTGCATTATCATTCAAATGCACAAATCTGTTTATTTGCAATCCTTCTCTCTTTGCTTGTTTGTTTAAGCTCATAAACGTGCTAATTTCAATTCCAATTGGTATGTTCAAGTATTCTACTATTGTTTTGTGCCGAAAAAAAAAACCAAAAAAAAAAAAAAAAGGGGAAGAACAAAAGAAAGAAAACATCAAATTGATAAAATTAACAGTTTGGTCATATTCGCCACAATAATAATAAAGTTTTCTTATTCAACTCCAATTCTACCATCTGTTTTCCTATTTTGTTACCCAAGTTGTCCTCTAGAATATATTACCCCTATCCTGATTTTTGTGAATTTAGTTCATTAAATCCGTTTGTGTTGACATCCTGTTTCGCTTGATTCTTGTTCTCCAATTTGTTCAATTCTACGCCGTTTAGCTTATTCTGTTCAAAATCAATACCCTTGATTTACGTTGTTTAGTTCTTTATAGAGCTGAAAAAGAAAATCTGAGTAGTAAAAGGTAAGAGTGAAAGTTCATATATAAAAAAAAAAAACCATAAAGAGTGTAAACACGAGGGAGTGTGACATAATCTTTTGAGTGAAACACGTGAGGGAGTGTTCTGTGAGGTATCCCATTTGTTTTGTGCAGAAGTAAGACTATGACGTCCAAAGACAAAGGTGTAGCTCAAGAGGGAGCTGGTGATGTGACCTTCATGATCAAAGCTATGCAACAACAATTTGAGTGCATGAATACCAGATTTGATGCTATGAGAGAGAGGATGGAGGAGCAAGCTATTACAATAGCAGAGTTGCAAAGGAAACATAGGGAATATGAGGCTCCCAAAGCAAGAAGGCAGTTGACACATGCCTATGACCATGAAGATGATGTAGAAGATGATGAAGTTGATGATCAAATTACGATGGTTAAAACTGGTAACAATAGAAGGGATCAAAGAGAATTTGGGAGGCAAGGCACCTACGATCATAATTTGGGTAGTATTAAAATGACAATTCCTTCATTCCAAGGTAAGAATGATCCTGATGCATACCTAGAATGGGAAAAGAAGGTTGAATTGGTTTTTGATTGCCACAACTATTCCGAGGAGAAAAAGGTAAAACTTGCTGCCGTTGAATTTACTGATTATGCTATTATTTGGTGGGATCAACTTGTTTTGACTAGGAGAAGAAATCATGAGCGGCCTATTGATACATGGGAGGAGATGAAGGCTATCATGAGGAGGAGGTTTGTCCCTGGTCACTATTACAGGGAGTTGTACCAAAGGTTGCAAGGGCTCACTTAGGGCACCAAAAGTGTGGAGGACTACCACAAGGAGATAGAGATTACCATAATTAGGGCCAATGTAGAAGAAGATAGAGAGGCAACCATGGCTCGATTTCTGCAAGGGCTAAATAGGGACATAGCAAATGTGGTTGAATTGCAGCACTATGTGGAATTGGAAGACATGGTGCACATGGCCATGAAAGTTGAAAGGCAACTTAAATGAAAGGGCTCCACACGGGTTGGGCAGAATTCCAGTTCTACCTCATTGTGGAAGCCAAACTGGAGTAAAAGGGACGAGATGGCCAATTACAAGTCCAAAGCCGAGCTACCCAAGCACAAGAATGTGGGTTCTAGCAAGGAGACAGGTAAAATCGAACCCCAACCGAGTAGAAATAGAGATATTAAATGTTTTAAGTGTTTGGGCAGGGGTCACATTGCATCTCAATGTCCAAATAAGCATGCAATGATCCTGAGAAGTAACGGTGATGTTGAAACTGAAAGTGAATCAGACGATGATTCTGTGCCACCGTCAGAGGGTGAATGTGATGGAGAGGAGTATCCAATTAACTGAGTAGCTCTCATTACAAGGCAAGCATTGAATGTACAAGCAAAAGAAGAAAATGAGGTGCAACGAGATAACATCTTTCAGACAAGGTGTCTCATCAAACATAAGGTATGTAGTATGATTATTGATGGTGGGAGTTGCACTAACGTTGCTAGCACAACTATGGTTGAGAAGCTGGATTTACCTACTATGAAGCATCCTAGACCATATAAACTACAGTGGTTGAATGAGAGTGGTGAAGTGAAGGTAAATCAGCAAGTGCTCGTATCATTTTCTATCGGAAGGTACCGTGATGAAGTTTTATGTGATGTTGTACCCATGCATGCGGGACATATTCTATTAGGAAGACCATGGCAATTTGATAGGCGAGTTATGCATGATGGCTTCAAGAATCGATATTCCTTTGTAATGAACGAAAAACCTGTCATTCTTGTACCATTATCACCTCAACAAGCATATGAGGATCAATTAAGGATTAAAAATGAGAGTGAACAGAAAAGAGAGATTGATAAAAGAGAAGAAAACGTGAGGACACAAGAAAAAGAGAAGAAAAAAGAAAATCTCTATGCAAAAGGAAGTGATGTCAAAAGAGCATTCTATGCCAAACAACCTATGATTGTACTTTTGTACAAGGAGGCTTATTTTAACACTAACAAGTTTGACTCATCTTTGCCTAGTGTTGTTGTTGCATTATTGCAGGAATTTGAAGATGTATTCCTTGACGATATCCCAAGTGGATTGCCACCTAATAGAGGAATTGAGTATCAAATTGATTTCATCCCAAGTGCATCCATCCCTGACTGGCCAGCATATAAGAGTAATCCTGAGGAGACAAAGGAGCTTCAAAGGCAGGTTGAGGAGCTTATGTCCAAAGGATATGTGAGGGAAAGCATGAGTCCATGTGCTGTGCCTGTCCTACTTGTACCAAAAAAAGATGGGACTTGCAAGATGTGTGTTGATTGTCGAGCAATCAACAAAATCACTGTAAAGTATTGTCACCCCATACCTAGATTAGATGACATGTTAGATGAATTGCATGGGTCATGTGTTTTTTCTAAGATTGATTTAAAAAGCGGATATCATAAGATTAGGATGAGAGAGGGAGATGAGTGGAAAACAGCTTTCAAAACTAGCATTTCTTCCTAAATAAGAGTTTATTATTTATGTTGGAATTTGTCCACAATTAGGAATTTCTCCAAAATAAGGATTTGTCCTAAGTAGGAATTTGTGCCTCTTTATGATTGCTATCTTACCTTATAAATAGGCTCCCCTTGTAAGCTCTAGAGAGTCAGACAACTTTGAGTGAAATAGAAAGCAAGGGTTTTTCTTTCGGTTCTTTTAGGAACTAAAGAACTTATCAAGAGGTACTTCTTGTGGTATTCTAATCGACTTATCACTCCCAATTCCTTTCTTTTCTGGAGTGTGGCGTCCATATCCTTCTTAAATACGCTAGGTTCGTGTTCCTCCCCAGAGTGGGTCTATGGTTTGTGATATTAAACTCTGGTTTAGCTTTCCTGGTTGTTCTTTGATTCCCTGTGTGCGTTGGGTCCCTAAGCCACGTCTTTTTGGGGTTTCTCACATCAATGAGTCCTTTGTTTGATAGACTTGAATGGATAGATTGCCAAAGGTGTATTCATGTGCATATCACAAAGAAACAAATGATTCATTTCATGATCATTTGTCCTGATGAGTCTGAGCAACCAAAGGACAAGACTTGGTAGCAAGAAATGAAGTGGTGGTGCCATCTTTTACAAATGAGCTTATTGCAATGAATATAATATTTTGTGTTGACACAAATGTTAATTTTACCATCATTTACTGTAAATTTGACCTTTCAATAAAAAGTCAAGTCTTATTGAATAAAATTGAAGAGACAGTCTCATTATTTGGGAATCAAACAAGTCAATACCTATATGGAAAACTAATAAAGAATAAAACGCTCATTTCACTTGATGGAATTCAATGCATGCAGAAAACCAAAGTTATGCAAGTGTGCTTGTTCCAATGATTGTAATGTCTTGTGTAAACATAAATGTGCTTTTAGGTATTAAGTGTTTCAATTCCTGAATAATGAGATTTTTTCTTCATTTCAAACTAACAAAGCTCCTTCTTTCATTGCAAGCACTTATTTACACAAAATATGTATAAGAAATGATATTCTAAACCAATTGCACCATTTTTAATAGAATTCAATGGATTTCGTGTACCAAGGATGCATAAACGAGCCTATTGCAATGAATATAATGCATGTTGTTGAGACCAAAGTTAATTAAAAGATTTTTTTGTGTCAATGAGTCCTTGCAATGATGAAAGGGTCCTTGTTAGCTAGAAATGAAGAGATAGTCTCATTGAGGAAACGAAACATTGAATGTGTTTGAAAAGGTAATATAGACCAACGAAACCTTTCTTTCATGAAATTCAATGGATTTAAAGGACCCAAGAGGTACCAATAAGCTTGTTGCAATGAATATAATGTTTTGCGCAGACACTAATGTTAAGTTCACTATCAATTTGTGTAAATTTGTCCTTCCAATGAAAAGTGAAGTCTTATCATGAAAAATTGAAGAGGCTGTCTCATTGTTTAGAAATTAAACAATTCAATACCTATAAGGAAAGGTGATAAAGATCAATTACTCATTTCACTTAATGGAATTCATTAAGTAAAAAATACCAAAGGTGAGCAAACATGCTTGTTCCAATGAATATAATGTTTTATGTTGACACAAATGTTAATTTCATCATCATTTTGTGTAAACTTTTCATTCCAATGATAGGAGAATTCTTGTTATGAAAAATTAATGAGGCAATCTCATTGTTCAAGAATAAAACCATTCAATACTTGAAAGGAAAGCTAATAAAGATCAATGAGTCATTTTACTTGATGGAATTCAATGGGTACAGAGTTCCAAACGTGTGCAAATGTGTTTGTTGCAAAGATTATAAGGTTTTGTGTAGGCACAAACATGCTTAGAAATATTAAATATTTCAATTCCCAAATAATTAGATTGTCTTTTCATTGTTAACTAACAAAGCTCCTTCTTCCACTCATTTACACAAAATATGTATAAGAAATTATTATCTAGACCAATCACACTATTTTTTTTTTTATGGAATTCAATGGATTTAGTGTATCAAAGATGTACAAATGAGCTTGTTGCAATGAACATAATGTTTGTTATGTACACAAAAGTTAATTATGAGATTGTTTTATGTGAATGAGTCCTTGTAATGAAGGAAGGAGCCTTGTTAGCTAGAAATGAAGTGATTGTCTCATTCAGGAATTGAAACACTAAATACATATTTGTAAAGGTAATGTAGACAAATCACACCTTTTTTTTTTTGATGAAATTTAAAGAATTTAGAGTATTAAAGATTTACAAAGGAGCTTCTTGCAATGAATATAATGTTTTGAGTGGACAAAATTGTTAATTTCATTATCATTTTTAGTAAATTTGTCCTTCCAATGATAAGAGAAGTCTTGTTATGAAAAATTGAAGTTGCATTCTTATCACTTAGGAATTAAACCATTCAATACTTGTCAAGAAAGCTAATAAAGATCAATAACTCATTTTATATGATGGATTTCAATGGGTATGGAGTACCAAAGGTGTTCAAACAGGCATGGTTATAAGGTTTTGGGTAGCACAAACATGCTTATATGTATTAAATGTTTCAATTCCTAAATAATGAGACTAACTCTTTATTTCTAACTAACAAAGAAGCTCCTTCTTTTGTTGCAGATACTCATTTACACAAAAATATGTATAAGAAATGGTACTCTAGACCAATCACACCATTTTTTGATGCAATTCAATGGATTTAGTGTACCAAAGATGTACGAATAGCCTTGTTTCAATGAATATAATGTTTGTTGCTGACACAAAAGTTAATTATGAGATCATTTTGTCTAAACAAGCCCTTGCAACAATGGAAGGAGCCTTGTTAACTAGAAATGAAGAGATTGTCTCATTTAGGAATTGAAACACTAAATACATATTTGAAAAGGTAATCTACACCAATGACACCTTTTTTTTTTTTTATAATGAAATTCAATGTATTTAAAGTACCAAAGATGTACAAATGAGCTTGTAGCAATGAATATAATGTTTTATGTAAAGACAAATGTTGATTTTATCATCATCTATTGTAAATTTGTCTTTTAAATAAAATAAGAAATTTTGTTCCATTGAAAGTAATGCTTTGAGAAGACATAAACATGCTTATACACATTGAGTGCTTCAATTCCTAAATAATGAGAACATCTCTTCATTTCTAACTAACAAAGCTTCTTCTTTCATTGCAAGCACTCATTTACACAAAATATGAAACAAAATGGTAATCTAGACTAGACCAAGCACACCCATTTTTGATGGTATTCAATGGATATAGACTACCAAAGATTTACAAACAAGCTTTTTGCTATGATTATAATGTTTTGGGTAGGCACAAATGTCAATTTCATCATCATTTTGTGTAAATTTGTCTTTTCAATGATAAGAAAATTCATGTTATGAAAAATTGGCTTAGGAATTAAACCATTCAATGCTTGTAATTGGTCAATGACTCATTTTACTTGATGGAATTCAATAGGTTTATTGTACCAAAGGCATACAAATGAGCTTGTTACAGTAAATATAATGTTTATTGTGGACAGGAAAGTTAATTTTGAAATCATTTTATTTGAATAAGTCCTTGCAATGAAGGAAGGAGCCTTGTTACCTAGAAATGAAGAGATGGTCTCATTTAGGAATTGAAACACTCAATAAAAATTTTAAAAGGTAATCTAGACCAAATACACCTTTGTTTTTGATGACATTCAATGAATTTAGAGTACAAAAGATGTACAAATGTTAATTTTGCCATCATTTTGTGTAAATTTGTCCTTCCAATGAAAAGAGAAGTCTTGTTATGAAAAATTGAAGAGCCAATCTCATTGTTCAGGAATTAAACCACTCAATACTTGTAAGGAAAGCAAGTAGAGAACAATGACTCAATTTACTTGATAGAATTCAAAGGGTAAAGAGTACCAAAGGTATGCATATGTGCTTGTTTCAATGATTATATTAATTTGTGTAGACACAAACATGCTTCTATGTATCAAGATTTTCAATTATTGAATAATGAGAGTGTCTCTTCATTTTTAATTGACAAAGCTCCATCTTTCATTAAAAGGACTAATTTACACAAAATGTGTATAAAAAATGGTATTCTACACAAATCACACCAATTTTGTTGGAATTTCATGGATTTAGCGTACCAAATATGTAACAATCTTGTTGCAATGAATATAATGTTTGTTGTAGACACAAGAGTCAATTACAAGATCATTTTGTATGAATGAGTCCTTGCAATGAAGGAACAAGTCTTACTTTCTAGAAATGAAGAGATGGTCATGTTCGAGAATTGAAAAGCTTGATACATATTTGAAAGGTAAACTAGACCAATCAAAACCTTTTTTTGAAGAAATTCAATGGATTTAAAGTATAAAAGATGTACAAACAAGCTTATTACAATGAATATAATGTTTTACATAGACACTAATGGTAATTTCACCATCATTCTGTGTAAATTTGTCCTTCTAATGAAAGGAGAAGTCTTGAGATAAAAATTGAAGTGATAGTCTCATTGTTCAGGTAGTAAACTGTTCAATACCTATAATGAATTCTAATAAAGGTCAATGATGCATTTTACTTGATTGAATTCAATGGGTACAAAGTATCAAAGGTGTGCAAACATGCTTGTTCCAATGCAAAAGTTAATTTCAAAATTATTTTGTCAAAATAAATCCTTGCAACAAAAGTAACAGCCTTTTAGTTAGAAATGAAGAGATAGTTTCATTATTCAGAATATAATGAGATAGAGGAAAAGGTAAAATTGTTATTTTACTCTTCTAAAAATACCTCAAAAGGCATATAAAATATATTGCAGAAATGGGTATTGTTGATATTTCTACTTATATTTAAAATATTTATAAAATTCAATGAAAACCTTTTCCTAATTTTTCTGGCATAAAAAAACTGCCTATTCCTTGAAAAGGCTTACCTAGAGTATTTAACCAAAAAGGGCAAAAGGGTCAATAATATTTACCCTCCTGCTTTAAATCTTTCTTTAAAAATAGAGGAAAGTGAGGTTATAGATTCGCCTTGTAAGGACAAAGCTATGACCAGCATTGTAATATAGTAAGACAATTGTACTAATTTGTATCTTAATCAGTGGGCTCTCAATTAATTAAAATAGAGGAAAAAGTTAAAGAAATATTTCATAAATGGGACTCTATTCCTTAGCCTTTGGTTAAATTAGAAATAAAAAAAGGGTTTTAATTAAACTCCTATCCTCTAAAGATATTAACTATAATATGACCAATAGTACTAAAAAAAATAGAACTAGTGGAGAAAATAGTTTAACAGTTTCAAAGCCTTGGTCTAAAAGATAAAGAAGCTATTTTTTTGGAAAAAGAAAATTAGATTAAATTTGACATTAAAGGTGAAAATATCAAAGAAGACTTAGAAGATTTAGATCAACTTCAACAAATGTTCTTATTAGAACAACAGCCATTTGAGAGTAGTCCTTCTCATATGAAGGAACCTCTTTCTATTATTAAAATAACATGTAAGAAGTTTTCTACTATTTTATACTATCCAAAATCAATACATGTTGACCTCTTATTGGAAGAACAATTAGAGTATAATTATATTCAATATGATGGTAGTAGTATCGTTGAATGGAATCTTGATGGTGTGATTGAACATCATATTCTAATTTTGTTGCATTACATGCTGATGTTTGTAACTGCCCCCAAAACAAAGATTAATTCTGACCATCTTTATGTTCAAATCATAACAAGTGGGTTTACTCAATAGCTTAAAAGCTGGTGGGATTTTTATTTATCTAATAAGGTAAAAAATCAAATTTTTTCTACTACAAAACCAAAAGCAAGAATACTAATCTTTAATTGTGTTAATACACTAATTTATACAATCACCAATCATTTTATTGGTAATACCATTTTGTCAATAGACAAGACTTATGAATAACTCATTAATTTGAGATGTCCTAACTTGTCTAAATTTAAATGGTATAAAGATTTTTTTTTCTCTAAGGTCTTTACAAGAGAAGATAGTCAAAGAATCTTCTAGAAAGAAAAAACTCTCCGGGTTACCTACCCCATTTGCCAAGAGAGTTAAAACTAGGCTTAAAGCCAATCATTCTACAATAATTGATTATAATCACTGCACCTATGGTGAACTAGCCGCTGAAACAATCACTAAAGGAATTAAACTCTATAATGAAATTAAACTACATAAGTAGTTACAAAATGAGAAATCTCAATGTAAAAGGGCTTTAGGTAGTGTTTGAATGCAAATGGTTTATCCACGGATAAGATATCCCAATAAACCAAACAAGAAAGGTTATCAACCTTATGTGAAATGAAGAGCTTCTTATGAGAAGAAAGGAATAGAGCAAAGAAAATTCCTTGCAATAAATGTGGCAAAATAGGGCACTATTCAAATGAGTGCAAAACAAAGCCATAAATTCAAGAGTTAAATCTCAATTGATGGAAACCATATTGTACCAGTTCAAATCAATAGGGAGTTGATACTTTGCAAAACCTTGGAGGACCAATGATAAGGGAATGGTCAAAGAAAATAAAGGAAGCTCTCCACAACTTATTGTGCGACATTTACTATCAGGGAGTTGCTAGGTACGAGTAAAGGATGATGAAGGTTTTACCAGGGCTTGCAAATGTGTCAACTGTGGAGGAATTTGAGAACCATGGCCTTGGGAAGGAAGTTAGATTTGGGAGCCCATGTTTAGGCATTTAAATGGATTATTTTCATGGGTTATATTGTTATATAATGGGTTGAACGAATTTCCTTAATAAGCCCATCTTATTAGCTAGGGTTTTTAGGGGTTAGTATATAAAAAGGGCAGAAAGGGTAGCGGGAGAAACGAACATGATTTTTTCATGAATGTATGAGCTATTTTCTCTAGTTCTTTGAGAACTAATTCTAAACTTTCATACTTGAATGTGTTGGTTCAATAGACTTATCTTCTTCAATATTGTTGTTGTTAGGAGTGGTGTCTAAATCTTATAGTTCTAGTTCTTGGTTGTTTGTAATCATTGGGTCAGAAATCCAAATCCCTTAACTTTTGTTAAAACGATCCTATACCAACGTTGGTATTAGGTTCTGTTTACATATAATCAGAATTCGTATCATTTGGTATCAGAGCCTTGGCTCTAACTCGGGTTAGTTATACTTTTGTTATCATCTATTTCATGTATTCTTCATTGTTGGTTGAATAATCAAAAAAGAAAAACAACAAAAAGAACAAAAGAAAAGAAGAAATTCGTGTGTTTCTTGTGTTTGGCTGCTGCTGTTATTCATTTTGCAGAAATAACCATCAGTTAACCAAAAAAAAAAAATCATGTATTTCTTAAGTTTCCTTTCTGATATTTGTTTCTTCTACAAAAATACCCATTAGTTAACCAAAGAAAAAAAAAATTCGTATATTTTTTGGGTTTTCTTTCTGCTATTCATTCCTTCTATAGAAATACCCATTAGCTAAAAAAAAAAAAAAAAGATCGGCTTCATTGCTCAATTGGTCGTTTAATCAATTATATTCGATAATTGATTGTTGTCAGATTGCACAGCTCATATCCTTGAATTCTTTCACATTCTATTTGCTTTATTGCCCAACTTCTTGATCATGTCACTTCTCTGAAGAGGTAGGTCTAGGATTGATATATTCAAGTTTTGTTTGTTCTGAATTTAGTTGCTTGGAACTATTGAAAGAGTTCTTAGAGTCTTGCAATTCATTGTATGAAACATGAGAGTTGAGGACTACTATAGTTAAGTGGAGAGCAAACACACAAGGGAGTGAGTTTTGTGAGGTATATTTTTTATTTATTAACAATCTTGTATATCCAATGTTTAATGCTGAAGAAGGCAGTTTCCCCCATGGAGAGGAGGAAGTAGTTGTTCCAGATTTCAAATTGCTTATGAAATCCTTAGACCAGAAGTTTGATTGAATTGACCAAATGTTTTGGGAAGTTCAAGACAGGATAGATAAAATAGAAGGGGAATGGAGTGTCAATCCTAAGAGGCCAGCTGGGAGGGTCATGAAAGCACAATTTGAACATGACTTTGGTGAAGATGGTGATGATTATTATGATGACGGTGATAATGCTAGTAGAAACTTCAGAGGCGGATTTAGAGGAAGACATGGTAAAAGGAATGATGGAGGAGTAAGAGGCAATGGAAATGTTTATAATAGGTACAATAGAGGTTGGGATAACAGAAATATAATGGAGGAAGGAGTAGACAAAAATCTTAATAGTATTAAAATGAAAATACCTTCTTTCCAAGGGAAAGCTGACCCTGATGTCTATTTGGATTGAAAATAAAAGGTAGAATTAATATATAAGTGCCACAACTTCCCTGAGGAGAAGAAGGTGAAATTAGCTGTGGCAGAGTTCACTGATTATGCTGTAGTATGGTGGGACCAGCAAGTTACCACTAGGAGAAGAAATTTTGAGAGAACCGTAGAAACTTGGAATAAGTTAAAGACTGTGATGAGAAGGAGATTTGTATAACAAGTTGCAGAACCTTACGCAAGGTTCCAAGAGTGTGGAAGAGTACCATAAGGAGATGGAAATTGCTATGGTCAGGGCAAATGTAATGGAGGATAGGGAGGCAATCATGGCTAGGTTCTTCCAAGGGTTGAATAGAAGTATAGCTGATGTGGTAGAATTGCAACACTATGTAGAGCTTGAAGACATGGTACACATTGCCATGAAAGTTAAGAGGCAACTTAAGGGAAGGAGTATTTCTAGAAATAATCAGAACTTAGGTTCATCTTTTTGGAAGTTGAACTGGGGGAAGAAGGAAGAGAAGATGACTTCTAAGCTTAAAACCAATTCATATAGACCCAAGACTAGTGGGGGCAGCCTAGAAAGGGGCAAATTTGAAGAAAAACTTAAGGGTACCCAAGGAAAAACTAGAGACATCAAATGCTTTAGATGTCTGGTTAGGGGTCATGTGGCTTCACAATGTCCTAACAAGAGAACCATGTACCTTAAGGAGAATGATGACTATGTGTCTGGCATTGATGCTAGTGATGAAGACGAGATGCCACCACTAGAGGAAGCTAGTGATGTTGATGAAGGGATAGAGTATCCAGAGCATGATGGAAGGCTTTTAGTAACAAGGAGAGCCCTTAGTGTGCAGGTTAAGGAGGAGGATGATGTTGAGATGCAGAGGGAAAATATTTTCCATACTCAATGTTTGGTTCAAGATAGACTCTGTTACTTGATCATTGATGGAGGTAGTTGCACTAATGTAGCGAGTACAAAGTTGGTGGAAAGATTTAACTTGCCTACAACCAAACATTTTAGTCCATATAATTTGCAATGGTTGAATGACAGTGGAGTGGTGAAAGTAACTAAACAAGTTGTGGTTCCATTTTCCATTGTTAGATATAAGGATGAGTTGTTTTGTGATGTTGTACCTATGTAGGCCAGATATTTGTTATTGGGTCATCCTTGGCAATTTGATAGAAAAGTTTTGCATGATAGTTACAAGAACTGCTATTCTTTCACCATGGATGGAAAACCATTTACACTTGTTCCATTGACTCCAAAACAGGTGTATGAAGGCCAAGTGAGACTTTATGAAAGTGAGCAAAAGAGAAGGAGCAAAAAGAAAGAAAGAGTCGAGAGAAAAGAAAGTGAAGGAGAGGAAAACAAGGTAAACACATTTGAGAGTGCTAAGTACAAGAGTGGTTAGGTTCACAAGAGTGAAGATGAAAGAAAACAAGTGAGTGTGTTTGCAAAAGGAGCAGATGTTAAGGTTGCCTTCCAAGCTAGGCAACAAATGATCTTGATCCTTTATAAGGATTCTTATTTCTCTAACACTAACCTTGATTCATCTTTGGCTAGTGCTATTTCATCTTTGTTGCAGGATTATAATGATGTATCCCCTAAGGAGATCCCAGATGGTTTACCACCAAGGAGAGGGATTGAACATCACATTGATCTTATTCCTGGAGCTCCCATTCCCAATAAGCCAACATATAGAAGTAATCCTGAGGAGACAAAGGAGCTTCAGAGGCAAGTGGATGAGTTGATGAGGAAGGGACATGTAAGGGAAAGCATGAGCCCATGTGCAGTGCCAGTGTTGCTTATACCAAAGAAAGATGGATCTTGGAGGATGTGTGTCAATTGTAGAGCTATCAACAAAATAATAGTTAAGTATCGACATCCTATACCCAGGCTTGATGATATGCTAGATGAATTACATGGCGTTTGTTACTTCTCTAAAATTGACCTTAAGAGTGGGTATCATCAAATTAGGATAAGGGAAGGAGATGAATGGAAAACTGCATTCAAGACCAAGCATGGTTTGTATGAATGGTTAGTTATGCCCTTCAGTTTGACTGATGCACTAATACTTTATGAGATTAATGAATCATGTTTTGAGACCTTAGGAAAGTTTGTTGTGGCTTATCTTGATGACATATTAGTATACAATAGGAATTTAGAAGAGTATGTTGAACATTTGCATTATGCGCTTGATGTTTTGAGGAAAGAGAAATTGTATGCCAATTTGAAGAAATGTGATTTTTGCAAGGATCATGTCATTTTCTTAGGTTATGTTGTGTCTGCTCATGGCATAGAGGTTGATAAAAGAAGATTAAGGCAATTCAAGAATGGCCTACACCTAAGAGTGTGAGTGATGTGAGTAGTATCCATGGATTTTAGGAGGTTCATTAAGGATTTTAGTACCATAGTTGCACCATTGATTGAGGTGATTAAAAAGAGTGTGGGTTTCAAGTGGAGTAAGGAACAACAAGATGCCTTTGATTTGCTTAAGTCTATGTTGTGTAATGCACCACTTTTTGCTTTGCCTGATTTTTTTAGGATCTTTGAAATTGAATGTGATGCATTGGGCATTGGGATTGGGGGAGTTCTCATGCAAGAGAAATGACCAATTGCATTCTTTAGTGAGTAGTTGATTGGGGCAACATTGAATTATCCAACTTGTATGCACTTGTTATGATTTTAAAAACATAGCAGCATTACCTTTGGCCAAGGAGTTTGTAATTCATACTGATCATGAGTCTTTAAAATACTTAAAGGGGCAAGGTAAGTTGAATAGGAGACATGCAAAATGGGTTGAGTTTATTAAAACTTTTCCTTATATAATTCAATACAAATCAGGTAAGGAAAATGTTGTTGATGATGCATTGTCACGTAGGTACACATTGATTAGCACTTTGAGCATTAAGTTGCTGGGGTTTGAGCACATTATTGATTTGTATGCTAATGATGCTGACTTTAGTAACGTATATGCTGCATGTGAGAAAGCTGCCTTTGGTAAATTCTATAAATATGAGGGGTATTTGTTTAGAGTAAATAAGCTTTGTATTCCTTAAGGGTTTATGAGAGCATTACTCGTGAGAGAAGCTCATGGGGGTGGTTTAATGGGACACTTTGGCATTCAAAGGACTTTTGATGTTTTAAATGAACATTTCTTTTGACCACATATGAAAAGGGATGTTGAAAGAGTTTGTGTCAAGTGTATTACCTATAGACAAGCTAAGTCTAGGGTTTTGCTTCATGGTAAGTATATGCCTTTAGAAATTCCTTGTGAACCTTGGACCAACATTTCTATGGATTTTATTCTTAGGTTACCTAGGTCCAAAAAGGGACGAGATTGTATTCTTCTTGTAGTTTTCAAAGATGGCGCATTTCATTGCTTACACAAAAAGGGATGATGCCACAGACATTGTAGACTTATTTTTTAGAGAGATTGTTCGCCTACATGGAGTGCTGAAGAGTATTGTATTAGATCGTGATGCAAAATTTAGGAGCCATTTTTGGAAGACATTGTGGGGTAAGCTTGGAACAAGGTTTTTGTTTTCTACAACTTGCCATCCACAAACCAATGAACAAACTGAGGTAGTAAATCAAACTTTTGGTACATTGTTACGTGCTGTTATTGGTAAGAACTCTAGAACCTGGGAAGAATGTTTGCCTATAATCGTGTTGTTCATAGTGCTACAGGTTATTCTCCTTTCGAGTTTATTTATAGTTTTAATCCATTATCTCCTTTGGATTTAGTACCATTACCTATATAAGACAGGGTTAATTTAGATGAGAAAAAAAAGGCTGATGTGGTTAGGCAACTTCATGAGAAAGCTAGGCTTAACATTGAGAAAAAAACCGAACAATATGAAACACAAACCGACAAAGGTCGTAAGCATATCACTTTTGAACCTGGTGATTGGATTTGGGTACATTTGCAGAAGGATAGATTTCCTATGCAAAGGAAATGAAAGTTGCAACCAAGGGGAGATGGTCCTTTTCAAGTGGTGGCAAGAGTCAACAATAATGCATATAAACTTGACTTGTCAGGTGAGTATAATGTGAGTGCAACATTTAATGTTTCTGACCTTTCTCCTTTTCTCTTTAATGATGTAGATGCTGATTTAAGGACAAATCATTTTGAGGAGAGCGGGAATGATGGAAGCCATATTGTACCAGCTCAAATCAACAAGGAAGATGATGCTTTACAAAACCTAAGAGGACCAATGACAAGGGCAAGGTCAAAGAAAATAAAGGAAGCTCTCAACTTGTTGTGCGACATTTACTATCAGAAAGTTGCTAGGTACGAGTTAAGGATGATGGAGGCTTCACCAGGACTTGCAAATGTGTCATCTGTGGAGGAATTTGAGAACCATGGCCTTGGGAAGGAAGTTGGATTTGGGAGCCCATGTTTGGGCATTTAAATGAATTATTTTCATGGGTTATATTGTTATGCAGTGGGTTGAACGAATTTCCTTAATAAACCCATCTTATTAGCTAGGGTTTTTTGAGGTTAGCATATAAAAAGGGCAGATAGGGTGGCTGGATGGGAACCCGATTTTTCATGAATGTATGAGCTATTTTCTCTAATTCTTTGAGAACTAATTCTGAACTTTTATACTTCAGTGTATTCGTTCAATAGACTTATCTTATTCAACGTTGTTTTTGTTAGGAGTGGTGTTTGAATCTTATAGTTTTGGTTCTTGGTTGTTTATAATCATTGGGTTAGAACTCCAAATCCCTTAACCTTTGTTAGAACGATCCTATACTAGCATTGGTGTTGGGTTCCGTTTACATATAATCGGAGTTCATATCATCGATGAAGGTCTTAAAATTTCCTTAATGCACATTTTCCTGGTAAAAAGTGATTCTAATGAATCAAATTTAGAAAATATAATGGCTTATTAGTCTTAATGAAAGTAGATAACATCATTTTGGATCTTATTATAAACAAAATTGTCAATTTCACCATCATTTTGTGTAAATGTGTCCTTACAATGATGAAAGGAGCCTTATTGGCTAAAAATGAAGAGACTATCTCATTATTTTGGAATTGAAACACTCAATACACATAAGAAAAGGTAATCTAGACCAATTAGACATTTTTTTTTTTTGGATGGAATTCAATGGATTTAGAGTATCAAAGTTGTACAAAAGAGATTGTTACAAAAAATAAATTGTTTATTGTAGAGACAAAAGTTAATTATAGATCATTTTGTGTGAATGAGTTGTAATAAAAGAGAAGTCTTGTTATCAAAAAATGAAGAGATGGTATCATTGTTCAGGAATTAAACCATAAATACCTACAATGAAAGCTAATCAACATCATTGACTCATCGGCTTGATGGAATTTAATGTATTTAGAGTGCCAAAGACATACATGCATGCTTGTTCCAATGTATAGAATGTTTTGTCTAGAAGCAAAAGTTAATTTCACCATCATTTTGGGTAAATGAGTCCTTACAACAAAGGAAGGAGTTATTAGCTAGAATTAAAGAGAAGGTCTCGTTATTCAAGATTTGAAAATTTCAAAAGGTATATGAAAAGCTAATTGAGATCAATCAAAGCTTTATTTGAAGGAATTCAATGGATTGATAGCATAAATGATGTACAAACTAGATTGTTGCAAAGAATATAATGTTTACTACTGACACAAAAGTTAATTATGAGATCATTTTTTGTGAATAAGTCCTTTTAATAAAAAGAGAAGCCTTGTTGTCAAAAAATGAAGAAACAATTTTATTGTTTGAGAATTAAATCATTCAATACTTGTAAGAAAAGCTAATTAAGATCAATGATTCATTTTTTTGATGGAATGCAATAAGTTCAGAGTACCAAAGGTGTGCAAACATGCTTTCTCCAATGAATATAATGCTTTGTGTGGAGACAAAAGTTAATTTCATCATAATTTTGTGTAAATGAGTCCTTGTAACAAAGGAAGGACCCTTGTTGGCTAGAAATGAAGAGATGATCCCATTATTTAGACATTGAAGCACTCAATACATATAAGAAAAGGTAATCTAGACCAATTATACTTGTTTTTGATGGAATTTAATGGATTCAAAATACAAAAGTTGTATAAATGAGCTTGCTACAAAGAATATAATGTTTACTATTGAAATTAAAGTTAAGTACAAGATCATTTTGTGTGAATGAGTCCTTGCAACCAAGGAGAAGTCATGTTATTAAAAAATAAAGAAATAATCTCATTATTTAAGAATTAAACCATTCAATACCTATAAGAAAAACCAATAAACAATGCTAAGCAATTCAAACATAGAATACACAATTTTCAAAAACACAATACATAAGATGCAAAACTAGATTCAGTTAAGTTTACTAATGAGGAAAGAAAGTTATGCCTTCTCCATGGGTTACTCCTATTTGTCTCTAAAGTGTATGCTAACAAACAAATACATGATAAAAGTTTTTTTTATAAAATATAAAGTATCTTTATAAAAGTAGAATTTATAAAGTGGCTTTATAAAAACATTTTGTCCCCTTTACAACTGGTACAGTTCTTTTGAGTCTTGCATAATATCATCTTATTAAGTGAGTTGATTGGAATGCTTGACTACTTTTTGGTTGGTCTTTACCAAATTGTAAAATACTAACCATCATCTCAATTAGCTATTCTCTTAGCACACACTCTTGACCAGCGCTTTAAGCATTGAAGTTCGAGTCTTGATAGCTAGAGGAGTGGGTCTTACATGATGATTCCTAAATTATTAACCCCTTTAGGAGTGTAAACCCCCTCGCAGAAATTGTCAAATTTTTCCTACCATTGAATGTTAATCCTGCAAACAAGCCATGGTACATGCTAAGTACTCTCTCCCAGGATATTAAGCTATTTGAAAATGATATTATAGTCCCATTTGACGATCCATGGAACATGATACAAGACAGCAAAATTTGAGATTTTATTCCTCAAGTTGGGATTCTTTTACAAAATCATTCATAAATAGTTTTTATTCTTAGAGGGAGTGTAATGGGATGTAATCCCATTTAAGGAACCATCTTTTAAACCAATTGGGAAATTGAACCTTATCATGAGGAGATTAATATGAAGAAACCAACTAGATTTCTTTTGTGGCTTTTTGTAGAATAAAGATCTCTCCTAAGCTTCAATACAGCTAAAATAATTGAAACTTTTAACCTTCCACTAGTTTTTAATTCTTTATAGGCTAGCAAATCACTTTGCCATTCATCTGTCTAGAAAGATGATCCTTGTGATTTTAAATTTTGCATATGCCCTATCCTTGGTAGATCCATAACCAGTGCCTCATTTAATTGGTTCAATTGCTAGTCTTGTCTCAAAAGGAATCTACTAATAATAATAGTAATCTTTCATGGTGGAATAATAAATCTCCTTCAAACTTTCGAATGCACAATACTATAGCAAGAATTTCTTTCTTAATTGTAGAGTAAATAACTCTAGCTTCTTTCCAAATCCCAGAAGTAAAGCAGAATAATAAGCTTTCTTTGTGGTGAATCCTTTGTTTCAGTATTCCACCATATCCTTGGTCAGATTTTAAAGGCATCTGGATGGGGAACAATTAAACATGGAAGTTCTTTGGCCTTTTGATTTATTTTCTTAACTACTTGTGTTTGAATGTGTGTCACTTTAGGAGGATTCTTTCTAAGTCTTTCAAATAAAGGTTTAGCATCATAAGCTAATTCTTTATAAAAATCTAAAATATAATGTAGGCTTCCTAGAAATCTTTGCAATTGATTTTTGTCTCTAATTTCATGAAGAAATTTAAAAGAAAATCAATTGCTTGATCTATTGGAATTACACTACCATTTTCGATGAGGTGGCCAAGAAATGTAATCTTGGCTTGGAATAACCTAAGTTTTCTAGTAGAGGCTGCAAGGTCGACCTTTTGCATTGCAAATAATAAAATATTTATATGTTTAAGATGGAGAAGGCTTATCATCTAGGGGTTGTTGTTCTGATGAGAGAATATGTTGTAATTGATTTATGTAATCTCAACTTATGGGAATAAGTCCTTGCAACTAAAGGAGAAAACTTGTTAGCAAGAAATGAACAAATGGTTACATTCCTTTAGAATTGAACCATTCAATATCTACAATAAGAGAAAATCAAGATTAATCACTTCTTTGTTTGATGAATTCCATGGATTTTTAGGGCCAAGGTCATAAGATTGTTGTTGTTGCAATTAATATAACCTTTGGTGTATATATCAATGTTGCAATTAATATAATTATTTCTTTCAATTGTCTTATTTCTCCTTTTAATTCATTTATTTCAGCTTTAAGCTCTTGTATAGAGTGTTCTTTAGAAGTAGAATTAGAAATATATTCTTTACTCCGTGAGTCATTATTTTAAGGCTATAACCTTCTTTTGGAAATATTCTAAGATCCAAAATCATAGTATCTTCTCTTGTTAATACTAATAAGCCTTTGCTTTTCTTTAAGGCCTTATAATAACCACATTCATCAAATGTCAAATTCTATATTCTTTTGATTTGAATCATTATCAAATAAGAAAATAGTCAATAATGACCTTTTATGGCCTTTATCAATAGAGCGTTCTTAATTTTGTGCAAATGAGTCCGTGCAATGAAGGAAGGAGGAGCCTTGTTAGCTAGAAATGAAGAGAAAGTCTCATTAGTTAGGAATTGAAACATTAAATAGCTATAAGAAAAGCTAACCAAGATCAAACTAACCACTGCTTCAAGGAATTCAATAGGTTGATAGTACCAAAGTTGTACAAAAGAGCTTGTTGAAAAGAATATAATGCTTATAATTGACACAAAAGTTAATTTCTTGAATATTTTGTGTGAATAAATCTTTGCAACAAATGAGATGTCATGTTATCAAAAAATGAAGAGAATCTCATTTTTTGGGAATTAAACCATTTAATATGGATAAAGAAAGTAAATCAAGATTAATGATTCATTCGCTTCATGTAATTTAATGGATTTAGAATATCAAAGAGGTACATATGTGCTTGTTCCAATGAATCTTCTTTCATGTAGACACAAAAGTGAATTTCACAATCATTTTGAGTAAATGAGTCTTTACAACGAAGGAAGGCAATGTGTCCCACATCAGTTGCTGAGGGGGTCTTCGGGCTGTTTATAAGGGTTGGGTCAAACCTCCACTCTTGAGTTAACTTTCCTGGTGGAGTTAGGGTTCAATCCCTTATTAGGTGGTATCAGAGCCAAACCTCAGTCAGTTGAGTGGGCACATGTACAAAGGTTCCCTACCACTGTGCCAATCGCCTACTGAGGTAGCATGTGGATGTGCAGTTTAAAGGGGTTGGCCATGATGTATCCCACATCGGTTCCTGAGGGAGTCTTTGAGCCAAACCTCAGTGGGTCGAGTGGGCACATGTAAAAAGTTTCCTTGCCACCATGCCGATTGCCAACTGAGGCAGCACGTGGACATGCAGTTTAAAGGGGTCGGGCATGATGTGTTCCACATCAGTTCCTGAGGGGGTCTTTGGGCTGTTTATAAGGGTTGGGTGAAACCTCCACTCCTGAGCTAGCTTTCGTGGTAGAGTTAGGGTTTAATCCCTTATCAGAAGTAGCCTTGATAGCTAAAATTGAGGAGGTCATATTATTCAAGATTTCAAACCTTCAATGGATTTTGAGTACCAAACATGTAGAATTGAGCTTCTTGTAATGAATACAATGTTTGATGTTGACACAAATGCTAATCACAAGATCATTTTGTGAGAGTTCTTGCAGCAAAAAATGAAGAGGTAGTCTTATTGTTCAAGAATGAAACCATTCAATTCCTATAAGGAAAGCAAAGTAAGATCAATGCCTTTTGTTATCAAAAACTGATGAGACAAACTCATTGTTTAGGAATTAAACATTTAATACCTATAAAGAAAGCTAATGAAGCTTAAAGACTCATTTCACTTGATGGAAGTCAATGGATTCATTATATCAAAGATGTATTTACATGCATTTTCCAATGAATAGAATGTTTTGTGCAAAAAAAAAAAACAAAAAAAACTGAATTTCACTATCATCTTGGGTAAATAAGTCTTTGTAATGAAGGACAGAGCCTTGTTAGCTAGAAATCAAAGATGCACATACATGCTTGTTCCAATGAATATAATGCTTTGTGTAGACAAAAAGTAAATTTCACCATCATTTTGGGTAAGTAAGTCTTCAGTGAAGGAAAGAGCCTTGTTAGCTAGAAATGAAGAGAAGGTCTCATTATTAAGGATTTAAAACCTTCAATAAGTATAAGAAAAGCCCATAAAGATCAAAGCAAGCTTTTTTTCTTTTTTTTTGTTTTATGGAATTCAATTGATTTAGAGAACCAACGATGTACAAAAGAGCTTGTTGCTAAAAGAAAAGAAAAAGGAAAAAATGCATCAATTTATTCAATTTAGAGAAAAAGGAGTCTTTGATATTCTAACGCCATTGATGGAATTCAGTGGATTTAGAATATCAAAGATGCACTTACATGCTTGTTCCAATGAATAGAATGTTTTGTGTAAACAAAAAGTGAATTTCACCATCATTTTAGGTAAACAAGTCTTTGCAACAAAGGAAGGAGCCTTGTTAGGTAGAAATGAAGAGATGGTCTCATCATTTAAGATTTCAAACCTTTAATATGTATAAGCAAAGCTAATCAAGATCAATCAAAGCTTTGTTTGATGGAATTCAATACATATTAGCAAATGATTGAGGAAATAGCTCAAAATATGGATGTGCTACTTTTATGAATAGCGTTATGAACAGTGTTATGAATAGTTTTGTGAAGAAAATAATGATATAGAGATATGCTACTTTTATTTGCTTCCTGGTATCATGTCCCATGGATTGTTAGATGGGATTATATCATAGTGGTAAAGCATGTTAATATTTTTGACATCAACATCAAGCATGCTCCATGGCTCACTAGAAGGATTAATATCCACTAGTGGGACAAGTTTGATTTTTTCCATGACAGAACACACCCTATTTCTCCTAAGCCTAACTCCTCTCAATCTTTAGAATAACTGTTTAAAGCATTAATGAAATTTGCATGCAAAGAGAAGCCTTTGGAAATGATGACTACTTTGCTTCAACCTCAAGAATCAGCTTTTAAAGCATCTTCCTCACAAGAACTGACACAAGATGACAATATGATGAGAACCATAGAGATGATGGGTGGAAAGCTCCAATGGTTGCAAGAGGTCCATTGCACATCCCAGAAGGCCCAATAACACGAGTTAGAGCCAAAAAGATTAAAGAAGCACTAAATGGGCTGATTCAGGACATCCAAGCCAACCCAGCTTCAAATGGGGCGAATTCAAGTTTGACAAGGAGTCCAGCCCTAATTAATATAATTAGAATACTTAAATAGGTTAGAATAAGTAATAGCATTTCTTCCTAAATAAGAGTTTATTATTTATGTAGGAATTTATCCTCAATTAGGAATTCCTCCAAAATAAGGATTTGTCCTAAGTAGGAATTTGTGCCTCTTTAGGATTGCTATCTTAGCCTATAAATAGGCTCCCCTTGTAAGCTCTGGAAGGTCAGACAACTTTGAGTGAAATAAAAAGCAAGGGTTTTTCTTTCGGTTCTTTTAAGAACTAAAGAACTTATCAAGAGGTACTTCTTGTGGCGTTCTAATCAACTTATCACTCCCAATTCCTTCTTTTCTGGAGTGTGGCGTCCATATCCTTCTTAAATACGCTAAGGTTCGTGTTCCTTCCCAGAGTGGGTCTAGGGTTTGTGATATTAAACTCTGGTTTAGCTTTCCTGGTTGTTCTTTGATTCCCTGTGTGTGTTGGGTCCCTAAGCCACATCTTTTTGGGGTTTTTCACATCACAATAATCAAGTAAAGTTTACTGAGGATGATATCATGCAAGATTCCCAAGACTCTTACAACTCTAAAAGACAAATAACTTTTGTCTCCTTAAAAGAAAAAGCTACTTTTGTAAAGTCAATTTATGAAGAACAAAAAAAAGAAATCACTTTATTAAAGTGACTTCAAAAAAAGTCACTTAGTTCATGTGTAAGGAATCCAAGGTTGGGTAAATAAGACTAGGAGTCAAGGGAAAGAGGCATAATCTTTTTCTCCACTTATCTTCATCTTCTTCTCCGCTTATCTTCATCTTCTTCCTATCACCTCTCTTGTAACATTTTCCTTTCACTTAAGCAAACAAACAAGCAAGTAATAGTTCCTTAATAGCTAACAAGCAATAATAGTTTATAAACCTTTGGAATATATGTAAAAATATCAATAGCACCCATCTCAGCAATATATTTTTATGACTTTGGTACCATTGCTCCTGTTGAGCAGGAGTAAAAGTCATAAAAAAAATCATGTTCTTTTCAGCTTAGTTTATGAAGAGTAGAATAACTCTTTATCTTTTTCCTCAACCTCATTACACGTTTTAAGTACATAGATTCTCTAATCTGCATCATGATAGCCCATATTAGACAAAGAGGGAGATCTAGGTCTTGAAGCATGATGTAGTGGTTCATTAACCATAGAAGTATAAGTAGAGGGAATAAAGTCAACTTTATATTTTGGTTGATTAACTTGTTTCCTTGTTCTTCTAATTCTATCTAACTCTGTTAGTGGAATAGAAGTAGAGTATCTAAATCTTTAAGATCTTTCCGAGGTTTAACCTCACATTTCTTTGTGGAGCAAATCCAATTTTGACATCTTCAGCTTAATATTCAATAACTTCTTCTAATTGTTGATCAACTTGTTTAACAAGTTTGACTGCTTTTTCTGAAGTACATTTTTCAAGTAATTTAACTTGATCCCATGTTATTGTTCTAGGAACCATATCTCATCTCGATAATTAAATATTTGACACTTGACAATTTAAAACAGATTTTTCAAGTAATTAAATATTATTTAATTTTATTGGACAAAAAAGGGAAAATTGTTAATCCCAATCTATGTAGTAACAACATTTTGAATCCATTCAATTTGAATTGGTAGTTTCTCCATCATAATTATTGTGAAGAAATATTCACAATAATTAACCTGGGACAGTTTATTTGTGAAAATGTATGTATGGCCAAAAATTGACCCTACCTAAAATCAGGTCAAGTTATAATTAGCCTTGTCTTGTAAGTGTTTTACATTCTGAGAAATTGTATGCTAACTTACATAAATGTTCCTTTTGTACTGATCAGATCACATTTCTTGGCTATATTGTCAGTGCTAAAGGTATTGAGGTTGACAAGGAAAAAGTTAAGGCAATTCGTGATTGGCCTACACCTAAGTCAACTAGTGACGTGCGTAGCTTTCATGGTCTAGCTAGTTTCTATAGACGCTTTGCTAAAGACTTTAGCACCATTGCCGCACCACTCACTGAGCTTATCAAAAAGAACGTGAGTTTTAGGTGGGGAAGTGACCAAGACAAGGCTTTTAATTGCATCAAGGAAAAATTAAGTTCTGCACCTTTACTTGCTTTACCTAACTTTGCAAAAGCTTTCGAGATTGAGTGCGATGCCTCAGGTATTGGCATTGGAGCAGTTTTGATGCAGGAAAGGTGCCCAATTGCTTACTTTAGTGAAAAGCTAAGTGGAGCAAGCCTTAATTATCCTACTTATGATAAAGAGATGTATGCATTGGTACGGGCTTTAGAGACATGGCAACATTACCTTTGGCCTAAAGAGTTTGTCATCCATACTGACCATGAATCTTTGAAGCACTTGAAGGGACAAGGAAAGTTGAACAAAAGACATGCCAAGTGGGTTGAATTTATTGAGACCTTTCCCTACATCATCCAATATAAAAAAGGTAAGGAAAATGTGGTAGCTGACGCGTTATCTCGCAGGTATGCCCTTATCTCTACACTTACTACAAACTTATTAGGATTTGAACACATTAAGGATTTATATGTGAATGATCCTGACTTTGCTAATGTATATAGAGCATGTGAGGTGTCAGCCTTTGAGAAGTTTTATAGGCATAAGGGTTTCTTATTTAGGGAAAATCGTTTATGCATGCCTATGAGTTCTTTGAGGGAGTTGGTTGTAAGAGAAGCTGATGAGGGTGGTCTAATGGGTCATTTCGGAGTTAGGAAAACCCTAGATGTCCTAAATGAACATTTTTTTTGGCCACGAATGAAACGAGATGTTGAGAGGATATGTGTGAAATGCATAACATGCAAACAAGCCAAATCTAGAGTTTTACCTCATGGCTTGTATACCCCTCTACCCATACCTAACCATCCTTGGGTTGATTTATCTATGGACTTTGTACTAAGATTGCCACGAACAAAAAGGGGTAGGGATTCTGTATTTGTTGTTGTTGATAGATTTTCTAACATGGCACACTTCATCCCATGTCATAAAACTGATGATGCAAACAACGTGGCTGACTTATTTTTTAGAGAAGTAGTACGTTTGCATGGCATGCCACGAAGCATTGTTTCAGATTGGGATACAAAGTTCTTAAGCTACTTCTTGAAGACTTTATGGGGTAAGTTAGGTAGTAAGCTATTGTTTTCAACTACTTGTCATCCACAGACTGATGGGCAAACTGAGGTAGTTAATCGAACTCATTCTACTCTTTTGCGTGCTATTATTTGAACAAATTTGAAAACATGGGAAGATAGTTTACCACATGTCGAGTTTCCGTATAATCGGAGTGTTCATTCTACTACTAGTTACTCTCCATTTGAAATCGTATATGGTTTTAATCCATTGACTCCTTTAGATTTGGTACCTATACCTGTCAATGAGTATGCCAGCTTAGATGGGGAACGCAAGGCTGACATGATAAAAAAATTGCATGAGAAGGTGCAACAACATATTGAAAAACGAACTGAGCACCATGCATCCCATGTCAACAAGGGACAAAAGAAGGTGGTGTTTGAACCTGGTGATTGGGTTTGGGTGCATATGCGCAAGGAACGGTTCCCAGCTCAAAGGCGTTCGAAGCTACAACCCAGAGGAGATGGTCCCTTTCAAGTTGTAGCCCGAATTAATGACAATGCTTCTCAGTTGGATCTTCCTGGTGAGTATAATGTGAGTGCAACATTTAACGTTTCTGATCTTTCCCCTTTTGATGTAGGTGATGAATCCTTTTGAGGAGAGGGGGAATGATGAGAACCATAGAGATAATGGGTGGAAGGCTCCAATGGTTGCAAGAGGTCTATTGCACATCCCAGAAGGCCCAATAACACGAGTTAGAGCCAAAAAGATTAAAGAAGCACTAAATGGGCTGATTCAGGACATCCAGACCAACCCAGCTTCAAATGGGGCGAATTCAAGTTTGACAAGGAGTCCAGCCCTAATTAATATAATTAGAATACTTAAATAGGTCAGAATAAGTAATAGCATTTCTTCCTAAATAAGAGTTTATTATTTATGTTGGAATTTGTCCATAATTAGGAATTCCTACAAAATAAGGATTTGTCCTAAGTAGGAATTTGTGTCTCTTTAGGATTGCTATCTTAGCCTATAAATAGGCTCCCCTTGTAAGCTCTGGAGAGTCAGACAACTTTGAGTGAAATAGAAAGCTAGGGTTTTTCTTTTGGTTCTTTTAGGGACTAAAGGACTTATCAAGAGGCACTTCTTGTGGCATTGTAATCGACTTATCACTCCCAATTCCTTTCTTTTCTCGAGTGTGGCGTCCATATCCTTCTTAAATACGCTAGGTTCGTGTTCCTTCCCAGAGTGGGTCTAGGGTTTGTGATATTAAACTCTGGTTTAGCTTTCCTGGTTGTTCTTTGATTCCTTGTGTGCGTTGGTTCCCTAAGCCACGTTTTTTTGGGGTTTTTCGCATCATTTTTAGTACTTGAAATCCATTGAATTTCGCCAAAACAAGGCTTTGAATTGTCCAGATTACCTTTTCTAATACGCATTATGTGTTTCAATTTCTAAATAATGAGTTTGTCTCTTCATTTCTAACTAAAAAGGCTCATTCCTTCGTTGTAAGGACTCATTTACACAAAATGATTGCAAAATTAACTTTTGTACACAAAACATTATATTCATTGCAACAAGCACTTTTGTATACTTTTGGTAGCCTAAACCCATGGAATTCCATCAAATAAATGATTCATTAATCTTGATTGGATTTCCTTAAATTCTCAAAAAATGAGTCTACTTCTTTATTTTTTGATAACAAGGCAATGAGATCCCTAGAGAAGTTGATGCATGGAGGGTTTCTAAGGATCCATTGAGCATTCAGGAAGGGCCAATGACACATTTAAGAGGTAAAAGGTTTAAAGAGGTACTTAGTAGGTTGATTGAAGAAATTTGGCCCAAAAATGCTAGTTTAAGCTTGAAAGGTGGCAAAACATATCTTAATGTGGCCCAAGACCTTTTTTATTTGATTGGGGCACTTAATGAGCTAGGGTTACAGTAAACTCCACTCCTAAATAAGACTATTATAATGAGTCCTTACAATGAGAAGAGAAGCTTTGTTATTAAAAAAATAATGCGATGATCTCATTGTTCAGAAATTAAACCATTCAATACCTACAGGAAAAACTAATAAATATCAATTACTCATTTACCGGATGGAATTCAGTGGGATCAGAGTATTAAAGGTGTGCAAACATGCTTGTTCCAATAAATACAATGATTTATATAGACATAAAAGCTAATTTCATCATCATTTTGTGTAAACAAGTCCTTGCAATGAATGAAGGAGCCTTGTTAGCTAGAGATGAAGAGAAGGTCTCATTATTTTGGAATTGAAACACACAATATGTTTAAGAAAAATGTAATCAAGACCAATCGCACCTTTTGCTTGATGAAATTCAAAGGATTTAGAGTACCAAAAATGTATAAATGTGTTTGTTGCAATGAATATCATGCTTGCTATTGACACAAAAAATAATTACGATATCATTTTGTGTGAATGTGTCCTTCCAATGAAAAGAGAAATAATGTTGTCAAAAAATGAAGAGAGGATCTCATTGTTCAGTAAAACCATTCAATACCTATAAAGTTAGAAATGAAGAGATGGACTCATTGTTTAGGTAGTGAAACACTCAATAGGTATAAGAAAAGTTATTCAAGATCAATTAGAGCTTCGTTTAAAGGAATTCAATGGATTTAAACTACCAAAGTTATACAAACGATCTTGTTGCAAAGAATATAATATTTACAATTGACACAAAAGTTAATTAGGAGATCATTTGATGTGAGGGAGCCCTTGCAATGAAAGAGAAGTCTTGTTATCAAAAAAAAAATAATGTGACGATCTCATTATTCGGCAATTGAGCCATTTAATGTTGATAAGGAAAGCTAATCAAGAACAATGACTCATTTACTTGACAAAATTCAATGGGTTTGAAGTAATAAAGGTGTGAAAATGTGCTTGTTGCAATGAATACAATGTTTTATTTGGACACAAAAGTTAATTTCACCATCATTATGTGTAAATGAGTTCTTGCAACAAAGGAAGGAGCTTATTAGCTAGAAATGAAGAGTTGTCATTATTTAGGAATTCAAACATTAAATAGCCATAAGAAAAGCTAATCAAGTTCAATCTACCCTTTGTTTGAAAGAATTCGGTGGGTTTACAATACCAAAGTTGTATAGACAAGCTTGATGCAATGAATGTACTGAATATACATACATGTGCTTGTTATCAAAAAATAAAGAGATAGTCACATTGTTTGAGAATTAAACCATTCAATATCTATAACAAAAGCTAATTAAGATCTATGACTCCTTTGTTTAATAAAATTTAATGGATTCAAAGCACAAAAGGTATACAAACATGATTCATCCAATGGATACAATTCTCTTATGTAGACACAAAATTTAATTTCTCCATCATTTTGTGTTAGTAAGTCCTTAAAACAAAAGAAGGAGTCTTGTTATCTAGAAATGAAGAGAATGTGTCATTCTTCAGGAATTGAGGCACTTAATATGTATAAGAAAAGCTAATCAAGACCTCTCACACCGTTTTTGATGAAATGCAATGGATTTAAAGTACCAAAGATGTACAAATGAGCTTGTTGGAATGACTATAATGAGTGTTGTTGACACAAAAATTAATTATGAGATCCTTTTTCTTGAAAGAGTCCTTGCAACAAAAAGAGATGCCTTCTTACTAAAAAATGATGAGGCAGTCTCATTGCTAGAGAATTAAATCATTCAATGCTTATAAGAAAGCTAATCAAGATTAATGACACATTTGCTTGATGGAATTCAATGGATTTAGGGTACCAATGGCATACAGATGTGCTTGTTCCATTGAATAAAATGTTTTGTGTAGACACAAAAGTTAATTTTGCCATCATTTTGGTTGAATAAGTCCATGCAATGAAGGAAGGAGGCATGTTAGCTAGAATTAAGAGATGATCTCTTTATTTAGGATTTGAAACATTCAATAGTTATAGGAAAAGCTAATTGAAATCAATCAAAGCTTTGTTTGATGGAATTCAATGGATTTAGAGTTCCAAAGATGTGCAAATGAGCTTGTTTCAATGAATATAATGTTTACTATTGGCATAAATGTTAATTTTGAGATCCTTTTGTGTGAATGAGTCGTTGCAATGAAAAGTGTAGCCTTAATTATCAAAAGATGAAGAAGTGATCTCATTGTTTGAAAATTAAACCATTCAGTACTTGTAAGGAAAGAAAACAAGATTAATGACTCATTTAATTGATGGAATTCAATGGGTTTAGAGTACTAAGGGTGTGCAAACATGCTTGTTCTAATCAATATAATGTTTTATGTTGGCACAAAAGTTAATTTCACCATCATTTTATGTAAATGAGTCCTTGAAATGAAGGAGAGAGAGCTTTGTTAGCTAGAAATAAAGAGAAGGTCTCATTATTCAAGAATTGGAACATTAAATAGCTATAAGAATGCTAATCAAGATCAAACTAACCTCTGTTTCAAGGAATTCAATGGGTTAGAGTTCCAAACATGTACAAATGAGCTTCTTACAAAGAATATAGTGTTTACTGTTAACACAAAAGTTAATTATGAGATCATTTTGTGTAAATGAGTCCTTGTAATGAAAGAGAAATCTTCTTCAAAAATTGAAGGGATGGTCTTATTATTCAGGAATTAAACCAATTAATTCCTATTAAGAAAGCTAATCAAGAATAATGACTCATTTGCTTGGCAAAATTCAATGAATTTAGGGCATCAAAGATGTACATATGTGCTTGTTCCAATGAATAGAATGTTTTTGTGTAGACACAAGAGTGAATTTTACCATCATTTTGGGTAAATAAATCCCTGTAATGAAAGAAGGAGCCTTGTTAGCTAGAAATGAAGTGAATGTCACATTATCTCAAATTTCAAACTTTCAGTAGGTATAAGAAAAGCTAATCAAAAACAATCAAAGCTTTGTTTGATGGAATTCAATGGATTTAGAGGACCAAAGATATGCAAACAAGCTTGTTGTAAAGAATATAATGTTTTTTGTTGACACAAAAGTTAATTATGAGATCATTTTGTGTGAATAAGTACTTGCAACAAGAAAAAAAAAAAAAAAAGAAGCTTTGTTATCAAAAAAATGGAGAGGTAGTCTTGTTGTTTGATAATTAGACCATTCAATATTTGTGAAGTAAGCTAATCTAGATCAATGACTTTTTTACTTAATGGAATTCAATAGGTTCAGAGTACCAAAGTTTTACAAACGAGATGTTGCTAAAAATATGTTGTTTATTGTAGTGACAAGTTAATTATAGATCATTTTGTGTGAATGAGTTCCAGCAACAAAAGAGAAGTCTTGTTATCAAAAAATGAAGAGATGGTATCATTGTTTAGGAATTAAATCATTAAAAACCTACAATGAAAGCTAATCAACATCAATGAATTATTTGCTTCATGGAATTTAATGTATTTAGAGTACCAAAGACATATATTGATGCGAAAAACCCCAAAAGGACATGGCTTAGGGACCCAATGCACACAGGGAATCAAAGAACAACCAGGAAAACTAAACCAGAGTTTAATATCACAAACCCTAGACCCACTCTGGGAAGGAACACGAACCTAGCGTATTTAAGAAGGATATGGACGCCACACTCCAGAAAAGAAAGGAATTGGGAGTGATAAGTCGATTACAATGCCACAAGAAGTACCTCTTGATAAGTTCTTTAGTCCCTAAAAGAACCGAAAGAAAAACCCTTGCTTTCTATTTTACTCAAAGTTGTCTGCTCTTCAGAGCTTACAAGGGGACCCTATTTATAGGCTAAGATAGCAATTCTAAAGAGGCACAAATTCCTACTTAGGACAAATCCTTATTTTGGAGGAATTCCTAATTGTGGACAAATTCCAACATAAATAATAAACTCTTATTTAGGAAGAAATGCTATTACTTATTCTGACCTATTAAGTATTCTAATTATATTAATTAGGGCTGGACTCCTTGTCAAACTTGAATTCGCCCCATTTGAAGCTGGGTTGGCCTGAATGTCCTGAATCAGCCCATTTAGTGCTTCTTTAATCTTTTTGGCTTTAACTCGTGTTATTGGGCCTTCTAGGATGTGCAATGGATCTCTTGCAACCATTAATGCCTTCCACCCATCATCTCTATGGTTCTCATCATATATGCATGCTTGTTTCGATGAATAGATTGTTTTGGGTAAAAGCAAAAGTTAATTTCACCATCATTTTTGGTAAATGAGTCCTTGCAACAAGGGAATGAGCATTGTTACCTAGAATTAAAAGAAGGTCTCATTATTCAAGATTTGAAAATTTCTAAGGTATATGAAAAGTTAATTGAGATTAATCAAAGCTTTGTTTGAAGGAAATCAATGGATTGAGAGTATCAATGATGTACAAACCAACCTGTTGCAAAGAATATAATGTTTACTACAAACACTAAAGTTAATTATGAATCACTTTTTGTGAATAAGTCCTTTCAATGAAAAGAGAAGCCTTGTTATCAAAAAATGAGGAGACAATCTTATTGTTTAAGAATTAAATCATTCAATACTTGTAAGAAAAGCCAATAAAGATCAATGATTGATTTAGTTGATGGAATTCAATAAGTTTAGAGTACCAAAGGTGTGCAAACATGATTTCTTCAATGAATATAATGCTTTGTGTGGACACAAAAGTTAATTTCACCATAATTTTGTGTAAATGAGTCCTTGTGACAAAGGAAGGAGCCTTGTTGGTTAGAAATGAAGTGATGATCTCATCATTTAGACATTGAAACACTCAATACTTATAATAAAAGGTAATCTATACCACTTAGACTTGTTTTTGTTGGAATTCAATGGATTCAAAATACCAAAATTGTACAAATGAGCTTGCTACAAAGAATATAATGTTTACTATTGTCAATAATGTTAATTACAAGATCATTTTGTGTGAATGAGTCCTTACAACCAATAAGAAGTCACGTAATCAAAAAAATAAAGATATAGTCTCATTATTTGAGAATTAAACCATTCAATACCTATAAGAAAAGCCAATAAACAATGCTAAGCAATTCAAACACAGAATACACCATTTTCAAACACACATTACATTAAACACAAAACTAGATTCAGTAAAAGAAAGCTTAAAAGAAAAAGGACTTACATGAATGTAACTTTCATTGAATGACACTACACAAGCATACAGATTGTTTTGGTGTAAGTTTACAAATGAGGAAAAAAAGTTATGTCTTCTCCATGGGATACTCCTATTTGTCTCTAAAGTCTATGCTACCAAACAAACACATGATAAAAGTTTTGTTTATAAAGTATAAAGTATCTCTATAAAAGTAGATTTTATAAAGTGGCTTTATATAATGGCTTTATAAAAGCATTTTGTCCATTTTGTCCCCTTTACAACTCATACAGATCTTTTGAGTATTGCATAATATCATCTTGTTGAGTGAGTTGATTGGAATCATTTGCTTGACTACTTTCTGGTTGGTCTTTAAGGAAATTTGGGTCAAAGAAGATAAATTAAGCTTAAAGGGTGGCAAAGCATATCTTAATGTGGGTCAAGGCTTTATTAATTTCATTGGAATACTTAATGGGTTAAGGCTACAAAAAAATCCACACCAAAATAGTTGTTAGTTATAAAATAAGAGTGTTCTTATATTTTACAAGTTTGTCATTATTTTTATTTTTAGGATTGTTAATTCAGCCTATAAATATACTTGATTTCATTGTTAAAAAGAGCAGAACATTTGTGAAAATAAAAGTGAGATTTTCTTCTTCAATTCTTTAAAAAACTAAAAACTTTATCAAGAACTAACTTTTCTTGTAATATTCAACCCAACTTATCACTCTCAAATCCCTTCTTTGCTAGAGGGTGCCATCCATATCCTTCTTTATAAGGGTTTGTGTTCCTTGAATATTAGATCTTGGACTTGCATAATTAAAACCTGATTTAGCTTTCTTGGGTTCTTATTCAATTCCTTGTGTACGTTGGATCCCTAAACCACATCGTTTGGGATTCACATTATGGTGTCATTATTCAAGAACTGAAACACTCAATTCATTAAGAAAAGTTAATCTAGACTAGTCATATATTTTTTGATGGAATTCAATGGATATAGAGTGTTAAAAATGGACCAATGAGATTGTTACAATTAATATAATATTTGACATTAACACAAAAGTTAATTACAAGATCATTTTTTGGGAATTAGTCCTTGCAAAGAAAAGATAAGCCTTATTATCAAAAAATTGAAGTGGCAGTCTCATTGTTTAGGAATTAAACATGAAAGCAAAGCAAATTAAGATCAATGACTCATTTACCAGATGGAATTCGACAGCTTCATAGTACCACAAGTGTACAAACATGCTTATTTCAATGAATATATTGTTTTGTGTAGATACGAAAGTTAATTTCACCATTGTTTTGTGTAAATGAGCCCTTGCAACCAAAAGAGAAGCCCTGTTACTAAAAATTAAAGAGGTAGTCTCATTTGTTAAGAATTAAACCATTCCTTATAAAGGAAAACTAATCAAGATCAGTGACATATTTACTTGATGGAATTCCAAAGGTGTGCAAACATTCTTCTTCTAATGAATATACTGTTTTATGTAGACACAAAAATTAATTTCACCATCATTTTGTGTAAATTAGTTGTTGTAAAGAAGGAAGGAGCCTTGTTAGTTAGAAATGAAGAGGTGGTCTTATTTAGGTATTCAAACAATCAACACATATAAGAAAAGGTAATCTAGATCAATCACACCTTCTTTGATGGAATTCATTGGATTTAGAGATCAAAGTTATAAAAATGAGCTTGTTGCAAGTAATATAATGTTTATTGTTGACACAAGTTTATTATGCAATCATTTTATATGAATGAGTCTTTGCAATGAAAAGAAAAGTACTATTATCAAAAAATAAACAGTCTCTTTGTTTGATAATTAAACCATTCAATACTTGTAAGGAAAACTAATCAAGATCAATGACTTATTTACTTGATGGAATTCAATGGGTTTAGGATACCAAAGATGTAGAAATGAGCTTTTTGCAATGAATACATTGTTTATTGTTGTCACAATTGTTAATTATGAGATCATTTTGTGCGAATGAGTCATTGCAGCAAAAAGAATTCTATTTATCAAAAATGATGAGGTAATCTCGTTATTCAAGTATTAAACCATTCAATGCCTATAAGGAAAGCTAATCAAGTTCATTAACTCATTTGCTTCTTCAAATCTAATGAATTCAAAATACCAAAGGTGTACAAATGTGCTTGTTCCAATGAATATAATGTTTTGTGTAGACATAAAAGTTAATTTCACCATCATTTTGTGTAAATGAGTCCTTGCTACGTTGGAAAGAGCCTTTTTAGCCAGAAATGAAGAGATGATGATGAGATGCATAAAGGATCAAATGCACGAAGGGCTTCTAAGGGTCTGTCAAGGTTTCATGAAGGGCCAGTAACATGTTCAAGAGCTAAAAGGATGAAAGAGGCATCTGACAGACTGATTAAAGAAATTTCAGCCAAAGAAACTATTTTAAGCTTGAAGGGCTGCAAAACATAACTTAATGTAGGTTGAGGCTATATTTATTGTATAAGTATCCTGAATAAGTCTGTGTCAAGTGACCGTATGGATTTCTACAACAACTCCAAAAACAAATAGGTGTAGAATTGTAGTTAGCTTATTTAGGATGTTTATCATTTTCTCTAGGGTTAGAGTTGTGAATTTAGAATGTAAATAGGCTTGATTTCATTGTTAAAAATAAGTAGAACATTATTGAAGCTAAAGTGAGAATTTTCTCCTTTAGTTCTTTTAAGAACTAAGAACTTGTTAAGAATTAACTCTTCTTATGGCATTTAACCAGACTTATCCCTTCTAAATCCCTTCTTTTATGGAGTGTGGTGTTCATGTCCTTTTTTATTACTTAGGTTCATTTCTGTCAAACATTGGGTTTAGGTCTTGAATGATTGAAATCTAATTTGGCTTTCTTGGGTACCTATTTGAATTCCTTATTCATGTTGGGTCACTAAGCTATGTCTTTTGGGGTTTACACTAGTTAGGGATCAGAACTTGGCTCTAAATCAAGTTTCCTTTTCTAATTTTGAGGTTCATTTTCTTAGACACATTCTATAACCTCTTGTTCTATGAATCCACAAACCCTCATTTATCATTTCTTGTATTTAAAATTTTGCAAAAAAAAAGAAAAAAGAGAAAATGAAAATCTTGATTGACAAAGAAGAAAAGAAAAAGAAAAAAAAAATATTGTGTTTAACTTGACTTATCACTACAAAATCCCTTAGTATGGCATCCATACCCTTCTTTACACCTTCAATTCATGTTCCTCAAACATTGGGTCAAGGTCATGCATAATTGAAATCTAATTTTGCTTTCCTAGGTTCTTATTTGAATTCCTAGTATATGTTGGGTCCCAAAGCCACGTCTTTCAGGGTTCACATTAGATGGTCTCATTATTCAAGAATTAAAATAGTCAAAACATATAATAAAAGGTAATTTAGACCAGTCACACCATTTTTTGATGAAATTCAATGGATTTAGAGTACCAAAGATGTACAAATGAGCTTGTTACAATGAATATAATGTTTGATATTGATACAAAAGTTAATTGTGAGATCATTATGTGTGAATAAGTCCTTGCAATTGAAAGAGAAGACTAATTATCAAAAAAAATGAAGAGATAGTTTCATTGTTTAGCAATCAAATTGTTCAATACCTATAAGGAAAGTTAATCAAGATCAATGATCGATTTGCTATATGGAATTCAATGGGTTCAGAGTACCAAAGGTTTATAAACATGCTTGTTCCAGTGAATATAATGTTTCACCATCATTTTCTTCAAATGTGTCCATGTAATGAAAAGAGAAGTCTTGTTATCAAAAAAATGAAGTGATAGCCTCATTGATTGGAATCAAACCATTCAATATAAGGAAAGCTAATCAAGATCAATGACTCATTTCCTTGATGGAATTTAATGGATATAGAGCACCAAAGGTGTACAAAAGTGCTTGTTCCAATGAATAGAATGCTTTGTGTAGACAGAAATGTTAGTTTCAGATCATTTTGTGTAAATGAGTCTCTACAATGAAGAAAGGAGCCTTGTTAGTAGGAAATGAGCCACTCAATACATGTAAGAAAAGCAAATCAAGATAAAAAAAAAAAAAAAAATGTTACGGCAAATCTAATGTTAGTGTGCACGCAAGCCGTGCAAGAAAACCTAATCATGATCAATTACACCTATGTTTGATGGACTTTAATGGATTCAGACTTCCAAAGTTGAATTGATGTGCTTGGTGCAAGGAATCTAATGTTAGACATACATACAAAAATTCATTTTATAGCGATTTTGTGTGAGGGTGGTTTCAATTGATAATCTAATCTTTTATGCAATGAACTATTCCAACCATGTATAAAAATCTAATCAAGATTAAGGACCTCTATGTTTGGTGGTTTCAATTGATATATTTAGACTACCAAAACTGTACTTTTCACCTAAGCAAGGAATCTAATGTTTGGTGTAGATACAAAATTTAATGTAATGATCATTTTGTCTAAAAGAGTCTTTGCAATGAAAAGAGAAGCCATATTAGCACGAAATGAAGTAGGGTCTTATCCTTTAGGAATTCAACCATTCAATTCCTAGAAAAATAGCTTGTCAAGATCAATGACTCATGATCATTTATTTTAAGTGAGTCCTTTCAATGTAAGAGGAAGCCATATTAGCATGAAATGAAGTATTGGTCAGACCTTTCAAGATTGAACCATTCAATCCTTGAAAGAATAGCTAATCAAGATCAAGCAGTCCTTTATTTGATGGACTTGAATGGATAGATTGCCAAAGGTGTATTCATGTGCATATCACAAAGAATCGAATGTTTGGTGTAGACAAAATGATTCATTTCATAATCACTTGTCTTGATAAGTCCTGGCAACAAAAGGACAAGACTTTTTAGCAAGAAATGAAGTGGTGGCCTCATCTTTTATGCAACTAGCCATTCAAACCATACTGAAAAAGTTAATCAACATCATTAACTCCTTTGGTGTATGGAATTCATTCAATTCAATCTACCAAAGGTGTGTTGATGTGGTTCTCACATCGAATCTAAAATTCGCTGTAAAAAGAGTCAATTTCATGTTTGTTTTGTATGGATGAGCCTTGCAGCAAAAAGAGAAGCATTGCTATTAAAGAATGAAGAGATAGTATGATCTTTCAAATAATGAATCATTCGATGCATGTTAGAAAACATAATCAAGATCACTAACTTTTAGGTAATGAAACATTCAAATTATGTAAAAAAAAAAAAAAAGTGTGATTGATCTGGATGACCTTTCCTTATACATAATGAGGGTTTCAATTACTAAATAATGGAATCATCTCTCCATTTCTAACCAACAAGGCTCCTTCCCTCAGTGCAAAGACTCATTTATACAAAATGTTGGTGACATTAACTTTTGTGTATACACAATACATTATATTTATTGGAACACGCACATTTGAAAACCTTTGATACTCTAAACCTATTGAATTCCATTGCACACTTTAGGTAATTTGAACCCATTGAATGGTTTAATTCTTGAACAACGAGACCACCTCTTCATTTTTGATAACAAGGTTTCTATTTTCATTACGAGAACTTATTTGCACAAAATCATCTCATAATTAACTTTTTTTCAACTGCAAACTTTATATATATATATATATATATATATATTTGTAGCATGTTCATTTGTACATTTTCATACTCTAAATCCATTAAATTTCATTAAAAAATGGTGCAGTTGGCCAAGATTACCTTTTTTTAGGCATATTGAGTGTTTTAATTTGTGAATAATGAGACAGTCTTATCATTTCTAATAAACAGGGCTTCTTCCTTTGTTGCAAGGGCTCATTTGTACAAAATGATGGTGAAATTAACTTTTGTACCAAGACAAAACATTATGTTCATTGGAACAAGTTCATTTTCACACCTTTAGGACACTAAACCCATTGAATTCCATCAAGTAAATGAGCCATTGATCTAGATTAGCTTCCCTCGACAATGAAATTCTCTCTCCATATTTTTATGACAAGACTTCTCTTTTTGTTACATGGACTCATTCACACAAAAAAGGATCTTGTAATTAACTTTTGTGTCATTAAACATTATATCTATTGCCACAAGCTTTTTTGTACCTCTTTGGTACTCTAAATTAATTGAGTTCCATCAAAAAAATGGTGTGATTTGTCTAGATTGCCTTTTCCTATATGTATTGAGTGTTCCAATTGTTGAATAATGAGACCATCTCTACATTTTTAATTCAGAAGACTCCTTCCATTGTTTCAAGGACTCATTTACACAAAATGATGGTGAAATTAACTTTTGTATCCACACAAAATATTATATTCAATGGAATGAGCATGTTTGGACACCTTTAGTACTCTAATCCCATTGAATTCCATCAAGTAAATGAATCATTGAGCTTAATTAATTTTCCTTAAAGATATTGAATAGTTTGATTTTCAAACAAAGAGACCATTTCTTCATTTTTTATTTTTATAACAAAGCTCCTTTTTCTGTTGCAAGGACTCATTTACACAAAATGATTTTGTAATTAACATCAAAGATTACTTTCATTGCGATAAACTTGTTTGTATATCTTTGGTATTCTAAATCCATTGAATTCCATCAAAAAAAAAAAGGTGTAATTGGTCTAGATCACCTTTTCATATATCTATTAAGTGTTTTAATTGCTGAATAAGGCTCCTTCTTTTGTTATTAAAGAGATCCATGGAGGAGCTGAGGTATAGAGGAATTCTAAAGATCCATTGAGCATTCAAGAAGGGCCAATGACATTGTCAAAAGCTAAAAGGATGAAAGAAGCACTTAGTGGGTTTATTGAAGAAATTTGGGTCAAAGAAGCTAATTCAAGCTTAAAGGGCAAAAAAGTATATCATAATGAGGCTTGAGACTTTATTAATTGAATATGTTGAATGGCCCAATGTTAAGTGACTATAAGGAATTTTATGACAACTCCTAAAACAAATAGGAGTGGATTTGTTGTTAGGTTATTTAGGAAATGAGAATTTTCTCCTTTGGTTCTTTCACAAACTAGAGAAGTTATCAAGAACTAACTCTACTTGTGGCATTTAACTCATCACTCCCAAATCTGTTCTTTTCTCAATCCATATCCTTCTTATTGCTTTAAGTTCATTTCCTTAAACATTGGGTCTAGGTCTTACATGATGGAAATCTAATTATGCTTTCTTGGATTCTTGTTTAATTCCTTATGCATGTTGGGTCCCCAAGCCACATCTTTTGGGGTTCACATCAGCTAGTATCAAAGCTTTAGGGCCTAAATTAGGTTTATTTATCTAAATTTGAGTTTTCCTTTTGTTCTTCTTCTTAGCCTCATTCTAAAAACTCTTTTTCCTTAAATCTGCAAACCCTAGTTTATTTTCTTTTAGAAGGCAAACCCTAGTATATCTTTTCGTGTCTTTAAATCCATGAAAAGGGAAGCAATGAACAATTGTATTAAGTGATGTAAATCTATGCAACAATCATTTACTTCTTTGTATTAACAAGCTTTTATATTAAGTGACCCAATTTGTCTTTCCAATCAAATGTGAAGTCTTGTCTTGAAAAATTGAAGAGATAGTCTCATTGTTCAACAATTAAACCATTCAATGCCTATAAGGAATGCTAGAAAAGATCAATGGCTCATTTTACTTGGTGGAACTCAATTGGTATAGAGTACCAAAGGTGTGCACATGTGCTTGTTCAAATTAATATAATATTTTGAGTTGACACAAATGTGCTTACACATATTGGGTGTTTCAATTCCTGAATAATGAGACCATCTCTTTATTTTTAACTTACAAAGTTCCTTCTTTTGTTGTAAACATTAATTTACACAAAATAAGTATATGAAATAGTAATCTAGGTGAATCACACCATTTTTTATTTATAGAATTCTATTGATTTAAAGTACCAAAAATTTACAACGAGCTTGCTGCAATGCATATAATATTTGCTATTTAACTAAAAATTAATTGTGAGATCATTTTGCATGAATGAGTCAATGGAATGATGGAAGGGGCCTTCTTAACTTGAAATGATAAGATGGTCTCATTTAGAAAATGAAACTCTCAATAAAAATTTCAAAAGGTAATATAGATAAATGAGAACACTTTTTGACGAAATTCAATGGATTTAAGTATCTTGTTTCAATGATTATAATGTTTGGGTATAAAGTACCAAAGGTATGCACACAGGCTTGTTCCATTTAATATAATGTTTTGAGTAGACACAAAAATGCTTATATGTATTGAGTGTTTCAATTCCTGAATAATGAGATTGTCTTTTTATTTCTAACTAACAAAGCTCCTTCTTTCGTTCTAACACTCTTTTACACAAAATATGTATAAGAAATGGTTATTTAGACCAATCACACTAGTTTTTGATGGAATGGATGTATTTTACCAAGATGTTAAAATGAGCTTTTTGCAACGAATATAAGCTTTTTGTCAAGAGAAAAGCTAATATCAAGATCAGTTTATGCGAATGAGTTCTTGCAATGAAGGAAAGGGCAACCTTCTTAGCTAGAAATGAAGAGATGGCCTCATTCAGGAAATGAAACTGTCAATACATATTTGAAAAAGGTAATCAAGACCAGTCACACCCTTCTATCATGTAATTCAATGGGTACAAAGTACCAAAGGTGTAGAGACGAGTATGTTGCAATGAATATAATGTTTCGTGAAGACAAAAATGTTATTTTCACCATCATTTTGTGTAAATTTGTCCTTCCAATGAAAAGTGAAGTCTTGTCATGGGAAGTTGAAGAGACAATCTCTTTGTTCAAGAATTAAATCATTCAATACCTATAACAAAGGCGAACAAAGATCAATGACTCATTTTACTTGAGGGAATTCAATGGCTACAAAGTACCAAAGGTGTGCAAACAAGCTTGTTCCAAGGATTATAATTTTTTTTGTACACACAAACTTGCTTATACATACTGAGTTTTTAAATCCCAGAATAATGAGACCATTTCTTCATTTCTAACTAACAATCTTCTTTTTTCATTGTAAGCACTCATTTACACAAAATACGTATAATGATGGGCAATTGAGGCCAATCACACAATTTTTTGATGGAATTCAATGGATTTAGTGAACAAAGGATGAAAAAATGAGCTTGTTGTAAGGAATATAATGTTTGTTGTTGACCCTAAAATTAATTGTAAGAGATTTTTGTGTAAATGAGTCCTTACAACAAAAGAAGGAGCCTTTGTTAGCTATGAATAAAGAGACAGTCTCATTCAGGAAAGGAAACTTTGAATACATATTTCAAAAGGTAATCTAAGCCAATCACACCTTTTTATGATGAAATTCAATGGATTTAGCATACCAAAGATGCATAAATGAGCTTGTTACAATAAATATAATGTTTTGAGTGGACACAAACTTGCTTATATGAATTGAATGTTTCAATTCCTAAATAATGAGACTGTATCTTCATTTCTGGCTAAAAAAGCACCTTCTTCATTGCAAGCACTCATTTACACATAATATGTTTAAGAAATGGTAATATAGACTAATCACACCATTTTTTAATAAAATGCAATGGATTTAGTATACCAAGGATGTACAAATAAGCCTATTGCAATGAATATAAAGTTTGTCATTGACACAAAAATTAGTTATGAGATCTATTTGAGTGAATCAGTTGTTGCAATGAACGAAGGAACCCTGTTAGCCAGAAATTAAGAGATGATCTCATGTAGAAAATGAAACTTTCAATATATATTTGAAAAGGTAATCTAGACCAATCACACATCTTTTTTTTCTGATAAAATTCAATGAATTTGGAGTACCAAAAAGGTACAATCTAGCTTTTTGCAATGAAAATAATGTTTTATGTGGACATAAATGTTAATTTCACTATCATTTTGTGCAAATTTGTCCGTCCAATGAAAAGTGAAGTCTTGTCATGAAAAATTAAAGAGTCTATCTCATTGTTTAGAAATTAAACCATTCAATCCCTATAAGGAAAACTCATAAAGATCAATGAATCATTTAACTTGATGGAATTCAGTGGGGACATAATACCAAAGGTGTGCAACTGTGCATGTTCCAATGAATATAATGTTTTGTGTAGACACCAATGTGCTTATATATATTGAGTGTTTCAATTCCTAAATAATGAGACTATCTCTTTATTTCAAACTAACAAAGCTTCTTCTTTTTTTGCAAGCTCTCATTTATACAAAATATGTAAATGAAAAGGAAATATAGGCCAAGAACACCATTTTATGATGGAATTCAATGGATTTTGATTTCCAAATATGTACAAATGAGCTTGTTACAATGAATATAATATTTTGTGATGACACAAATGTTAATTTCACCATTATTTTTTGTAAATTTGTCCTTCCAATAAAACATCAGGACTTATAATGTAAAATTGAAGAGATAGTCTCATTGTTTGGGAGGTAAACTAATCAATACCTATAAGGAAAACTCATTTAATTGATGGAATTCAATGGGTATAAAGTACCAAAGTTTGTAAGTGTGCTTGTTCCAAAGATTGTAATGTTTTGTGTAAACACAAATGTACTTTTAGGAATTGAGTGTTTTGATTCCCAAATAACGAGATCTTCTCTTGATTTCAGGCTAGCAAAGCTCATTCTTTCATTGCAAGCCCTCATTTACCCAAAATATGTATAAAAAAAATGGTAATCTAGACCAATCACACCGATCTTTTTATAGAGTTCAATGGATTTGGTGTACCAAGGATGTATAAACGAGGCTATTGCAATGAATATAATGTATGTTGTTGAAAACAAAGTTAATTAAGAGATCTTTTTGTGCAAATGAGTCCTTGCAACAATGAAAGGGTCTTGTTGGCTAGAAATGAAGAGATAGCTTCATTGAGGAAATGAAACACTAAATATATATTTGAAAAGGTAATCTAGACCAATGAAAACTTTGTTTTGATAAAATTCAATGGATTTAGAGAACCGAAGAGGTACCAACAAGCTTGTTGCAATGAATATAATGTTTTACGTAGACAGTAATGTTAATTTCACTATCCTTTTGTGTAAATTTATCCATCCAATGAAAAGTGAAATCTTATCATGAAAAATTGAAGGGACAGTGTCATTTTTAGGAATTAAACAATTCATTACCTATAAGGAAAGGTAACAAAGATCAATGACTCATTTCACTTGATAAAATTCAATAAGTACAGAGTACCAAAGGTGTGCAAACATGCTTGTTCCAATGAATATAATATTTTGGGTAGACACAAACGTGATTATAGATATTGAGTGTTTCAATTCCTAAATAATGAGACTGTCTCTTTATTTTTAACTAACAAAGTTTCACTATTACTCATTTACAAAAAATATGTATAAGAAATGGTAATCTAGACTAATCACACCCTTTTTTTTTTTTTTTGATGAAATCCAATGAATTTAGAGTACCAAAGAGGAAGAAATGTGCTTGTTGCAATAAATATAATGTTTTATGTAGACACAAAAGTTAATTTAACTGTCTTTTTGCATAAATTTGTTCTTCTAATGAAAGTGGAGTCTTGTCATGAAAAATTGAAAAGACAATCTTATTGTTTAGGAATTAAACAATTCAATACCTGTAAGAAAAGATAATAAAGACCAATGACTCATTTTAGTTGATGGAATTCAATGGGTAGAAAGTATCAAAGTTGCACAAACGTGCTTGTTCCAATGAATATAATGTTTTGTGTAGACATAAATGTGCCTATACATATCAATTATTTCAATTCCTGATTAATGAGCTTGTTTCTTCATTTCAAATTAACATGGCTTCTTCATTTGATGGAAGCAGTCATTTACACGAAATATGTATAAGAAATGATGATGATCTAGACCAATCACACCAGTTTTTGATTGAATTCACCAACGATTTACAAACAAGCTTGGATCAAAGGATATAATGTTTTATGTTGACACAAATGTTAATTTAATCATTATTATGTGTAAATTTGTCCTTCCAATGATAAGAGAAGTCTTGTTGAGAAAAATTAAAGAGGCAATCTCATTGTTTAGGAATTAAACCATTCACTACTTGAAATGAAAGCTAATAGGATGTTCCGTGGCTCACTAAAAGGATTAATATCAACTGGAGGGACAAGTTTGATTTTTTCCATGATGGAGTTTATATGGCCAAAGGGATTGTTCATATTAATGAATCACACCCTATTGCTCCTAAGCCTAACTCCTCTCCATCTTTTGCATCCATAGAGAAGCTATTGGAAATCATGACTACTTTTCTTTAACCTCAAGCATCTTTCTTACAAGAACTTATGCAAGATGACAATATTCAAGGAAAGTTTACTGAGGATGATATCATGCAAGATTCCCAAGACTCCTATGACACTAAAAGACATAACTTTTGCCTGCTTTAAAAAAAAAAAAAAAAAGAGGGGGCTACTTTTGTAAAGTCACTTTATGAAAAACAATGAAAGAAATCATTTTAGTTCATGTGAATGGAATCCAGGGTTGGGTAAATAATACTAGGAGTCAAGAGACAGATGTAGAATATTCTTCTCTTCTTATCTTCATCTTCTTCTTTTCACCTCTTGATACGAACTCCGATTATATGTAAATGGAACCCAACACCAATGTTGGTATAGGATTGTTCTAACAAAGGTTAAGGGATTTGGAGTTTTGACCCAATGATTATAAATAACCAAGAACCAGAACTATAAAATTTAGACGTCACTCCTAACAACAATAACGTTGAAGAAGATAAGTCTATGAAACCAACACACTCAAGTATGAAAGTTCAGAATTAGTTTTCAAAAAATCAGAGAAAATAGCTTATACATTTATGAAAAAATCGGGTTCCCTCTAGCCACCCTTTCTGCCCTTTTTATATGCTAACCCCCAAAAACCTTAGCTAATAAAATGGGTTTATTAAGGAAATTCGTTCAACCCACTACATAACAATACAACCCATGAAAAAATCCATTTAAATGCCCAAACATGGGCTCCCAAATCTAACTTCCTTCCCAAAGCCATGGTTCTCAAATTCCTCCAAAGATGACACATTTGCAAGCCCTGGTGAGGCCTCCATCATCCTTAACTCGTACCTAGCAACTTCCTAAGAGTAAATATCACACAACAAGTTGTTGAGAGCTTCCTTTATTTTCTTTGACCTTGCCCTTGTCATTGGTCCTCCAAGGTTTTGCAAAGCATCAACTCCCTTGTTGATTTGAGCTGGTACAATATGGCTTCCATCATTCCTGCTCTCCTCAAAATGATTTGACCTCAAATCAGCACCTACATCATCAAAGAGAAAAGGAGAAAGGTCAGAAACATTAAATGTTACACTCATATTATACTCACTTGGCAAGTTAAGTTTATATGCATTATTGTTGACACTTGCCACCACTTCAAAAGGACCATCTCCCCTTGGTTGCAACTTTGATTTCCTTTGCATAGGAAATCTATCCTTCCGCAAATGTACCCAAACCCAATCACCAGGTTCAACAGTGATATGCCTACAACCTTTGTTGGCTTGTGTTTCATATTGTTTGGTTTTTCTCTCAATGTTAAGCCTAGCTTTCTCATGAAGTTGCCCAACCACTTCAGCCTTCTTTTTCCCATCTAAATTAACCCTGTCTTGTATAGGCAATGGTACTAAATCCAAAGGAGATAATCGATTAAAACCATAAATAAGCTCAAAAGGAGAATAACCTATAGCACTATGAACAACACGATTATAGGCAAACTCTGCAAAAAACAAACATTCTTCTCAAGTTCTAGAGTTCTTACCAATAACAGTATGCAACAATGTACCAAGAGTTCGATTTACTACCTCAGTTTGTCCATCGGTTTATGGATGACAAGTTATAGAAAACAACAACCTTGTTCCAAGCATACCCCGCAATGTCTTCCAAAAATGGCTCAAAAATTTTGCATCACAATCTGATACAATACTCTTCGGCACTCCATGTAGGTGAACAATCTCTCAAAACAATAAGTCTGCAATGTGTGTGGCCTCATCCATTTTGGTGCAAGCAATGAAATGTGCCATCTTTGAAAATCTGTCAACTACAACAAGAATACAATCTCAGCCCTTCTTGGACCTAGGTAACCCAAGAATAAAATCCATAGAAATGTTGGTTCAAGGTTCACAAGGAATTTCTAAAGGCATCTAGGACTTAGCTTGTCTACAGGTAATACACTTGGCACAGACTCTTTCAACATCCCTTTTCATATGTGGCCAAAAGAAATGTTCATTTAAAACATCAAAAGTCTTTTGAATGTCAAAGTGTCCCATTAAACCACCCCCACAAGCTTCTCTCACAAGTAATGCTCTCATAGACCCTTGAGGAATACAAAGCTTATTTATTCTAAACAAATACGCATAATATCTATAGAACGTACCAAAGATAGCTTTCTCATATGCAGCATATACGTTAATAAAGTTAGCATCATTAGCATACAAATCAATAATGTACTTAAACCCCAGCAACTTAACGCTCAAAGTGTTAATCAATGTGTACCTACGGGAGCAACAACATTTTCCTTACCTTATTTGTATTGAATTACATAAAGAAAAGTTTCAATAAACTCAACCCATTTTGCATGTCTCCTATTCAACTTACCTTACCCCTTCAAGTATTTTTAAAGACTCATGATCAATATGAATTACAAACTCCTTGGGCCAAAGGTAATGCTGCCATGTTTCTAAACTCCTAACAAGTGCATACATTTCTTTATCATAAGTTGGATAATTCAATCTTGCCCCACTCAACTTCTCACTAAAGAATGCAATAGGTCATTTCTCTTGCATGAGAACTCCCCCAATCCTAATGCTTGATGCATCACATTCAAATTCAAAGATCTTAGAAAAATCACGCAAAACAAGAAGTGCATTACATAACTTAGACTTAAGCAAATCAAAGGCATCTTGTTGTTCCTTACTCCACTTAAAACCCACACTCTTTTTAATCACCTCAATCAATGGTGCAACTATGGTACTAAAATCCTTAATGAACCTCCTATAAAAGCTAGCCAAACCATGGAAACTCCTCATATCACTCACACTCTTAGGTGTAGGCCATTCTTGAATTGCCTTAATTTTCTCTTTATCAACCTCTATGCCATGAGCAGACACAATATAACCCAAAAAATTGACATGATCCTTGCAAAAATCGCATTTTTTCAAATTGGCATACAATTCCTCTTTCCTCAAAACATAAAGTACACAATGCCTATGTTCAACATGCTCTTCTAAATTCCTGCTGTATACTAATATGTCATCAAAATAAGCCACAACAAACTTTCCTAAGAAAGGTCTCAAAACATGATTCATTAATCTCACAAAAGTACTAGGTGCATTAGTTAAACCAAAGGGCATAACTAACCATTCATACAAACCATGCTTGGTCTTGAATGCAGTTTTCCATTCATCTTCACTCTTGTGAACCTGACTACTCTTGTACTTATCACTCTCAAATGCGTTTACCTTATTTTTCTCTCATTCACTTTCTTTTCTCTCGACTCTCTTTTTCTTTTCGCTCCTCCTCTTTTGCTCACTTTCATAAAGTCTCACTGGGTCTTCATACGCCTGTTTTGGAGTCCATGGAATAAGTGTAAATGGTTTTCCATCCATGGTGAAAGAATAGTGGTTGTTGTAACCATCATGCAAAACTTTTCTATCAAATTGCCAAGGATGGCCCAATAACAAATGCCCAGCCTGCATAGGTACAACATCACAAAACAACTCGTCCTTATATCTACCAATGGAAAATGGAACCACAACTTGTTTTGTCACTTTCATCACTCCACTGTCATTCAACCATTGCAAATTATATGGCCTAGGATATTCAGTAGTAGCCAAGTTCAATTTTTCCACCAACTCTGTACTCGCTGCATTAGTGCAACCACCTCCATTGATGATCAAGCAATAGAGTCTATCTTGAACCAAACATCGAGTATGAAAAATATTTTCCTGTTGCATTTCAACATCATCCTCCTCCTTAATCTGCACACTAAGAGCTCTCCTTGCTACTAAAAGCCTTCCACCATGTTCTGGATACTCTATCCCTTCATCAACATCACTAACATCCTCTAGTGGTGGCATTTGGTCTTCATCACTGCCAGACACATAGTCACCATTCTCCTTAAGATATATGGTTCTCTTGTTAGGACATTGTGAAGCCACATGACCCCTACCCAGACATGTAAAGCATTTGATGTCTTTAGTTTTTCCTTGGGTAGTGATACGAACTCCAATTATATGTAAACAGAACCCAACACCAATGTTGGTATAGAATCATTCTAATAAAGGTTAAAGGGATTTGGAGTTTTGACCCAATGATTATAAACAACCAAGAACCAGAACTATAAGCTTCAGACGCCACCCCTAACAACAACAATGTTCTTATTGAACCAATACACTCAAGTATGAAAGTTAAGAATTAGTTCTCAAGGAACCAAAGAAAATAGCTCATACATTCATAAAGATCAATTCTGCCTCCAGCCACCCTTTATGCCCTTTTTATATGTTATCCCCCAAAAACCCTAGCTAATAATATGGGCTTAGTAAGGAAATTCGTACCCCCAAAAACCCTAGCTAATAAGATGAGCTTATTAAGGAAATTCGTACCCCCAAAACTCTAGCTAATAAGATGAGCTTATTAAGGAAATTCGTACCCCCCAAAACCCTAGCTAATAAGATGGGCTTATTAAGGAAATTCGTACCCTAAAAAACCCTAGCTAATAAGATCGACTTATTAAGGAAATTCGTTCAACCCACTACATAACAATATAGCCCATGAAAATAATCCATTTAAATGCCCAAACATGGGCTCCCAAATCCAACATCCTTCCTAAGGCCATGGTTCTCAAATTCCTCCACAGATGATACATTTGCAAGCCTTGGTGAAGCCTCCATCATCAAAGAGAAAAGGAGAAAGGTCAGAAACATTAAATGTTGTACTCACATTATACTCACCTGGCAAGTCAAGTTTATATGCATTATCATTGACTTTTGCCACCACTTCAAAAGGACCATCTCCCCTTGGTTACAACTTTGATTTCCTTTGCATAGGAAATCTAGTTTTCCACAAATGTACCCAAACCCAATCACCAGGTTCAAAAGTGATATGCCTACGATCTTTGTTGGCTTGTGTTTCATATTGTTTGGTTTTTCTCTCAATGTTAAGCCTAGCTTTCTCATGAAGTTGCCTAACCCTGTCCTGTATAGGTAATGGTGCTAAATCCAAAGGAGATGATGGATTAAAACCATAAACAAGCTCGAAAGGAGAATAGCCTGTAGCACTATGAATAACATGATTATAGGCAAATTCCACAAAAGGCAAACATTCTTCCCAGGTTCTAGAGTTCTTACCAATAATAGCACGCATTAATGTACCAAGAGTTTGATTTACTACCTCAGTCTGTCCATCGGTTTGTTGGTGGTAAGTTGCAGAAAACAACTTTGTTTCAAGCTTACCTCACAATATCTTCCAAAAATGGCTCAAAAATTTTGCATCACAATCTGATACAATACTCTTCGGCACTCCATGCAGGCGAACAATCTCTCTAAAAAATAAGTCTGCAATGTTTGTAGCATCATCCGTTTTGGTGCACAAAATGAAATGTGCCATCTTTGAAAAGCTGTCAACTACAACAAGAGTACAATCTTGACCCTTCTTGGACCTATGTAACCCAAGAATAAAATTCATAGAAATGTTGGTTCAAGGTTCACAAGGAATTTCTAAGGGCATATACTTACCATGGGGCAAAACCCTAGACTTAGTTTGTCTACAAGTAATACACTTGGCACAAACTCTTTCAACATCCCTTTTCATATGTGGCCAAAAGAAATGTTCATGTAAAACATCAAAATTCTTTTGAATGCCGAAGTGTCCCATTAAACCACCCCCATGAGCTTCTCTCATAAGTAATGCCCTCATAGACCCTTGAGGAATACAAAGCTTATTTGCTCTAAACAAATACTCCTCATATCTATAGAACTTACCAAAAGCAGCTTTCTCACATGTAGTATATACGTTACTAAAGTCAGCATCATTAGCATACAAACCAATAATGTGCTCAAACCCTAGCAACTTAACACTTAAAGTGCTAATCAATGGTACCTACGTGACAATGCGTCAGCGACAACATTTTCCTTACCTTATTTGTATTGAATTACATAAGGAAAAGTTTTAATAAACTCAACCCATTTTGCATGTCTCTTATTCAACTTACCTTACCCTATCAAGTATTTTAAAGACTCATGATCAGTATGAATTACAAACTCCTTGGGCCAAAGGTAATGCTGCCATGTTTCTAAACTCCGAACAAGTGCATACATTTCTTTATCATAAGTTGGATAATTCAATCTTGCCCCACTCAACTTCTCACTAAAGAATGCAATAGGTCGTTTCTCTTGCATGAGAACTCCCCCAATCCCAATGCCCGATGCATCACATTCAATTTCAAATATCCTAGAAAAATCAGGTAAAGTAAGAAGTGGTGCATTACACAATTTAGACTTAAGCGAATCAAAGGCATCTTGTTGTTCCTTACCCCACTTGAACCCCACACTCTTTTTAGTCACCTCAATCAATGGTGCAGCTATGGTACTAAAATCCTTAATGAACCTTCTATAAAAGCTAGCCAAACCATGGAAACTCCTCACATCACTCACACTCTTAGGTGTAGGCCATTCTTGAATTGCCTTAATCTTCTCTTTATCAACCTCTATGCCATGAGCAAACACATCATAACCCAAGAAAATGACATGATCCTGGCAAAAATCACATTTCTTCAAATTGGCATACAATTTCTCTTTCCTCAAAACATCAAGCACACAATGCAAATGTTCAACATGCTCTTCTAAATTCCTGCTGTATACTAATATGTCATCAAAATAAGCCACAACAAACTTTCCTAAGAAAGGTCTCAAAACATGATTCATTAATCTCATAAAAGTACTAGGTGCATTACTCAAACCGAAGGGCATAATTGACCATTCACACAAACCATGCTTGGTCTTGAATGCAATTTTCCATTCATCTCCTTCCCTCATCCTAATTTGATGATACCCACTCTTAAGGTCAATTTTAGAGAAGTAACAAGCACCATGTAATTCATCTAGCATATCACCCTAACATCTGCTCCATTTGCAAACACACTCACTTGTTTTCTTTCATCTACACTCTCGTGAACCTGACCACTCTTGTACTTAGCACTCTCAAATGCGTTTACCTTGTCTTTCTCTCCTTCACTTTCTTTTCTCTCGACTCTCTCTTTCTTTTCACTCCTCTTTTGCTCACTTTCATAAAGTCTCACTTGGTCTTCATACACCCGTTTTAGAGTCAATGGAACAAGTATGAATGGTCTTCCATCCATGGTAAAAGAATAGTGGTTCTTGTAACCATCATGCAAAACTTTTCTATCAAATTTCCAAGGACTGCCCAATAACAAATGCCCAGCCTACATAGGTACAACATCACAAAACAACTCGTCCTTATATCTACCAATGGAAAATGGAACCACAACTTGTTTAGTCAGTTTCACCACTCCACTGTCATTCAACCATTGCAAATTATATGGCCTAGGATGTTTGGTTGTAGGCAAGTTCAATTTGTCCACCAACTTTGTACTTGCTACATTAGTGCAACTACCTCCATCAATGATCAAGCAAATAGAGTTTATCTTGAACCAAACATCGAGTATGGAAAATATTTTCCCGCTGTGTCTCAACATCATCCTCCTCCTTAACCTACACACTAAGGGCTCTCCTTGCTACTAAAAGCCTTCCACCATGCTCTGGATACTCTATCCCTTCATCAACATCACTAGCATCCTCTAGTGGCGGCATTTGGTCTTCATCACTAGCATCACTGCCAAACACACAGTCACCATTCTCCTTAAAGTACATGGTTCTCTTGTTAGGACATTGTGAAGCCACATGACCCCTACCCAGACATCTAAAACATTTGATGTCTTCAGTTTTTCCTTGGGTGCCCTCAAGTTTTTCTTCAAATTTGCCCCTTTCCAGGCTGTCCCTGCTAGACTTGGGTCTATGTGAATTGGTCTTAAGCTTAGAAGTCATCTTCTCTTCCTTCTTCCCCTAGTTTGACTTCCAAAAAGATGAACCTAAGTTTTGATTATTTCTAGAAGTGGTCCTTCCCTTAAGCTGCCTCTCAACTTTCATGGTAATGTGTACCGTGTCTTCAAGCTCTACATAGTGTTACAGTTCTACCACATCAGCTATACTTCTATTCAACCCTTGGAGGAACCTAGCCATGGTTGCCTCCCTATCCTCCATTACATTTGCCCTAACCATAGCAATTTCCATCTCCTTATGGTATTCTTCCACACTCTTGGAACCTTCCGTAAGGCTCTACAACTTGTTATACAAATCCCTATAATAAGAGTTGGGAACAAATCTCTTTCTCATCACAGTCTTTAACTCATTCCAAGTTTCTACAGTTCTCTCCAAATTTCTTCTCCTAGTGGTAACTTGCTGGCCCCACCATACTACAGCATAATCATTGAACTCTACCACAGCTAACTTCACTTTCTTCCCCTCAGAGAAGTTGTGGCACTCATATATTAATTCTACCCTTCGTTCCCAATCCAAATAGACATCAAGGTTAGCTTTCCCTTGGAAAGAAGGTATTTTCATTTTAATACTATTAAGATTTTTGTCTACTCCTTCCTCCACTCTATTTCTATTATCCCAACCTCCATTGTATCTATTATAAACATTTCCATTGCCTCTTACTCCTCTACTATTCCTATTACCACGTCCTCCTCTAAATCCACCTCTGAAGTTTCTACTAGCATTATCACCGTCATCATAATAATCATCACCATCTTCACCATAGTCATGTTCAAATTGCTCCTTCATGACCCTCCCATCTGGCCTCTTAGCATTGACACTTGATTCCCCTTCTATTTTATCCATCCTGTCTCAAACTTCCCAAAACATTTGGTCAATCCTATCAAACTTCTGCTCTAAGGATTTCATAAGCAATTTGAAATCTGGAACAACTACTTCCTCCTCTCCATATGGGGAACTGCTTTCTTTAGCATTAGATATTGGATATACAAGATTGTTAGTAAATAAAGAATATACCTCACAAAACTCACTCCCTTGCGTGTTTGCTCTCCACTCAACTATAGTAGTCCTCAACTCTCGTGTTTCATACAATGAATTGCAAGACTCTAAGAGCTCTTTCAATAGTTCCAAGCAAACTAAATTCAGAACAACAAAACTTGAATATATCAATCCTAGACCTACCACTTCAGAGAAGTGACACGATCAAGAAAATGGGCAATAAAGCAAACAGAATGTCAAGGAATTCAATGATATGAGCAGTGCAATCGAACAACAATCAATTATTGAATATAATTAAGTAAATGACCAATTGAGCAATGAAACCATTTTTTTTTTTTTTTTTTGGTTAACTAATGGGTATTTCTGTAGAAGAAACAAATATCAGAAAGGAAACCCAAAAAATACACGATTTTGATTTTTCTTTTTTGATTGATTATTCAACCAACAATAAAGAATACATGAAATAGATGATAACAAAGGTATAACTAACCTGAGTTAGAGCCAAGGCTCTGATACCAAATGATACAAACTCTGATTATATGTAAACGGAACCCAACACCAATGTTGGTATAGGATCATTCTAACAAAGGTTAAAGGGATTTGGAGTTCTGACCCAATGATTATAAACAATCAAGAACCAGAACTCTAAGGTTCAGATGCCACTCCTAACAACAACAATGTTGAAGAAGATAAGTCTTATTGAACCAATACACTCAAGTATGAAAGTTCAGAATTAGTTCTCAAGGAACCAGAGAAAATAGCTCATACATTCATAAAGATCAGTTCTGCCTCGAGCCACCTGTTATGCCCTTTTTATATGCTATCCCCCAAAAACCCTAACTAATAAGATGGGCTTATTAAGGAAATTCGTACCCCCAAAAACCCTAGCTAATAAACTGAACTTATTAAGGAAATTCGTATCCCTAAAAACCCTAGCTAATAGATGGGTTTATTAAGGAAATTCGTACCCCCAAAAGCCCTAGCTAATAAGATAGGCTTATTAAGGAATTTTGTTCAACCCACTACATAACAATATAACGCATGAAAATAATCCATTTAAATGCCCAAGCAAGGGCTCCCAAATCCAACATCCTTCCCAAGGCCATGGTTCTCAAATTCCTCCACGGATGACACATTTGCAAGCCTTGGTGAAGCCTCCATCATCCTTAACTCGTACCTAGCATCTTCCTCATGGTAAATGTCGCACAACAAGTTGTTGAGAGCTTCCTTTATTTTCGTTGACCTTGCCCTTGTCATTGGTCCTCCAAGGTTTTACAAAGCATCAACTCCCTTGTTGATTTGAACTGGTACAATATGGCTTCCATCACCATTGGTATGATCTACATGGACTTTACCATCAATGATTTTATTTCCCACACTTTTTTCGATGTGATTAATGCAAGCACCAAACTAAAATAAACTAATCAAAATAAAAAAAACAAAAAGTAAAATGGAAATAAACTCCTACAATCACTCTAATTCATGCTTGATCCTCCAAGTAAGTGAGAAATGTGATCAATGTAGGCTTTTTTGCTTTGACTTTAGGACTCTCCATACATGTTGTATTCTCCTTAAGAAGCAATTACAGGGCTGTTTGAAGATTATTGGCCCTTGGATGAGTAATTGGCCCAAAAATATGAATGACACGATCTTGGGCAACTTCCAGTCAGCATGGATCACATCAATGATGAACTTAAACTAGAAAAGGTTCACAAATAGAAGGCAACACATTTAATACCATTATCAAAGTGTGACTCTTTTTTGACTTCTAAACTATTAAAAGGCTTTATTAAGCTAGTTAAGGGGAAAATTAAACATGGTTTACTTATAGAGAAAAGAACTATGAAGGGTTTAATCCTATCACATAAAAACTCTTAGCCATGGCATGGTATGACTCCACAAGCCCAAACATAATGTACTCAATGGAATACAACAATGGTGCCACTACCTAACCTTCCCAATCTAAGCCTAGATTAGGTTATTAATTAAAGTCATTTTGTGTAGATTACATGGAAGATTTAGACTTGATCAATTGATGCATGTACCATCATGGTCACTATGATTAATGAGAAGGAAGCCTAGGTCTCCTCTCCCCACATCACAATTAGTGAGAAGGTTGAGTGAAACTTATTAAATAGAAAAATAGAGGAGGCTTGTGAAGCATTTAAGGATGGTGAACAAGCCATTGTGGATAAACTTAAAAAGGTTAACTTTGGCTCTCCAAAGGAACATCATCCTACCTTTGTGAGCACCTTGCTCACATTATAAGAAGAACAACAATATGTTTGATTATTGAGTCAATGAATGGATGTGTTTACATAAAGTTACAAGGAAGTGTATGGACTTGACCCTAAGATCACAATACATCACTTAGTAGTGAAGAACAGAATTTGTCTAATCAAAGAATGATGGTTTAACTTAGAGCTAATTCCTTAAATTAAGGGATCAATGCTTGCTTCATCTTGGAGGTCACCTACCCAACATGGATAACAATTATTGTCTTTGTAAAGAAGAATAGCAAAGCCTATGTTGAATTCAAAGGCCTTAACTAGGCATGTCTAAAGGATGACTTTCCCTTTGCCTATAATAGAGATCATAGGTGATGCAACCACTAGCCATGAAGCATGATCCTTCGTGGAGTTATTTTGTTTAGGTTAAAAATGTTAGCACTACATATCATCATACCATGTAGAAAATCTTTGACAACATGCTCCACAAAATTGTAAAATGATATGTTAATGACCTTGTGGTAAAAAGCAAAGAATCCAAGGTTCACTTGGAGGACCTTAAAGTGGAGTTTGACTAGCTCTAAAAATATCATCTCAAGATGAATTCACTCGAGTGTGCCTTTAGGGTCACATCAAGAAAGTTTCTTGGTTTCATTGTGCAGCATTGTTGTATTGAAATTGATCAATTGAAGGTTGAGCCAATGCAAAAGATGTTAAACCTAAAAATCTACATCAATTATTAAATCCAATCAAGCTCAGCATAATGTTTTGAGAATTGAACTAGTCATTGAACTAAAAATGTTAGTAATTTAAGATTTAGCTAGTTTAGCCATAAATTAAATCAGTATTTGATAATAATATATAAAAATTAATTTCTATATACAAAATATTATTTTGTAAAATATAATAATATATAAGATATAAATGTTTATATGCATTAAAGATATTATAATCAATATATTTAACAAAATATATTTTATAATTTAATGTATAAGAAAACAAAATGAATAACTTAGTTAATGTATGAAAGAATGTAAATAGGACCCCACAACGCCTTTTCATGCACTATTAAGTGTTAAGTACATAATAAATAAAATTTTTAACCATAACAACTCACAAGTATGGGGCTTTTAATGCTTCCCATGAAATCATGGTTTTCATGTTGCTCTTATACATGTGTTGGATGATTTCTGGTCATTATTTTAGTGATGTAGAACTCTTTAAACCACAACATCACTACTAACTGAACCAATCAAATCCGAAAGACTGATTGTTTATCCACTTTATGGTCAAATTGGTCAAGTCATTAGTCTCTAGTGGGTTCACAAAGCCACAAGTTTTAGAGCTAACTCAACCAACTTTAGGTTGATTCTCATTTACTTTTTCGGTTAACTAACTAGTCTAGTCCAATTTTCAAAACACTGGCTAGGTGATGTCAACTGTCCAATTAATTAATGGAAAAGACATGAACTTCGCATGAGACAAAGTGATAGCTATCATTAAGATATAAATAATTTAATACCTTATTCTCAATTATTCAATAGTAGATAGTGTAAGCAAGAGTTGATCTCATAGGGAGTGCTATCATCTCACTACTAATTAATTAAAAAATAAAGATCATAACATAATTGGAGGGGGGGAGTTGAATTATCATTTTATAACAAATAAAATAAATTATAGAAATATTGAATACTCAAAGTTCAATTTTGGGTTCATTCGCAACTATAATTTTCAATGATTTTGATTACCCACAATATTATTTCAATTCTAATAGAACTATCAATCCCAGATAACAAAAGTTTTGCCACCAGAATTTTCCTTTAAATATTCACTGAGCAAAATAAACTCTTTGCTTAGACTTTAATCATTATGCCCATAATATAAGCTCTTTAGAGTAATATACTGGTAACCTTAAGAACTAGGAAAATGGTTTAATAAAAGTAACAATCAAACTAGTGCAAATCATTTAATCTGCATTGAGTTATTCATAACAATAAGATGAAAACTTATCCATAATCCAACAACCAATATTTATTTAATTAATGAGTAGGAAGAGGATAAAAATGGATTAGAATTCTTAATTCCAACAATCAATATTTTATTTAATTAATTCATTAGGCCTCACCAAATTAATTGAACAAAAAATTATCTAACCATTAAATTAGAGTAACTCAAATAATTCCATAAGAAAAGAGAATAATGAACTAGAATAATCTACAACAATAAAGTATCAAAAGTTTTAAAATCTCCTAAAACTATAAAAGAGCCTAAGTACACATTATAAGACAAATGGATTCCTTCTAGAGTAATTGTTTGATTGTCACCATCTCTCATATTACTTAGAAAAGAAGGTTATTTATATCCTAAAATAAACCATATATAGTAGTTACTATCAAATCCTAAAGAATTAGGGTTGCCTTAATCTTCCATAATTCATTTATGGGTTTTAAACTCATTTCAGACTAGATATAGTTAGAATTAGGATTTGAATTAATCATGAAAGTTGTAGTTTTCCTCTCTAGCTTTCAAACACAATGAGACTTGACCAAAACAAAGCTCAAGAGCCCAAATTTTGAGCTAAAAATTGAGACCAACTTAGTTTAGCCTATGATAGATTCCAAAGTGACTTCTCCATATTTTTGAACCATTAAACAACTAATTTGGGTTTGGGTCTATTCATAACAATTGCAAGCTTGAATGTGTGCTTCAATTTAGGCTTTTCAATCACATGATTTAGACATCTAAATCTCAAGTTATGCCCATTTAATAATGTAGTGTTCAAACAAGAATCCTACTTCAATTAGGATGAGGCTTCAATTTTCTACCTTATCTTCCCAGTAACATCTCAAGGCCCAATCAAACTTGGATTGGGACTCTTGACCTCTATAAGGAAAATTTGAGATGTCTACCATAATTTTACTATAGACCACTTTTCCAATCTAAACCTCTAAGTTAGTGGAAAACCTTGCAATGATGAAAGGGTCCTTGTTAGCTAGAAATTAAGGATAGTCTCATCATGGAAATGAAACATTGAATATGTGTTTGAAAAGGTAATATAGACCAACAAAACCTTTCTTTCATGAAATTCAATCGATTTAAAGGAACCAAGAGGTACCAATAAGCTTGTTGCAATGAATATAATGTTTTGTGCTGACACTAATGTTAAGTTCACTATCATTTTGTGTAAATTTGTCCTTCAAATGAAAAGTGAAGTCTTATCATGAAAAATTGAAGAGGTTGTCTCATTATTTAGAAATTAAACAATTCAATACCGATGTGTCCCACATTGGTTTCTGAGGGGGTCTTTGGGCTGTTTATAAGGGTTGGGTCAACCCTTCACTCTTGAGCTAGCTTTTGTGGTGGAGTTATGGTTCAATCCCTTATCAGATGGTATCAGAGCCAAACCTCAGAGGGTCGGTGGGTGCATGTATAAAGATTCCCTGCCACCATACTGATTGCCGACTAAGGCAGCACGTGGATGTGCAGTTTAAAGGGGTCAGACATGATGTGTCCCACATCGGTTCCTGAGGGGGTCTTTGGGCCGTTTATAATGGTTGGGTCAACCCTTCACTCTTGAGCTAGCTTTTGTGGTGGAGTTAGAGTTTAATCTCTTATCAAATACCTATAAGGAAAGGTGATAAATATCAATGACTCATTTCACTTAATGGAATTCATTAAGTACAAAGTACCAAAAGTGTGCAAACATGCTTGTTCCTATGAATATAATATTTTAGGTAGACGCAAATGTGCTTATATGTATTGAGTGTTTCAGTTCCTAAATAATGAAACTGTCTCTTAATTTCTAACTAACAAAGCATCACTATTCATTGCAAGCACTCATTTACTAAAAAAAATATGTATAAGAAATGGTAATCTAGACCAATCACACTTTTTTTTTTTTTTGATGAAATACAATGAATTTAGACACAATATAATGTTTTATGTAGACACAAGAGTTAATTTAACTATCTTTTTGCATACATTTGTTCTTCTAATGAAAAGCAGAGTCTTGTCATGAAAAATTGAAGAGACAGTCTCCTTGTTTAGGAATTAAACAATTCAATACCTATAAGGAAAGATAATAAAGACTGAAGACTCATTTTACTTGATGGAATTCAATGGGTACAAAGTATCAAAGTGCACAAATGTCCTTGTTTCAATGAATATAATGTTTTGTGTAGACACAAATGTGCTTATACATATCAACTGTTTCAATTCTTGAATAATGAGCTTGTTTCTTCATTTCAAACTAACATGGCTTCTTCATTTGATCAAAGAAATTATTTAAACAAAATATGTATAAGAAATGATTATCTAGACCAAGCACACCAGTTTTTGATTGAATTCACCAAAGACATACAAACAAGCTTGGTTCAATGAATATAATGTTTTATGTTGACACAAATGTTAATTTCATCATCATTTTGTGTAAATTTTTCATTCCAATGATAGGAGAATTCTTGTTATAAAAAATTAAAGAGGCAATCTCATTGTTCAAGAATAAAACCATTCAATACTTGAAAGGAAAGCTAATAAAGATCAATGACTCATTTTACTTGATGGAATTCAATGGGTACAGAGTTCCAAAGGTGTGCAAATGTGCTTGTAGCAAAGATTATAAGGTTTTGTGTAGGCACAAACATGCTTAGAAATATTGAGTATTTCAATTCCCAAATAATGAGATTGTCTTTTCATTGTTAACTAACAAAGCTCCTTCTTCCACTCATATACACAAAATATGTATAAGAAATAATTATCTAGACCAATCACACCGTTTTTTGATGGAATTCAATGGATTTAGTGTATCAAAGATGTACAAATGAGCTTGTTGCAATGAACATAATGTTTGTTATGTACACAAAAGTTAATTATGAGATTATTTTGTGTGAATGAGTCCTTGCAATGAAGGAAGGAGCCTTGTTAGCTAGAAATGAAGTGATTGTCTCATTCAGGAATTGAAACAATAAATATGTATTTGTAAAGGTAATGTAGACCAATCACAATTCTTTTTGTTTTTTTTTTTTTTTGATGAAATTCAAAGAATTTAGAGTATTAAAGATTTACAAAGGAGCTTGTTGCAATGAATATAATGTTTTGAGTAGACAAAATTGTTAATTTCATTATCATTTTTAGTAAATGTGTCCTTCCAATGATAAGAGAAGTCTTGTTATGAAAAATTGATGATGCATTCTCATCGCTTAGGAATTAAACCATTCAATACTTATCAAGAAAGCCAATAAAGATCAATAACTCATTTTATGTGATGGATTTCAATGGGTATGGAGTACCAAAGGTGTTCAAACAAGCATGGTTATAAGTCCCATTAATTGATCATAACGATATCATGGAAATGCTGCACGGACCCATATATATAGAAAGAGAAAGAGAATCACCTTGATACTAAACCAGATCGAGCCCGGGATCTTCTTGAAAATGGGAAGATCTAGAATAGGCAGCCAAACCTCCTGGAGAGAGCAATGTGCATGGACCAGGTGAGTAGGGATGCAGCTCCGTGGACTGCTTGTCGGGCCTGATAGGTGGTGGTATCACACCCTTCTCAAAGGAACCGTACATGACACTCTCGTGTCATACAGCTCTGTCTCGGAATCAGGACCTCCCCTTTCCTTTAACCAACAGGTCCTCGAACCAAAAGGCGTAGTCTACCCTAAGTTTAAATAATGTTTCAATTCCTAAATAATGAGACTAACTCTTTATTTCTGTCTAACAAAGCTACTTCTTTTGTTGCAGATACTCATTTGCACAAAATATACATAAGAAATGGTACTCTAGACCAATCACACCATTTTTTGATGCAATTCAATGGATTAGTGTACCAAAGATGTACAAATAGCCTTGTTGCAATGAATATAATGTTTGTTGTTGACACAAAAGTTAATTATGAGATCATTTTGTCTAAACAAGCCCTTGCAACAATGGAAGGAGCCTTGTTAGCTAGAAATGAAGAGATTGTCTCATTTAGGAATTGAAACACTAAATACATATTTGAAAAAGTAATCTACACCAATCACACCTTTTGTTTTTTATGATGAAATTCAATGCTTTTAGAGTATCAAAGATGTACAAATGAGCTTGTAGCAATGAATATAATGTTTTATGTAAACACAAATGTTGATTTAGTGTAAATTTGTCCTTTAAATAAAATAAGAAATTTTGTTATGAAAAATTGGAGTCTCATTGTTCAAAAATTAAACCATTCAATACCTATAAGGAAAGGTGTGCAAATGTGCTTTGCTTCATTGAAAGTAATGCTTTAAGAAGACATAAACATGCTTATACACATTAAGTGCTTCAATTCCTGAATAATGAGAACATCTCTTCATTTCTAACTAACAAAGCTTCTTCTTTCATTGCAAGCACTCATTTACACAAAATATGAAACAAAAATGGTAATTTAGACTAGACCAAGCACACCCATTTTTGATGGTATTCAATGGATATAGACTACCAAAGATTTACAAACAAGCTTTTTACTATGATTATAATGTTTTGGGTAGGCACAAATGTCAATTTCATCATCATTTTGTGTAAATTTGTCTTTCCAATGATAAGAAAATTCATGTTATGAAAAATTGGCTTAGGAATTAAACCATTCAATGCTTGTAATTGGTCAATGACTCATTTTACTCGATGGAATTCAATAGATTTATTGTACCAAAGGCGTACAAATGAGCTTGTTACAGTAAATATAATGTTTATTGTGGACACAAAAGTTAATTTTGAAATCATTTTGTATGAATGAGTCCTTGCAATGAAGGAAGGAGCCATGTTAGCTAGAAATGAAGAGATGGTCTCATTTAGGAATTGAAACACTCAATAAATATTTTAAAAGGTAATCTAGACCAAATACACACCAAAGGCGTACAAATGAGCTTGTTACAGTAAATATAATGTTTATTGTGGACACAAAAGTTAATTTTGAAATCATTTTGTATGAATGAGTCCTTGCAATGAAGGAAGGAGCCATGTTAGCTAGAAATGAAGAGATGGTCTCATTTAGGAATTGAAACACTCAATAAATATTTTAAAAGGTAATCTAGACCAAATACACACCAAAGGCGTACAAATGAGCTTGTTACAGTAAATATAATGTTTATTGTGGACACAAAAGTTAATTTTGAAATCATTTTGTATGAATGAGTCCTTGCAATGAAGGAAGGAGCCATGTTAGCTAGAAATGAAGAGATGGTCTCATTTAGGAATTGAAACACTCAATAAATATTTTAAAAGGTAATCTAGACCAAATACACCTTTGTTTTTTATGACATTCAATGAATTTAGAGTACGAAAGATGTACAAATGTTAATTTTGCTATCATTTTGTGTAAATTTGTCCTTCCAATGAAAAGAGAAGTCTTGTTATGAAAAATTGAAGAGCCAATCTCATTGTTCAGGAATTAAACCACTCAATACTTGTAAGGAAAGCAAGTAGAGAACAATGACTCAATTTACTTGATAGAATTCAAAGGGTAGAGAGTACCAAAGGTATGCAAATGTGCTTGTTTCAATGATTATATTAATTTGTGTAGACACAAACATGCTTCTATGTATCAAGATTTTCAATTATTGAATAATGAGAGTGTCCCTTTATTTTTAATTGACAAAGCTCCTTCTTTCATTAGAAGGACTAATTTACACAAAATGTGTATAAAAAATGGTATTCTACACAAATCACACCAATTTTGTCGAAATTTCATGGATTTAGTGTACTAAATATGTAACAATCTTGTTGCAATGAATATAATGTTTGTTGTTGACACAAAAGTCAATTACAAGATCATTTTGTATGAATGAGTCCTTACAATGAAGGAACAAGTCTTATTTTCTAGAAATGAAGAGATGGTCACATTCAAGAATTGAAAAGCTCGATACATATTTGAAAGGTAATCTAGACCAATCAAAACCTTTTTTTTTTTTGAAGAAATTCAACGGATTTAAAGTATAAAAGATGTATAAACAACCTTATTGCAATGAATATAATGTTTTACATAGACACTAATGGTAATTTCACCATCATTTTGTGTAAATTTGTCCTTCCAATGAAAGGAGAAGTCTTGTGATAAAAATTGAAGTGATAGTCTCATTGTTCAGGTAGTAAACCATTCAATACCTATAATGAATTCTAATAAAGGTCAATGATGCATTTTACTTGATTGGATTCAGCAGGTACAAAATATCAAAGGTGTGCAAACATGCTTGTTCCATTGCAAAAGTTAATTTCAAAATTATTTTGTCAAAATAAATCCTTGCAACAAAAGTAACAGCCTTTTAGTTAGAAATGAAGAGATAGTTTCATTATTCATAATATAATGAGATAGAGGAAAAGATAAAAGTGTTATTTTACTCTTCTAAAAATACCTCAAAAGGAAAATGTTTTTTTTTATTAACTTTAATCGAGGACAACCAAAACTTTGGCATCAAAGGCATACAAAATATATTGCAGAAATGGGTATTGTTGATATTTTTACTTATATTTAAAATATTTATAAAATTCAATGAAAACCTTTTCCTAATTTTTCTGGCATAAAAAAAAAAAAACTACTTATTCCTTGAAAAAGCTTACCAAGAGTATTTAACCAAAAAGGGAAAAAGGGTCAATAATATTTACCCTCCTGCTTTAAATCTTTCTTTAAAAATAGAGGAAAGTTAGGTTATAGATTCGCCTTGTAAGGTCAAAGCTATGACCAGTGTTGTAATATAGTAAGACAATTGTACTAATTTGTATCATAATCAGTGGGCTCTCAATTAATTAGAATAGAGGAAAAAGTTGAAATATTTCACAAAGATATTAACTATAATATGACCAATAGTACTAAAAAAATAGAACTAGTGGAGAAAATAGTTTAACAGTTTCAAAACCTTGGTGTAAAAGATAAAGAAGCTATTTTTTTTGGAAAAAGAAAATTAGATTAAATCTGACATTAAAGGTGAAAATATCAAAAAAGAAATAGAAGAGTTAAATTAACTTCAACAAATGTTCTTATTAGAACAACAGCCATTTGAGAGTAGTCCTTCTCATATGAAGGAACCTCTTTCTATTAATAAAATAACATGTAATAAGTTTCCTACTATTTTATGCTATCCAAAATCAATACATGCGACGTCTTATTGGAAGAACAATTAGAGTAGAATTATATTCATTATGATGGTAGTAGTATAGTTGAATGGAATCTTGATGGTGTGATTGAACATCATATTCTAATTTTGTTGCATTACATGCTGATGTTTGTAACTGCTCCCAAAACAAAGATTAATTATGACCATCATTATGCTCAAATCATAACAAATGGGTTTACTCAATAGCTTAAAGGCTGGTGGGATTTTTATTTATCTAATAAGGTAAAAAAATCAATTTTTTTCTACTACAAAACCAAAAGCAAGAACACTAATCTTTGATTGTGTTACTAAACTAATTTATACAATCACCAATCATTTTATTGGTACTACCATTTTGTCAATAGACAAGACTTATGAATAACTCATTAATTTGAGATGTCCTAACTTGTCTAAATTTAAGTGGTATAAAGATGTTTTTTTCTCTATGGTCTTTACAAGAGAAGACAGTCAAAGAATCTTCTAGAAAGAAAAATCTCTCTAAGTTACCTACCCCATTTGCCAAGAGAGTTAAAACTAGGCTTAAAGCCAACCATTCTACCATAATTGATTATAATCACTGCACCTATGGTGAACTAGCTGCAGAAGCAATCACTGAAGGAATTAAACTCTATAATGAAATTAAACTGCATAAGTAGTTACAAAATGAGAAATATCAATGGAAAAGGGCTTTAGGTAGTGTTTGAATGCAAATGGGTTATCCATGGATAAGATATCCCAATAAACCAAACAAGAAAGGTTATCAACCTTATGTGAAATGAAGAGCTTTTTCTGAGAAGAAAGGAATAGAGCAAAGAAAATGCTTGTAAAGCCAAAACCAAAGAAAACTATTCTTTGCAATAAATGTGGCAAAATAGGGCACTATTCAAATGAGTGAAAAACAAGGCAAAAAATTCAAGAGTTAAATCTCGATGAAGGTCTTAAAATTTCCTTGATGCACATTTTCTTAGTAAAAAGTGATTGTAATGAATCAAATTTAGAAATTGAAGTTCTTGAAGAAGATAATTTTTTGCGTCTGATTTAAACACTAGCTACAAAGGAAAATGTGATCCCTATCAAGCCATGTGTAAATATAATGGCTTATTAGTCTTAATGAAAGTAGATAACATCATTTTGGATCTTATTGACAAAATTCTAAATCCCAAAGACAAGCAAGAACTAGAAAAATATTACTTCTAACAAAAGATCATATGTTTTAGCCAACAAATTGTTGAAATAAAAGAAAGTTATAGTTTAAAAACTATCACACATAGAATAAAAGAAAGCACTTCTAGTATCAAAACTAGAGATGAACCTACAATTATGGAGCTTAAAGTTGACATTAAAGAATTAAAAAATTGAGCTTAGAAAATTAAAAGATAGGATTATTATCCTAGAGACAATATACTAAAGATAAAGAAGAAAAGTATTGCAGATCTACAAGACACTTCGTTGAAAAAAGATGAATTAGAAAATATTTTAATCTTATTGATAGGGTTATGGGACATAATAGGAATGTTATGCCCTTTGGATTAAAACAAAAAAACACTCTTTCTAAATTTCAAAAATTTAATGCTTATTTAGAATTTACTCTTATGTATATCAATGATGTTTTTTTTTTTTTTTTAATACCATTGAACAACATTTTAAGAATTTAAATATTTTTTTAAATATCATGAAATGGGTAGGTCTAGTTGCTTCTTCTAAAAAAATGAAGTTATTTCACACCAAGATTTGCTTCGTTGGTCACTTTATTGGAAATGGTATTATTATGCCCATAACTCAAACAAGTGAGTTGCCTCTAAATTTCTTGATGAAATTAGGGACAATCAATAGTTGCAATGCTTTTGATAGTTTGAATTGTCTTTCAAAATTTTATAAAGAGTTAGCTCATGATGATAAACCCTTATTTGAAAGGCTTAAAGGGAATCCTCCTAACTAGATGGATCACCATAATTTTCCTATTATTACAACAAAAATACAAGAAGTTCAATCAGCAATGAATTCTTTGATATGCGTAGAAATCCCTACTGCTTTCTGAAGTGGGAATAAACATATTGTGGAATTGCCTTATGAGTTGACTTTTAATGAAGTCAAATTCTTACCAAAGCCAGGCCAATTGCTTTAAGGCCTAGAGATTTAGAAATTTGTAAAACAAAAATTACTAAACTCTTAAAGAAAGGGCTTATTAGAAAAAGTAATAGCCACTAGAGTGGTCTTGCATTTTATGTAGAAAATGCAACTAAATTGGAATAAGAAGTTCCAAGATTGGTAATTAATTACAAATCTTTAAATAAGGTTTTACGCTAGATTAGGTACCCAGTACCTAATAAAAATTGTCTACTAAACCAGCTTTATGAAGCCAAAATCTTTTCAAAATTTGATATGAAATTTGGTTATTGGCAAATCCAAATTGCAAAAGGAAAAACCAAAGAAAGTTTGTTAGGAAGAAATGAAGTGATGGTTTCATTCCTTTAGAATTGAACCACTCAATACCTACTAGAAAAGATAATCATGTTCAATTACTCTTTTGTTTGATGGAAATCAATGGATTATTAATGTGAATGTCATAAGGTACCTATTACAGTGATTAATATAACATTTAGAGCATACACTAATGATAATTTCATGATCAATTTGTGTGAATGAGACCTTACAACTAAATGAGAAAACTTATTAATAAGAAATGAAGTGGTGATTTCATTCTTTTAGAATTGAACCATTCAATTCTTGCAAAAAAGGATGATCACAATCAATGACTCCTTTGTTTGATAGAGTGCCAAAGTCATGAGGTTGTTACTATTGTGAGTAATACACCAATGTTAATTTTATGATCTATGAATGAGTCCTTGCAACTAAGAGAGAAAGCTTGTTAACAAGAGATGAAGCAATAGCTTCTTCTTGAATTGAACCATTCAATACCTACAAGAAAGGATAATTATGATGAATGACTCCTTTGCTTGAAAGAGTTCAATGGATTCAGAGTGTCATAGTTGTAAGGTCATTATTGTCGTGATAAATATTAATGTTTGGAACATACAATAAACCCAAGAGCCTAGTTCACATTAATAGAAATACAAATTCATCCATATTTGGATAGCTTTAAAACTTCCTACCTGATTGGGTTTAAACAACTCAGCAATTATCTATGCAAGTGATAAACAATGCAATCATTTCCACAACTCCTTATTAGGAGTAGTTGAATCAAGTTTAAGTGAGGGACCTATTTGGTTCTCGTGTTTTCCAAACTCTACATTGTCATATTTAAACATGGAATTGTGATTTCATAACATTTAGAAGGAGTTTTGTTAGTTAGAAATGAATAGATGGTCTCGTTATTCAGGAATTGAAACCTGTAATACATATAACAAGTAGTCTCGACCAATCACACCTTTTTCAGATGGAATTCAATGGATTTAGGGCACAAAAGATGTACAAATGAGCTTGTTGCAATGAATGTAATGTTTATTGTTAACATAAAAGTAAATTATGAGATCATTTTGTGTGAATGAGTCCTTGCAATGAGAAGAGAAATTTTGTTATTAAAAAATGAAGTGATGGTCTCATTGTTCAGAAATTAAACCATTCAATACCTATAAGGAAAGCTAATAAATATCAATTACTCATTTGCTGGATGGAATTCCATGGGTTCAGAGTATTAAAAGTGTGCAGACATGCTTGTTCCAATGAATACAATGTTTTATGTAGACATAAAAGTTAATTTCATCATCATTTTGTGTAAACAAGTCCTTACACTGAAGGAAGGAGCCTTGTTAGCTGGAGATGAAGAGATGGTCTTATCATTCAGGAATTAACCTATTCAATATGTTTAAGAAAAATGTAATTTAGACCAATAATACCTTGTTCTTGATGAAATTCAAAGGAATAGACCACCAAAGATGTACAATCGAGTTTGTTGCAATGAATATCATGCTTGCTATTGACACAAAGTATAACTAAAATTTCATTTTGTGTTAATGTGTCCTTACAATGAAAAGAGAAGTCATGTTATCAAAAAATGAGGAGAGGATCTCATTGTTCAAAAATTAAACCATTCAATACCTATAAAGAAAGCTGATAAAAGATCAAATACTCATTTAATAAATAGAATTCAATGGGTTCAAAGTACCAAAGGTGTGCAAACATGCTTGTTACAATGATACAATGTTTTGTGTAGAGAAAAATGTTAATTTCACCACCATTTTGAGTAAACGAGTCATTGTAATGAATGAAAGAGCCTTGTTAGCAAGAAATGAGGAGATGGTCTCATTGTTTAGGTATTCAAACACTCAATAGCTCTAAGAAAAGCTAATCAAGATCAATTAGAGCTTTGTTTCAAGGAATTCAATGGATTTAAAGTAATAAAGATAAACAAATGAGCTTGTTGCAAAGAATATAATATTTACAATTGACAGAAAAGTTAATCAGAAGGTTATTTTGTGTGAAGAAGCCCTTGTAATGAAAGAGAAGTCTTGTTATCAAAAATAAAGAGAGGGTCTCATTATTTGGCGATTAGGCCATTCAATGCTAATAAGGAAAGCTAATCAAGATCAATGACTCATTTACTTGTCAACATTCAACGGGTTTGAAGTACCAAAGGTGCTTGTTGCAATGAATACAATGTTTGTGGTGACACAAAAGTTAATTTCACCATTATTATGTGTAAATGAGTCCTCGCAACAAGAACAGGAGCCTTAATAGCTAGAAATGAAGAGAAGGTCTCATTATTTACGAATTGAAACATTATATAGCCGTAAGAAAAGCTAATCAAGTTCAATCTAATGTTTGATTGAAAGAATTCAATGGGTTTAGGGTACCAAAGTTTTATAGACATGCTTGATGCAATGAATATAATGAATATAGATGTGCTTGTTATCACAAAATGAAGAGACAATCACATTGATTGGGAATTAAACCACTCAATAATTAAGATCTATGATTCCTTAGTTTAATGAAATTGAATGGATTCGAAGAAAAAAAGGTATACAAAGGTGCTTCATCCAAGGAATACAATGCTCTTACGTAGACACAATTTAATTTCTCCATCATTTTGTATAAGTGAGTCCTTGAAACAAAAGAAAGAGCCTTGTTAGCTAGAAATGAAGAGAATGGATCATTTTTCAAGAATTGAGACACTTAATATGTATAAAAAAAAAGCTAATCAACACCTCACACCATTTTTTAATGAAATTTAGGGGATTTAAGTACCAAAGATGTACAAACAAGCTTGTTAGAATGAATATAAGGGGTTCTGTTGACACAAAAGTTAATTATGAGATCCTTTTGTGGGAATGAGTCATTGTAATGAAATAAGATGCATTGTTAGTTAGAAATGAGGAGACAGTGTCATTCTTCAAAAACTGAGACACTTAATATGTATAACAAAAGCTAACCAAGACCTGTCCCACATTTTTTGATGAAATTCAATGGATTTAAAGTACCAAAGATGTACAAATGAGCTTGTTGGAAATAATGGGTGTTCTTGATACAAAAGTTAATTATGAGATCCTTTTGCTAGAATGAGTCCTTGCAACAAAAGGAGATGCCCTGTTATTAAAAAAATGAAGAGGCAGTCTCATTGTTAGAGAATTAAACCATTTAATACCTATAAGGAAAGCTAATCAAGATTAATGACACATTTGCTTGATGGAATTCAATGGATTTAAGTACCAATGACATACAAATGTGCTTGTTCCATTGAATAGAATGTTTTGTGTAGTCACAAAAGTTAATTTTGCTATAATTTTGGTTAAATAAGTCCATGCAATGAAGAAAGGAGGCATGTTAGCTAGAAAGAAAGGATGATCTCTTTATCTCGGATTTGAAACATGTAATAGGTATAAGAAAAGCTAATTAAGATCAATTAAAGCTTTGTTTGATGGAATTTAATGGATTTAGAGTTCCAAAGATGTGCAAATGAGCTTGTTGCAATGAATATAATGTTTACCATTGGTACAAATGTTAATTTTGGGATCCTTTTGTGTGAATGAGTTGTTGCAACAAAAGTAGAAGCCTTATTATCCAAAAATGAAGAGGCGATCTCATGTTTGATAATTAAGCCATTCAATACATTTAAGGAAAGAAAATCATGATTTATGACTCATTTACTTGATGGAATTTAATGGGTTCAGAGTACTAAGGGTGTGCAAACATGCTTGTTCTAATCAATATAATGCTTTATGTTGCCAAAAAAGTTAATTTTACCATCATTTTATGTAAATGAGTCCTTGCAATAAAGGAGGGAGCCTTGTTAGCTAGAAATGAAGAGAGGGTCTCATTATTCAAGAATTGAAACATTAAATAGTTATAAGGAAGCTAATCAAGATGAAACTAACCTCTATTTCAAGGAATTCAATGGGTTAGAGTTCTAAAGTTGTACAAATGAGCTTCTTACAAAGAATATCATGTTTACTATTGACAAAAAAGTTAATTATGAGGTCATTTTGTGTAAATGAGTCCTTGTAATGAAAGAGAAATCTTTATCAAAAAATGAAGGGATGGTCTTATTATTCGGGAATTAAACCATTTAATTCCTATAAAGAAAGCTAATCAAGATTAATGACTCCTGGGAGAATTCAATGAATTCAGAGCATCAAAGATGTACATATGTGATTGTTCCAATGAATAGAATGTTTTGTGTAGACACTAGAGTGAATTTCACCATCATTTTGGGTAAATAAATCCTGGCAATGAAAAAAGGAGGCTTGTAAACTAGAAATGAAGAGAATGTCTTATTAGCCAGGATTTTTAACTTTCAATAGGTATAAGAAAAGCTAATCGAAAACAATCAAAGCTTTGGTTGATGGAATTCAATGGATTTAGAGTACCAAAGATATGCAAACAAGATTGTTGCAAAGAATATAATGTTTCTTGTTGACACAGAAGTTAATTATGAGATCATTTTGTGTGAATAAGCACTTGCAACAAAAAAAAAAAAAAAAAAAGGTAGTTTTGTTATGCAAAAATGGAGAGGCAGTCTCATTGTTTGAGAATTAAACCATTCAATATTTGTGAAGAAAGGTAATCAAGATCAATGACTCATTTAGTTGATGGAATTCAATAGGTTCAGAGTACCAAAGGTATGCAAAAGTGTCTATTCCAATGAATAAAATGTTTCGTGTAAACAAAATTGTTAATTTCACCATCATTTTGTGTAAATGAGTCCTTACAATGATGAAAGGAGCCTTATTGGCTAGAAATGAAGAGACTATCTCATTATTTTGGAATTGAAACACTCAATACACATAAGAAAAGGTAATCTAGACCAATTAGACTCTTTTTTTTTTTCTTTTTTTATGGAATTCAATGGATTTAGAGTATCAAAGTTGTACAAAAGAGATTGTTGCAAAAAATAAATTGTTTATTGTAGAGATAAAAGTTAATTATAGATCATTTTGTGTGAATGAGTTGTAACAAAAGAGAAGTCTTGTTATCAAAAAACGAAAAAATGGTATCATTGTTCAGGAATTAAACCATAGATACCTACAATGAAAGGTAATCAACATCAATGACTCATCGACTTGATGAAATTTAATGTATTTAGAGTGCCAAAGACATACATGCATGCTTGTTCCAATGAATAGAATGTTTTGTCTAGAAGCAAAAGTTAATTTCACCATCATTTTGGGTAAATGAGTCCTTGCAACAAAGGAAGGAGTTGTTAGCTAGAATTAAAGAGAAGGTCTCATTATTCAGGATTTGAAAATTTCAAAAGGTATATGAAAAACTAATTGAGATCAATCAAAGCCTTGTTTGAAGGAATTCAAGGGATTGATAGCATCAATGATGTACAAACTAGCTTGTTGCAAAGAATATAATGTTTACTATTGACACAAAAGTTAATTATGAGATCATTTTTTGTGAATAAGTCCTAATAAAAAGAGAAGCCTTGTTATCAAAAAATGAAGAGGCAATTTTATTGTTTGAGAATTAAATCATTTGATACTTGTAAGAAAAGCTAATTAAGATCAATGATTCATTTTTTTTGATGGAATGCAATAAGTTCAGAGTACCAAAAGGTGTGCAAACATGCTTTCTCCAATGAATAAAATGCTTTGTGTGGAGACAAAAGTTAATTTCACCATAATTTTGTGTAAATAAGTCCTTGTAACAAAGGAAGGTCCCTTGTTGGCCAGAAATGAAGAGTTGATCCCATTATTTCGACATTGAAACACTCAATACATATAAAAAAAGGTAATCTAGACCAATTATACTTGTTCTTGATGGAATTTAAAGGATTCAGAATACCAAAGTTGTATAAATGAGCTTGCTACAAAGAATATAATGTTTACTATTGAAATTAAAGTTAGCTACAAGATCATTTTGTGTGAATGAGTCCATACAACCAATGAGAAGTCATGTTATTAAAAAATAAAGAAATAATCTCATTATTTGAGAATTAAACCATTCAATACCTATAAGAAAAACCAATAAACAATGCTAAGCAATTCAAACATAGAATACACAATTTTTAAAAACACAATACATAAGACACAAAACTAGACTCACTTAAGTTTACTAACGAGGAAAGAAAATTATGCCTTCTCCATGGGTTACTCCTATTTGTCTCTAAAGTGTATGCTAACAAACAGATACATGATAAAAGTTTTCTTTATAAAATATAAATTATCTTTATAAAAGTAGAATTTATAAAGCGGCTTTATGAAAGCATTTTGTCCATTTTGTCCCCTTTACAACTCATACAGATCTTTTGAGTCTTGCATAATATCATCTTGTTGAGTGAGTTGATTGGAATCTTTTGCTTGACTACTTTTTGGTTGGTCTTTACCGAATTGTAAAATACTAACCATCATCTCAATTAGCTATTCTCTTGGCACACTCTTGACCAGCGCTTTAAGCATTGAAGCTGGAGTCTTGATAGCTAGAGGAGTGGGTCTTACTATGATGATTCCTCAATTATTAACTCCTTTAGGAGTGTAAACCCCTTTGCAGAAATTGTCAAATTTTTCCTACCATCGAATGTTAATCCTTCAAACAAGCCATGGTACATGCTAAGTACTTTCTCCTAGGATATTAAGCTGTTTGGAAATGATATTATAGTCCCATTTGATGATCCATGGAACATGATACAAGACAGCAAAATTTGAGATTTTATTCCTTAAGTTGGGATTCTTTTCACAAAATCATTCATAAATAGTTTTTATTCTTAAAGGGAGTGTAATGGGATGTAATCCCCATTTAAGGAACCATATTTTAAACCAATTGGGAAATTTAACCTTATCATGAGGAGATTAATATGAAGAAACCAACTAGACTTCTTTTGTGGCTTTTTGTAGAATAAAGATCTCTCCTAAGCTTCAATACAGCTAAAATAATTGAAACTTTTAATCTTCCACTAGTTTTTTACTTCTTTATAGGCTAGCAAATCACTTTGCCATTCATCTGTCTAGAAATTCCTTGTGATTTTAAATTTTGCATATGCCCTATCCTTGGTAGATCCATAACCAGTGCCTCATTTAATTAGTTCAATCACTGGTCTTGCCTCAAAAGGAATCTACTAATAATAATAGTAATCTTTCATGGTGGTATAATAAATCTCCTTCAAACTTTTGAATGCACAATACTATAGCAAGAATTTCTTTCTTAATTGTAGAGTAAATAACTTTAGCTTCTTTCCAAATCCCAGAAGTAAAGCACAATAATAAGCATAATAAGCTTTCCAAAGGAAAGCTGACCCTGATGTCTATTTGGATTGGGAACAAAGGGTAGAATTAATATATGAGTGCAACAACTTCTCTGAGGAGAAGAAAGTGAAGTTAGCTGTGGTAGAGTTCATTGATTATGCTGTAGTAGGGTGGGACCAACAAGTTACCACTAGGAGAAGAAATTTGGAAAGAACCGTAGAAACTTGGAATGAGTTGAAGACTGTGATGAGAAGGAGATTTGTTCCCAGCTCTTATTATAGGGATTTGTATAACAAGTTGCAGAGCCTTACGCAAGGTTCCAAGAGTGTGGAAGAGTACCATAAGGAGATGGAAATTGCTATGGTTAGGGCAAATGTAATGGAGGATAGGGAGGCAACCATGGCTAGGTTCCTCCAAGGGTTGAATAGAAGCATAGCTGATGTGGTAGAACTACAACACTATGTAGAGCTTGAAGACATGGTACACATTGCCATGAAAGTTGAGAGGCAGCTTAAGGGAAGGAGCACTTCTAGAAATAATCAGAATTTAGGTTCATCTTTTTGGAAGTCGAACTGGAGGAAGAAGGAAGAGAAGATGACTTCTAAGCTCAAAACCAATTCACATAGACCCAAGACTAGTGGGGGTAGCCTAGAAAGGGGCAAATTTGAAGAAAAACTTGAGGGCATCCAAGGAAAAGCTAGAGACATCAAATGCTTTAGATGTCTGGGTAAGGGTCATGTGGCTTCACAATGTCCTAACAAGAGAACCATGTACCTTAAGGAGAATGGTGACTATGTGTCTGGCAGTGATGCTAGTGATGAAGACCAAATGCTGCCACTAGAGGATGCTAATGATGTTGATGAAGGGATAGAGTATCCAGAGTATGGTGGAAGGCTTTTAGTAGCAAGGAGAGCCCTTAGTGTGCAGGTTAAGGAGGAGGATGATGTTGAGATGCAGCGGGAAAATATTTTCCATACTTGATGTTTGGTTCAATATAGACTCTGTTGCTTGATCATCAATGGAGGTAGTTGCACTAATGTAGCAAGTACAAAGTTGGTGGATAAATTGAACTTGCCTACAACCAAACATCCTAGGCCATATAATTTGCAATAGTTGAATGACAGTGGAGTGGTGAAAGTGACTAAACAAGTTGTGGTTCCATTTTCCATTGGTAGATATAAGGACGAGTTGTTTTGTGATGTTGTACCTATGCAGGCTAGGCATTTGTTATTGGGCCGTCCTTGGCAATTTGATAGAAAAGTTTTGCATGATGGTTACAAGAACCGCTATTCTTTCACCATGGATGGAAGACCATTCACACTTGTTCCATTGACTTCCAAACAGTGTATGAAGACCAAGTGAGACTTTATGAAAGTGAGCAAAAGAGGAGTGAAAAGAAAGAGAGAGTCAAGAGAAAAGAAAGTGAAGGAGAGAAAAACAAGGTAAACGCATTTGAGAGTACTAAGTACAAGAGTGGTCAGGTTCACGAGAGTGAAGATGAAAGAAAACAAGTGAGTGTGTTTGCAAAAGGAGCAAATGTTAGGATTGCCTTCCAAGCTAGGCAATAAATGATCTTGATCCTTTACAAGGATTCTTATTTCTCTAACACTGACCTTGATTCATCTTTGCCTAGTGCTATTTCATCTTTATTGCAGGATTATAATGATGTGTTCCCTAACGAGATCCCAGATGGTTTACCACCAAGGAGAGGGATTGAACATCACATTGATCTTATTCCTGGAGCTCCCATTCCCAACAAGCCAGCATATAGAAGTAATCCTGAGGAGACAAAGGAGCTTCAGAGGCAAGTTGATGAGTTGATGAGGAAGGGACATGTAAGGGAGAGCATGAGTCCATGTGCAGTGCCAGTGTTGCTTGTGCCAAAGAAAGATGGATCTTGGAGGATGTGTGTCGATTGTAGAGCTATCAACAAAATAACAGTTAAGTATCGACATCCTATACCCAGGCTTGATGATATGCTAGATGAATTACATGGTGCTTGTTACTTCTCTAAAATTGACCTTAAGAGTGGGTATCATCAAATTAGGATGAGAGAAGGAGATAAATGGAAAACTGCATTCAAGACCAAGCATGGTTTGTATGAATGGTCAATTATGCCCTTCGGTTTGAGTAATACACCTCGTACTTTTATGAGATTAATGAATCATGTTTTGAGACCTTTCTTAGGAAAGTTTGTTGTGGCTTATTTTGATGACATATTAGTATACTGCTCACGACTTTAGAAGAGCATGTTGAACATTTGCATTGCGTGCTTGATGTTTTAAGGAAAGAGAAATTGTATGCCAATTTGAAGAAATGCGATTTTTGCAAGGATCATATCATTTTCTTGGGTTATATTGTGTCTGCTCATGGCATAGCGGTTGATAAAGAGAAGATTAAGGCAATTCAAGAATGGCCTACTCCTAAAAGTTTGAGTGATGTGGGGAGTTTCCATGGTTTGGCTAGCTTTTATATGAGGTTCATTAAGGATTTTAGTACCATAGCTACACCATTGATTGAGGTGACTAAAAAGAGTGTGGATTTCAAGTGGGGTAAGGAACAACAAGATGCCTTTGATTTGCTTAAGTCTAAATTGTGTAATGCACCACTTCTTGCTTTGCCTGATTTTTCTAAGATATTTCAAATTGAATGTGATGCATCGGGCATTGGGATTGGGGGAGTTCTCATGCAAGAGAAACGACATATTGCATTCTTTAGTGAGAAGTTGAGTGGGGCAACATTGAATTATCCAACTTATGATAAAGAAATGTATGCACTTGTTAGGACTTTAGAAACATGGCAGCATTACCTTTGGCCCAAGGAGTTTGTAATTCATACTGAACATGAGTCTTTAAAATACTTGAAGGGGTAAGGTAAGTTGAATAGGAGACGTGCAAAATGGGTTGAGTTTATTGAAACATTTCCTTATGTAATTCAATACAAATCAGGTAAGGAAAATGTTGTTGCTGACGCATTGTCACGTAGGTACACATTGATTAGCACTTTGATGTTAAGTTGCTGGGGTTTGAGCACATTATTGGTTTGTATGCTAATGATGCTGACTTTAGTAACGTATATGCTGCATGTGAGAAAGCTGCCTTTGGTAAGTTCTATAGACATGAGGGGTATTTGTTTAGAGTAAATAAGCTTTGTATTCCTCAAGGGTCTATGAGAGCATTACTTGTGAGAGAAGCTCATGAGGGTGGTTTAATGGGACGCTTTGGCATTCAAAAGACTTTTGATGTTTTACATGAACATTTCTTTTGGCCACATATGCAAAGGGATGTTGAAAGAGTTTGTGCCAAGTGCATTATTTGTAGACAAGCTAAATCTAGGGTTTTGCCCCATGGTAAGTATATGCCCTTAGAAATTCCTTGTGAACCTTGAACCAACATTTCTATGGATTTTATTTTTAGGTTACCTAGGTCCAAGAAGGGCCGAGATTGTATTCTTATTGTAGTTGACAGGTTTTCAAAGATGGCGCATTTCATTGTGTGCACCAAAACGGATGATGCCACACACATTGCAGACTTATTTTTTAGAGAGATTGTTTGCCTACATGGAGTGCCGAAGAGTATTGTATCAGATCGTGATGCAAAATTTTTTAGCCTTTTTTGGAAGACATTGTGGGGTAAGCTTGGAACAAAGTTGTTGTTTTCTACAACTTACCACCCACAAACTAATGGACAGACTGAGGTAGTAAATTGAACTATTGGCATATTCTTGCATGCTATTATTGGTAAGAACTCTAGAACCTGGGAAGAATGTCTGCCTTTTGTGGAATTTGCCTATAATCGTGTTGTTCATAGTGCTACGGGTTATTCTCCTTTCAAGCTTGTTTATGGTTTTAATCCATTATCTCCTTTAGATTTAACACCATTGCCTATATAGGACAAGGTTAATTTGGATGGGAAAAAGAACGCTGAAATGGTTAGACAACTTCATGAGAAAGCTAGGCTTAACATTGAGAGAAAAACCAAACAATATGAAACACAAGCCAACAAAGGTTGTAGGCATATCACTTTTGAGCCTGGCGATTGGGTTTGAGTATATTTGCGGAAGGATAGATTTCCTATGCAAGGGAAATCAAAGTTGCAACGAAAGGGAGATGGTCTTTTTCAAGTGGTGGCAAGAGTCAACAATAATGCATATAAACTTGACTTGCCAGGTAAGTATAATGTGAGTGCAACATTTAATGTTTCTGACCTTTCTCCTTTTCTCTTTGATGATGTAGGTGCTGGTTTGAGGATAAATCATTTTGAGGAGAGCGGGAATGATGGAAGCCAAATTATACTAGCTCAAATCAATAAGGGAGTTGATGCTTTGCAAAACCTTGGAGAACCAATGACAAGGGCAAGGTCAAAGAAAATAAAGGAAGCTCTTAACAACTTGTTGTGCAACATTTACCATTAGGAAGTTGCTGGGTATGAGTTAAGGATGATGGAGGCTTCACCAGGGCTTGCAAATGTGTCATCTGTGGAGGAATTTGAGAACCATGGCCTTGGGAAGGATGTTGGATTTGGGAGCCCATGTTTGGACATTTAAATGGATTATTTTTATGGGTTATATTCTTATGTAGTGGATTGAACGAATTTCCTTAATAAGCCCATCTTATTAGCTAGGGTTTTTGAGGGTACGAATTTCCTTAATAAGCCCATCTTATTAACTAGGGTTTTTGGGGGATAGCATATAAAAAGGGCATAAAGGGTGGCTGGAGGCAGAACAGATTTTTTGATGAATGTATGAGCTATTTCTCTGGTTCTTTGAAAACTAATTCTGAACCTTCATACTTGAGTGTGTTGGTTCAATAGACTTATCTTCTTCAACGTTGTTGTTGTAAGAAGTAGCGTCTAAATCTTATAGTTCTGGTTCTTGGTTGTTTATAACCATTGGGTTAGAACTCCAAATCCTTTAACCTTTGTTAGAACGATCCTATACCAACATTGGTGTTGGGTTCCGTTTACATATAATCGGAGTTCGTATCACCATTGAACAACATTTTGAGTATTCAAATATTTTCTTAAATATCATGAAATAGATAGGTCTAGTTGCTTCTTCTATAAAAACGAAGTTATTTCAAACCAAGCTTTGCTTCCTTGGTCACTTCATTGAAAATGGAATTATCATGCCCATAAATCAAGCAATTAAGATGCCTCTAAATTTCCTCATGAAATTAGGGACAATCAACAGTTGCAATGCTTTTGGAAGTTTGAATTGTCTTTCAAAATCTTTTAAAGAGTTAGCTTACGATAATAAACCCTTATTTGAAAGGCTTAAAAGGAATCCTCCAAATTTCATGGATCACCACTTTTCTGTTATTACAACAAAATTACAAGAAGTTCAATCGGCAATGAATTCCTTGAGATGTACAAAAATCCCTATTGCTTTCTAGAGGAGGAATAAACATATTGTGCAATTAGCTTATGAGTCGACTTTTAATGAAGTCAAATTCTTACCAAAGTTTGGCCCATTGCTTGGAGGCCTAGAGATTTAGAAGTTTGTAAAACAAAAAGTACTGAACTCTTAAAGAAAGGGCTTATTAGAAAAAGTAATAACCCTAAAGTTGTCTTGCATTTTATGTAAAAAATACCGCTAAATCAGAATAAGAAGTTCCAACATTGGTAATTAATTACAAACCTTTAAATAAGGTTTTACACTAAATTAGGTACCCAAAATCTTTTCAAAATTTGATATGAAATTTGGATATTGGCAAATCTAGATTGCATAAGGAATCGAACCAAAGAAAGTTTGTTAAGAAGAAATGAAGTGACAGTTTCATTCTTCCAGAATTGAACCACTCAATTCCTACAAGAAAGGATAATCATGTTCAATTACTCTTTTGTTTGATGGAAATCAATGGATTAATAATGTGAATGTCATAAGGTAGCCATTACAATCATTAATATAATGTTTAGTACATACACTAATGATAGTTTCATGATCAATTTGTGTGAATGAGACCTTACAGCTAAATGAGAAAACTTATTAACAAGAAATGAAGTTGCGATTTCATTCTCCTAGAATTGAACCATTCAATACCTGCAATAAAGGATGATCACAACCTATGACTCCTTTGTTTAATGGATTTAGAGTACCAAAGTCATAGGTTGTTACAGTTGTGAGTAATATAATACATTGATGTTAATTTTATGATCTATGAATGAGTCCTTGCAACTAAGAGAGAAAGCTTGTTAACAAGAGATGAAGCAATAGCTTCTTCTTGAATTAAACCATTCAATACCTACAAGAAAGGATAATTATGATGAATGACTCCTTTGTTTGAAGGAATTCAATGGATTCATATTATCATTATTGTCATGATAAATATAATGTTTGGCACATACAATAAACCCAAGAGCCTAATTCACATTAACAGAAATACAAATTCATCCATGTTGGGATAGCATTAAAACTTGCTACCCAATTGGGTTCAAACAACTCAACAATTATCTACGTAAGTGATAAACAACACAATCATTTTCATGACTCCTTATTAGGAGTAGTTGAATCAAGCTTAAGTGATGGACCTATTTGGTTCTCATGTTTTCCAAACTCAACATTGTCATATTCAGACTTGGAATTGTGATATTCATAACATTTAGGAGGAGTCTTGTTAGCTAGAAATAAAGAGATGGTCTTGTTATTCAGGAATTGAAACAATAATACATATAAGAACAAGTAATCTAGACCAATCACACTTTTTTCTGATGAAATTCAATGGATTTAAAGCACAAAAGATGTACAAATGATATGATACATTATCAATCATGTTTACAAGAAGAGATCATTCATTGCTTTCACAGAGTTACTAGAACAAAAGTGGCTAAAATATCCTTTATTGCACCAATGTCAAATTAATGCATTTCAACCTTCTTTATATGTATGCGCATGCCCAAAATCTTCCAAATAATTGTTTACTTTCATTAATAAAATTTGTATTAAATTTTACTTATGAAAAACTAAGAATATGTTCATCTATTTTTTACTTGACTTATCTACTATGCTTAACATGAAGAGTCTCAAAGGATTTTACTATAGAATTTGAATAATCCCACCCTCTCCTTCCATTTTCTTTTCTTAGTTAAACTTAACTATTTTGCCATGTTGATAGGTCTCCTCTTCAAGGGATACCTATTGTGAGAAGCTATTTAAATACCTATAGGCTCCAAATAGTTTTCATAAATGTCAAGGGCACCCTTTTCCAAACCTAACCCTAAAACCCTAAATTCTATGTTAGGTTTTGTCACTTTCCCTATAAATACTTCCTTTCGTTCTGTCTCAACATAGAACAAATTATAGTTGTTGACCAAATAACAAACTTTTAAAAGTTACTATTCATGACCACCAAAATCTATAATGAGGAAAAAGATGTTAAGAAAGACACTTCATGAGATGAAATTGTCAATATTGTACAATTAGATCAGCTATTTATAAGTTTCCATTTTCTTAGTTTTGTATGAATGCACTTTAACATTTTTTAAGTCTCTTCAAATTCTTCGTTAATCTTTGGTTCCTTCTTGAACATTCCAATTGTTGTCCCTTAAGACAACCTAAGAGAGGAAATGAATTGGGTCTAATCAATTTGATCACTCAACCAACGCTCAATCACAACTTTAAAGAGAAATAACAAAATAAAACAAAAACAAAGATAAGTAAGAAATATAAACAATAGGTTTTAAAGAGAGATAAAGGAAGACAGGGTGTGCAGAGCGATTTATAGTGATTCAACTTAAATTAGGAGTCTACATCTACTCCTTAAGGTTCCTTCATTGAGAGTTCATTTCACTAGTCACCTTCTTCTATTGCTAGATGAAAACATTCTTTTACACTTAGTCACCTTAACCTTGATCTCAACATAGTTTCTACAAAACTTTCTCAAGAATCAATGATAACTTACATTACTTAAGAACTCTCTCTCAAACAATTTTCACTAGAGAACTCTTAATCCTTCACAATATTAGTTTTTTCACTTTACTACCCTAGCTCTTTGATTTTCTCTTTCTCAAACAAAATATTCAAGGTAATATACAAAAGAGTTATTCTTTCACAATCCTTATTGTCAAGTCGTCCAAATTGTGATGTATTAGTAAACTCCACTCCTAAATAAGACTATTATAATGAGTCCTTACAATGAGAAGAGAAGCTTTGTTATTAAAAAAATAATGTGATGATCTCATTGTTTAGAAATTAAACCATTCAATACCTACAGGAAAAGCTAATAAATATCAATTACTCATTTACTGGATGGAACTCAGTGGGCTCAGAGTATTAAATGTGTGCAAACATGCTTGTTCCAATAAATACAATGATTTATGTAGACATAAAAGTTAATTTGATCATCATTTTGTGTAAATGAGTCCTTGCAATGAATGAAGGAGCCTTGTTAGCTAAGGATGAAGAGAAGGTCTCATTATTTCAGAATTGAAACACTCAATATGTTTATGAAAAATGTAATCAAGACCAATCGCACCTTTTGCTTGATGAAATTCAAAGGATTTAAAGCACCAAAAATGTATAAACGTGTTTGTTGCAATGAATATCATGCTTGCTATTGACACAAAAAATAATTATGATATCATTTTGTGTAAATGTGTGCTTCCAATGAAAAGAGAAAAAATGTTGTCAAAAAATGAAGAGAGGATCTCATTGTTCAGTAAAACCATTCAATACCTATAAAGTTAGAAATGAAGAGATGGACTCATTGTTTAGGTACTGAAACACTCAATAGGCAAAAGAAAATGGATCTAAACTACCAAAGTTATACAAACGATCTTGTTGCAAAGAATATAATGTTTACAATTGACACAAAAGTTAATTAGGAGATCATTTGATGTGAGGGAGCCCTTGCAATGAAAGAGAAGTCTTGTTATCAAAAAATAATGAGACGATCTCATTATTTGGCAATTAAGCCATTTTATGTTGATAAGGAAAGCTAATCGAGAATAATGACTCATTTACTTGACAAAATTCAATGGGTTTGAAGTAATAAAGGTGTGAAATTGTGCTTGTTACAATGAATACAATGTTTTATTTGGACACAAAAGTTAATTTCACCATCATTACGTGTAAATGAGTTCTTGCAACAAAGGAAGGAGCTTATTAGCTAGAAATGAAGACAAGTTGTCATTATTAGCTAGAAACATTAAATAGCCATAAGAAAAGATAATCAAGTTCAATCTACCCTTTGTTTGAAAGAATTTAGTGGGTTTACAATACCAAAGTTGTATAGACAAGCTTGATGCAATGAATGTAATGAATATACATGTGCTTGTTATCAAAAAATAAAGAGATAGTCACATTGTTCGAGAATTAAACCATTCAATATCTATAACAAAAGCTAATTAAGATCTATGACTCCTTTGTTTAATGAAATTCAATGGATTCAAAGCACAAAAGGTATACAAACATGATTCATCCAATGGATACAATTCTCTTATGCAGACACAAAATTTAATTTCTGCATCACTTTGTGTTAGTGAGTCCTTAAAACAAAAGAAGGAGCCTTGTTATCTAGAAATGAAGAGAATGTGTCATTCTTCAAGAATTAAGACACTCAATATGTATAAGAAAAGCTAATCAAGACCTTTCACACCGTTTTTGATGAAATGCAATGGATTTAAAGTACCAAAGATGTACCAAATGAATATAATGGGTGTTGTTTACACAAAAATTAATTATGAGATCCTTTTTCTCAAAAGAGTCCTTGCAACAAAAAGAGATGCCTTCTTACTAAAAAATGATGAGGCAGTCTCATTGCTAGAGAATTAAATCATTCAATGCTTATAAGAAAGCTAATCAAGATTAATGACACATTTGCTTGATGGAATTCAATGGATTTAAGTACCAATGGCATACAAATGTGCTTGTTCCATTGAATAAAATGCTTTGTGTAGACACAAAAGTTAATTTTGCCATCATTTTGGTTGAATAAGTCCATGCAATGAAGGAAGGAGGCATGTTAGCTAGAATAAAGAGATGATCTCTTTATTTAGGATTTGAAACATTCAATAGTTATAAGAAAAGCTAATTGAAATCAATCAAAGCTTTGTTTAATGGAATTCAATGGATTTAGAGTTCCCAAGATGTGCAAATGAGCTTGTTTCAATGAATATAATGTTTACTATTGGCACAAATGTTAATTTTGAGATCCTTTTGTGTGAATGAGTTGTTGCAATGAAAAGTGTAGCCTTATTATCAAAAGATGAAGAAGTGATCTCATTGTTTGAAAATTAAGCCATTCAGTACTTGTAAGGAAAGAAAATCAAGATTAATGACTCATTTAATTGATGGAATTCAACGGGTTTAGAGTACTAAGGGTGTGCAAACATGCTTGTTCTAATCAATATAATGTTTTATGTTGGCACAAAAGTTAATTTCACCATCATTTTATGTAAATGAGTCCTTGCAATGAAGGAGAGAGAGCTTTGTTAGCTAGAAATAAAGAGAAGGTCTCATTATTCAAGAATTGGACCATTAAATACCTATAAGAAAGCTAATCAAGATCAAACTAACCTCTGTTTCAAGGAATTCAATGGGTTAGAGTTCCAAACTTGTACAAATGAGCTTCTTACAAAAAATATAGTGTTTACTAGTGACACAAAAGTTAATTATGAGATCATTTTGTGTAAATGAGTCCTTGTAATAAAAGAGAAATCTTCTTCAAAAATTGAAGGGATGGTCTTATTATTCAGGAATTAAACCAATTAATTCCTATAAAGAAAGCTAATCAAGAATAATGACTCATTTGCTTGGCAAAATTCAAAGAATTTAGGGCATCAAAGATGTACATATGTGCTTGTTCCAATGAATAGAATGTTTTGTGTAGACACAAGAGTGCATTTTACCATCATTTTGGGTAAATAAATCCCTATAATGAAGGAAGGAGCCTTTTTAGCTAGAAATGAAGTGAATGTCTCATTATCTCAAATTTCAAACTTTCAGTAGGTATAAGAAAAGCTAATCGAAAACAATCAAATCTTTGTTTGATGGAATTCAATGGATTTAGAGGACCAAAGATATGCAAACAAGCTTGTTGCAAAGAATATAATGTTTTTTTGTTGACATAAAAGTTAATTATGAGATCATTTTGTGTAAATAAGTACTTGCAACAAAAAAAAAAAAAAAAGCTTTGTTATCAAAAAAATGGAGAGGTACTCTCATTGTTTGAGAATTAGACCATTCAATATTTGTGAAGTAAGCTAATTTAGATCAATGACTTGTTTACTTAATGGAATTCAATAAGTTCAGACTACCAAAGTTGTACAAACGAGATTGTTGCCAAAAATATGTTGCTTATTGTAGTGACAAGTTAATTATAGATCATTTTGTGTGAATGAGTTCCTGCAACAAAAGAGAAGTCTTGTTATCAAAAAATGAAGAGATGGTATCATTGTTTAGGAATTAAATCATTAAAAACCTACAATGAAAGCTAATCAACATCAATGACTTATTTGCTTCATGGAATTTAATGTATTTAGAGTACCAAAGACATATATGCATGCTTGTTCCGATGAATAGATTGTTTTGGGTAGAAGCAAAAGTTAATTTCACCATTAGTTTTGGTAAATGAGTCCTTGCAACAAAGGAGGGAGCATTGTTAGCTAGAATTAAAGAGAAGGTCTCATTATTCAAGATTTGAAAATTTCTAAGGTATATGAAAAGTTAATTGAGATCAATCAAAGCTTTGTTTGAAGGAATTCAATGGATTGAGAGTATCAATGATGTACAAACCAATCTGTTGCAAAGAATATAATGTTTACTACAAACACTAAAGTTAATTGCAAGATCATTTTTTGTGAATAAGTCCTCTCAATGAAAAGAGAAGCCTTGTTATCAAAAAAATGAAGAGACAATCTTATTGTTTAAGAATTAAATCATTCAATACTTGTAAGAAAAGCCAATTAAGATCAATGATTGATTTAGTTGATGGAATTCAATAAGTTTAGAGTACCAAAGGTGTGCAAACATGATTTCTTCAATGAATATAATGCGTTGTGTGGACACAAAAGTTAATTTCACCATAATTTTGTGTAAATGAGTCCTTGTGACAAAGGAAGGAGCCTTGTTGGCTAGAAATAAAGTGATGATCTCATTATTTAGACATTAAAACACTCAATACTTATAGTAAAAGGTAATCTAGACCACTTAGACTTGTTTTTGTTGGAATTCAATGGATTCAAAATACCAAAATTGTACAAATGAGCTTGCTACAAAGAATATAATGCTTATTATTGTCAATAATGTTAATTACAAGATCATTTTGTGTGAATGAGTCCTTGCAACCAATAAGAAGTCATGTAATCAAAAAATTAAAGAGATAGTCTCATTATTTGAAAATTAAACCATTCAATACCTATAATAAAAGCCAATAAACAATGCTAAGCAATTCAAACACACATTACATAAAACACAAAACTAGATTCGGTAAAAGAAAGCTTAAAAGAAAAAGGACTTACATGAATGTAACTTTCATTGAATGACACTACACAAGCTTACAGATTTTTTTGGGGTAAGTTTACAAATGAGGGAAAAAAGTTATGTCTTCTCCATGGGATACTCCTATTTGTCTCTAAAGTCTATGCTACCAAACAAACACATGATAAAAGTTTTGTTTATAAAGTATAAAGTATCTTTATAAAAGTAGATTTTATAAAGTGGCTTAATATAATGGCCTTATAAAAGCATTTTGTCCATTTTGTCCCCTTTACAACTCATACAAATCTTTTGAGTTTTGTATAATATCATCTTGTTGAGTGAGTTGATTGGAATCATTTGCTTGACTACTTTCTGGTTGGTCTTTAAGGAAATTTGGGTCAAAGAAGATAAATCAAGCTTTAAGGGTAGCAAAGCACATCTTAATGTGGGTCAAGGGTTTATTAATTTCATTGGAGTACTTGATGGGTTAAGGCTACAAAAAAATCCACATCAGAATAGTAGTTAGTTATAAAATAAGAGTGTTCTTATATTTTACGAGTTTGTCATTGTTTTTATTTTTAAGATTGTTAATTCATCCTATAAATATACTTGATTTCATTGTTAAAAAGAGTAGAACATTAGTGAATTTGAAAGAGAGATTTTCTTCTTCAATTCTTTAAAAAACTAAAAAATTTATCAAGAACTTTTCTTGTGACATTCAACCCAACTTATCACTCTTAAATCTCTTCTTTGCTAGAGGTGCCATCCATATCCTTCTTTATAGCTTAGATTTGTGTTCCTTGAATATTAGATCTAGTACTTGCATAATTGAAACCTGATTTAGCTTTCTTGGGTTCTTTTACAATTCCTTATGTATGTTGGATCCCTAAACCACATCTTTTGGGATTCACATTATGGTGTCATTATTCAAGAACTAAAATACTCAATTCATTAAGAAAAGGTAATCTAGACTAGTCATATATTTTTTGATAGAATTCAATGGATATAGAGTGCTAAAAATGGACCAATGAGATTGTTACAATTAATATAATATTTGACTTTAATACAAAAGTTAATTACAAGATCATTTTTTGGGAATCAGTCCTTGGAAAGAAAAGATAAGCCTTATTATCAAAAAAATGAAGTGGCAGTCTCATTGCTTAGGAATTAAACATGAAAGCAAAGCAAATTAAGATCAATGACTCATTTACCAGATGGAATTCAATAGGTTCATAGTACCACAAGTGTACAAACATGCTTATTTCAATGAATATATTGTTTTGTGTAGATACGAAAGTTAATTTCACCATTATTTTGTGTAAATGAGCCCTTGCAACAAAGGAAGGAGCCTTGTTAGTTAGAAATAAAGAGACAATTTCATTATTCAACAATTGAAACACTCAATATGTATAAGAAAATGTAATCTTGACCAATCAATCCTTTCTTTTTTCTGATAGAATTCACGTGTTTACAGTATCAAATATGAATAAACAAGTTGGGTGCAATAAATATGATGTAGACAAAATGATTCATTTCATAATCACTTGTCTTGATAAGTCCTGGCAACAAAAGGACAAGACATTTTAGCAAGAAATGAAATTGTCGTCTCATCTTTTATGCAACTAGCCATTCAAACCATACTGAAAAAGTTAATCAACATCATTAGCTCCTTTGGTGTATGGAATTTATTCAGTTTAGTCTACTAAAGGTGTGTTGATGTGATTGTCACATTGAATCTAAAATTCGCTATGAAAAGAGTTAATTTCATGTTTGTTTTGTATGAATGAGCCTTGCAGCAAAAAGAGAAGCATTGATATTAAAGAATGAAGAGATAGTATGATCTTTCAAATAATGAATCATTCGATGCATGTTAGAAAACATAACCAAGATCAATAACTTTTAGGTAATGAAACATTCAAATTATGTAAAAAAAAAAACAGTGTGATTGATCTAGATTACCTTTCCTTATACATAATGAGTGTTTCAATTACTAAATAATGGAATCATCTCTCGAAACATAATGAAACATAATGAGTGTTTCCTTATTGGAACAAGTTCATTTTCACACCTTTAGGGCACTAAATCCATTGAATTCCATCAAGTAAATAAGCCATTGATCTAGATTAGCTTCCCTCGAAAATGAAATTCTCTCTCCATATTTTTATGACAAGACTTCTCTTTTTGTTACATGGACTCATTCACACAAAAAATGATATTGTAATTAACTTTTGTGTCATTAAACATTATATCTATTGCCATAAGCTTGTTTGTACCTATTTGGTACTCTAAATTAATTGAGTTCCATGAAAAAAAAGGTGTGATTTGTCTAGATTGCCTTTTCCTATATGTATTGAGTGTTCCAATTGTTGAATAATGAGACCATCTCTACATTTCTAATTAAGAAGACTCCTTCCATTGTTTCAAGGACCCATTTACACAAAATGATGGTGAAATTGACTTTTGTGTCCACACAAAACATTATATTTAATGGAATAAGCATGTTTGGACACCTTTGGTACTCTCATCCCATTGAATTCCATCAAGTAAATGAATCATTGATCTTGATTAATTTTCCTTAAAGATATTGAATAGTTTGATTTTCAAACAAAGAGACAATTTCTTCATTTTTTATTTTTACAGCAAAGCTCCTTTTTCTGTTGTAAGGACTCATTGACACAAAATGATCTTGTAATTAACATCAAAGATTATTTTCATTGCGACAAACTTGTTTGTAGATCTTTGGTACTCTAAATCCATTGAATTCCATCAAAAAAAAAAAGGTGTAATTGGTCTAGATAACCTTTTCATATATCTATTAAGTGTTTCAATTGCTGAATAAGGCTCCTTCTTTTGTTACTAATGAGATCCACGGAGGAGCTGAGGTATAAAGGGCTTCTAAAGATCCATTAAGCATTCAAGGGCCAATGACATTGTCAAAAGCTAAAAGGATGAAAGAAGCACTTAGTGGGTTTATTGAAGAAATTTGGGTCAAAGAAGCTAATTCAAGCTTGAAGGGCAAAAAAATATATCATAATGAGGCTTGAGACTTTATTAATTGAATATGTTGAATGGCCCAATGTTAAGTGACTCTAAGGATTTTTATAACAACTCCTAAAACAAATAGGAGTGGATTTGTTGTTAGGTTATTTAGGAAATGAGAATTTTCTCCTTTGGTTCTTTCCCAAACTAGAGAAGTTATCAAGAACTAACTCTTCTTGTGGCATTTAACTCATCACTCCCAAATCTGTTCTTTTCTCAATCCGTATCCTTCTTATTACTTTAAGTTCATTTTCCTTGAACATTGGGTCTAGGTCTTACATGATGGAAATCTAATTATGCTTTCTTGGATTCTTGTTTAATTCCTTATGCATGTTGGGTCCCCAAGCCACAATTTTTGGGGTTCACATCAGCTAGTATCAAAGCTTTATGGCCTAAATTAGGTTATTTATCTAAATTTGAGTTTTCCTTTTGTTCTTCTTCTTAGCCTCATTCGAAAAACTCTTTTTCCTTAAATGTACAAACCCTAGTTTATTTTCTTTTAGAAGGCAAACCCTAGTATATCTTTTCTTGTCTTTAAATCCATAAAAAAGGAAACAATGAACAATGCAATGAACAATTGTATTAAGTGAAGTAAATCTATGCGACAATCATTTACTTCTTTGTATTAACAAGCTTTTATATTAAGTGAAGTGACCCAATTTGTCTTTCCAATGAAATGTGAAGTCTTCTCTTGAAAAATTGAAGAGATAGTCTCATTGTTCAACAATTAAACCATTCAATGCCTATAAGGAATGCTAGAAAAGATCAATGACTCATTTTACTTGGTGGAACTCAATTGGTATAGAGTACCAAAGGTGTGCACATGTGCTTGTTCAAATTAATATAATATTTTGAGTTGACACAAATGTGCCTATACATATTGGGTGTTTCAATTCCTGAATAATGAGACCATCTCTTCATTTTTAACTTACAAAGCTCCTTCTTTTGTTGTAAACATTGATTTACACAAAATAAGTATATGAAATAGTAATCTAGGTGAATCACACCATTTTTTATTTATAGAATTCTATTGATTTAAAGTACCAAAAATTTACAAACGAGCTTGTTGTAATGCATATAATATTTTCTGTTTAACTAAAAATTAATTATGAGATCATTTTGCATGAATGAGTCAATGGAATGATGGAAGGGGCCTTCTTAACTTGAAATGATAAGATGGTCTCATTTAGAAAATGAAACTCTCAATAAAAATTTCAAAAGGTAATCTAGATAAATGACAACACTTTTTGACAAAATTCAATGGATTTAAGTACCAAAGATATACAAACGATCTTGTTTCAATGATTATAATGTTTGGGTATAAAGCACCGAAGGTATGCACACAGGCTTGTTCCATTTAATATAATGTTTTGAGTAGACACAAAAATGCTTATATGTATTGAGTGTTTCAATTCCTGAATAATGAGATTGTCTCTTTATTTCTAACTAACAAAGCTCCTTCTTTCGTTCCAGCACTCTTTTACACAAAATATGTATAAGAAATGGTTATTTAGACCAATCACACTAGTTTTTGATGGAATGGATGTATTTTACCAAAGGTGTTAAAATGAGCTTTTTGCAATGAATATAAGGTTTTTGTTGAGAAAAAAAAGCTAATATCAAGATCAATTTGTGCAAATGAGTTCTTGCAATGAAGGAAAGGGCAACCTTGTTAGCTAGAAATGAAGAGATGGCCTCATTCAAGAAATGAAACTGTCAATACATATTTGAAAAAGGTAATCAAGACCAGTCACACCCTTCTATCATGTAATTCAATGGGTACAAAGTACCAAAGGTGTAGAGACGAGTATGTTGCAATGAATATAATGTTTTGTGAAGACAAAAATGTTATTTTCACCATCATTTTGTGTAAATTTGTCCTTCCAATGAAAAGTGAAGTCTTGTCATGGGAAATTGAAGAGATAATCTTTTTGTTCAAGAATTAAATCATTCAATACCTATAACGAAAGGCAACAAAGATCAATGACTCATTTTACTTGAGGGAATTCAATGGCTACAAAGTACCAAAGGTGTGCAAACAAGCTTGTTCCAAGGATTATAGTGTTTTTTGTACACACAAACTTGCTTATACATACTGAGTTTTAAAATCCCAGAATAATGAGACCATATCTTCATTTCTAACTAACAATCTTCTTATTTCATTGTAAGCACTCATTTACACAAAATACATATAATGATGGGTAATCTAGGCCCATCACACAATTTTTTGATGGAATTCAATGGATTTAGTGAACAAAGGATGAAAAAATGAGCTTGTTGCAAGGAATATAATGTTTGTTGTTGACCTTAAAGTTAATTGTAAGAGCTTTTTGTGTAAATGAGTCCTTACGACAAAGGAAGGAGCCTTTGTTAGCTATGAATAAAGAGACAGTCTCATTCAGGAAATGAAACGCTGAATACATATTTGAAAAGGTAATCTAAGCCAATCACACCTTTTTATGATGAAATTCAATGGAGTTAGCCTACCAAAGATGCATAAATGAGCTTGTTACAATAAATATAATGTTTTGTGGAGGCAAAAATGTTAATTTTACCATCATGAAAATTTTTCCTTCCAATGAAAAGTGGAACCTTGTCATGAAAAATTAAAGTGACAGTCTTGTTCTTTAAGAATTAAACCATTCAATACCTATAAAGAAAGCTAATTAAGATCAGTGATTCAATTTACTTGATGGAATTCAATGGGTACAGACTACCAAAGTTGTTCAAACTTGCTTGTTCCAATGATTACAATGTTTTGTGTAGACACAAATGTACTTATATGTATTTATTGTTTCAATTCTTGAAGAATGAGACTGACACTTTATTACAAACTAACAAAGCTCCTACCTTCATTGCAAGCACTTATTTACACAAAATTTTTTAGAGAAATGGTAATCTTGGCAAGCCACACCATTTTTTGATGGAATTCAATGGATTTAGGGTACCAAAGATGTACAAATAACCTTGTTGCAATGAATATAATGTTTTATGCGAACAAAAATGGTAATTTTAGCATCCTTTTGTGTAACTTTGTCCTTCCAGTGAAATGTGATGCCTTGTCAAGAAAAATTGAGGAGATCATCTCATTGTTCATGTATTAGGCCTTTCAATACCTGTAAGGAAAGCTAATAATGATCAATGACTCATTTTACTTAAATGGAATTCAATGGGTACATAGTACCAAAAGTGTGCAAATGTGCTTGCTCCAATGAATATAATGTTTTGAGTGGACACAAACTTGCTTATATGAATTTAATGTTTCAATTCCTAAATAATGAGACTATCTTCTTTTCTAGCTAAAAAAGCACCTTCTTTCATTGTAGGCACTCATTTACACATAATATGTTTAAGAAATGGTAATATAGACTAATCACACCATTTTTTAATAAAATTCAATGGATTTAGTGCACCAAGGATGTACAAATGAGCCTATTGCAATGAATATAAAGTTTGTGATTGACAAAAAAAATTAGTTATGAGATCTATTTGTGTGAATTAGTTGTTACAATGAAGGAAGGAACCATATTAGCCAGAAATTAAGAGATGGTCTCATATAGAAAATGAAACTATCAATATATATTTGAAATGGTAATCTAGACCTATCACACCTTTTTTTTTTTTCTAATAAAATTCAATGAATTTGGAGTACTAAAGAGGTACAATCAAGCTTTTTGCAATGAATATAATGTTTTATGTGGACACAAATGTTAATTTCACTATCATTTTGTGTAAATTTGTCCTTCCAATGAAAAGTGAAGTCTTGTCATGAAAAATTAAAGAGTCAAGCTCATTGTTTAGAAATTAAACCATTCAATCCCTATAAGGAAAACTAATAAAAATTGATGAATCATTTAACTTGATGGAATTCAATGGGGACATAATACCAAAGGTGTGTAATTGTGCATGTTCCAATGAATATAATGTTTTGTGTAGACACCAATGTGCTTATGTAGATTGAGTGTTTTAATTCCTAAATAATGAGACTATCTCTTTATTTCAAACTAACAAAGCTTCTTCTTTTTTTGCAAGCTCTCATTTACACAAAATATGTAAATGAAAAGGAAATATAGGCCAATCACACCATTTTATGATGGAATTCAATGGATTTTGATTTCCAAATATGTACAAATGAGCTTGTTACAATGAATATAATATTTTGTGTTGACACAAATATTAATTTCACTATTATTTTCTATAAATTTTTCCTTCCAATAAAACGTCAGGTCTTATAATGTAAAATTGTAGAGATAGTCTCATTGTTTGGGAGGCAAACTAGTCAATACCTATAAGGAAAACTAATAAAGAACAAAAACTCATTTAATTGATGGAATTCAATGGGTATAAAGTACCAAAGTTTGCAAGTGTGCTTGTTCCAAAGATTGTAATGTTTTATGTAAACACAAATGTGCTTTTAGGAATTAAGTGTTTCAATTCCCAAATAATGAGATCTTCTCTTGATTTCAAGCTAATAAAGCTCATTCTTTCATTGCAAGTACTCATTTACCCAAAATATGTACAAAAAAAAGGTAATTTAGACCAATCACACCTTTTTTTTTAATAGAATTCAATGGATTTAGTGTACCAAGGATGTATAAATGAGGCTATTGCAATGAATATAACGTATGTGGTTGACAACAAAGTTAATTAAGAGATCTTTTTGTGTGAATGAGTCCTTGCAACAATGAAAGGGTCTTGTTAGTTAGAAATGAAGAGATAGCCTCATTGAGGAAATGAAACACTAAATATGTATTTGAAAAGGTAATGTAGACCAATGAAAACTTTGTTTTGATGCAATTCAATGGATTTAGAGGACCTAAGAGGTACCAACAAGCTTGTTGCAATGAACATAATGTTTTACGTAGACAGTAATGTTAATTTCACTATCCTTTTGTGTAAATTTGTCCTTCCAATGAAAAGTGAAATCTTATCATGAAAAATTGAAGGGACAGTCTCATTTTTACGAATTAAACAATTCGTTACCTATAAGGAAAGGTAACAAAGATCAATGACTCATTTCACTTGATAGAATTCAATAAGTATAGAGTACCAAAGGTGTGCAAACATGCTTGTTCCACTGAATATAATATTTTGGGTAGACACAAACATGATTATACGTATTGAGTGTTTCAATTCCTAAATAATGAGACTGTTTCTTTATTTCTAACTAACAAAATTTCACTATTACTCATTTACAAAAAATATGTATAAGAAATGGTAATCTAGACTAATCACACCTTTTTTGTTTTTTTTTTTTTTTTTTTTTGATGAAATCCAATGAATTTAGAGTACCAAAGAGGAAGAAATGTGCTTGTTGCAATAAATATAATGTTTTATGTAGACATAAAAGTTAATTTAACTATCTTTTTGCATAAATTTGTTCTTCTAATGAAAGTGGAATCTTGTCATGAAAAACTGAAGAGACAATCTTATTGTTTAGGAATTAAACAATTCAATACCTGTAAGGAAAGATAATAAAGACCAATGACTCATTTTAGTTGATGGAATTCAATGGGTAGAAAGTATCAAAGTTGCACAAATGTGCTTGTTCCAATGAATATAATGTTTTGTGTAGACATAAATGTGCTTATATATATCAACTATTTCAATTCCTGAATAATGAGCTTGTTTCTTCATTTCAAATTAACATGGCTTCTTCATTTGATGGAAGTAGTCATTTACATGAAATATGTATAAGAAATGATGATGATCTAGACCAATCACACCAGTTTTTGATTGAATTCACCAACGATTTACAAACAAGCTTGGATCAAAGGATATAATGTTTTATGTTGATACAAATGTTAATTTCATCATTATTATGTGTAAATTTGTCCTTCCAATGATAAGAGTAGTCTTGTTGAAAAAAATTAAAGAGGCAATCTCATTGTTTAGGAATTAAACCATTTAATACTTGAAATGAAAGCTAATAGGATGTTCCATGGCTCACTAAAAGGATTAATATCAACTGAGGGACAAGTTTGATTTTTTCCATGATGGAGTTTACATGGCCAAAGGGATTGTTCATATTAATGAATCACACCCTATTGCTCCTAAGCCAAACTCCTCTCAATCTTTTGCATCCAAAGAGAAGCTATTGGAAATGATGACTACTATTCTTTAACCTCAAGCATCTTCCTTACAAGAACTTATGCAAGATGACAATATTCAAGGAAAGTTTACTGAGGATGATATCATGCAAGATTCCCAAGACTTTTATGACACTAAAAGACATAACTTTTGTCTGCTTTTAAAAAAAAAAAAAAAAAGCTACTTTTGTAAAGTCACTTTATGAAAAATAATGAAAGAAATCACTTTAGTTCATGTGAATGGAATCCAAGGTTGGGTAAATAATACTAGGAGTCAAGAGAGGGATGTAGAATATTCTTCTCTTCTTATCTTCATCTTCTTCTTCTCACCTCTCTTGTAAAATTTTCCTTTCACACAAGCAAACAAACAAGCAAGTAATAGTTCTTTAATAGCAAACAAGCAACAATACTAGTTTATAAACCTTTTGAATATATGTAAAAATATCAATAGCACCCATCTGGGAAATATATTTTTTTTTGACTTTAATTACCATTGCTCCTACTAAGCAAAAGTCATAAAAAACCATTTTCTTTTCAGCTTATTTTTAGAAGAGTAGAATAACTCTTTGTCTTTTTCCTTAACCTCATTATAGGTTTTAAGTACATATAATCTCCAATCTTCATCATGATAACCCATATTAGATAAAGACAGAGATCTATGTCTTGAAGCATGATGTAGTGGTTCATTAACCATAGAAGTAGAAGTAGTGGAAAGAAAGTCAACTTCATAATGTGGTTGATTAATTTGTTCCCTCGTTCTTCTAATTCCATCTAACTCTGTTAGTGGAATAGAAGAAGTAGAGTATCTCTGCTCAGTTTTAAATCTTTAAGATCTTTTTGAGGTTTAACCTAACATTTCTTTGTGGAGCAAATCCAATTTTGACATCTTTAACTTAATATTCAATAACTTCTTCTAATTGTCAATCAACTTGTTAAACAAGTTTGACTGCTTTTTCTGAAGTACATTTTTCAAGTAATTTAACTTGATCCTATGATATTGTTCTAGGAACCATAACTTATGTTTTAGTTTTAGATCTTTTAGTTTGAAACAAAGTAGTAGTTCCTTTATTAGCATATTTAGAAGGTATTTCTTTTACACTAAGAAATGGGGTGTTCATAACTTTATAATGGATTCTATATATAAGAACCAAATTTTCAAAGGTAGACATTATATCAAATTTGTTTGTTTTAATATCCAGACACAAATCATTAAATTATGATTTGATGATGATAGCATAAAATTAGGAAAAAATGAGAATCATATAGGTCCTTCACATAAACTTGATTTAATTACTCATAATAAAGAGTTGTGATAACAATTATGTCTCTTATCCTAAACACAAATTGTAATTGAGTTATTGAAAAACAATCTAACAACTGGTTTTAAAGCTATCTAAACCATCCCAATATGGATGAATTTATAATTTTGCTAATGAGAGACAATAAGCTCATGATAACAAGAAAAAGTCATTATAACCCTAAACTAAGGGTAAAGCTTCTTCAACAATTTTAATAATATAATCACATTTTGAGAAGAAACTTTCCTATTTATAAAATTGAGAAGGAGAGGAAGAAGGCAAAGTCCAATTTTGTAAATAATTAATATATAAATTTTCACTTACAATAATTCCTTTATTTTAATTACTTAAACCATTATTACTATTATAACAAGAAAGTCATCATGGCTTTCGGTGATCCACTAAGTCATGATATCTCTGTCAACAAATATGCACCTAATGTTCTAAATGCCAACCCCAACTACACAAGCAAATAATGGCAATGCAATTTAGGTTTCAATCACAAGTTTAAATTACTCACCTAATACCCTTAAGGCTTTGATAACATTCCTTTCACAGAAGCAAACAAAGAAGCAAGTAATAGATCTTTAATAGCAAACAAGCAACAGTATTAGATCAATTGTTAATAAAACTAAATCATAGAAAGACAAAAGAACTTATAGAGATAAGAGCTTCATTCGCAAGACATTCCAAGAGAGGTGAGAAGAAGAAGATGAAGATTCTGGCTCCTTCTTTGGACTCCTAGTCCAATTTATAAGGGATTTTACCTAACTTTAAAAGAACGAGCCTTGTTAGTTAGAAATGAAGATAATGTCCCATTATTTAGGATTTAAAACCTTGAATATAATAAGAAAAGCTAATTGAGATCAACCAAAGCTTTGTTTGATGGAATTTAATGGTTTGGAGAACCAAGGATGTGCAAACAAGCTTGCTATAAAGAATATAATGTTTCCCATTGACACAAATGTTACTTACAAGATCATTTTGCATGAACGAGTACTCACAATGAAAGGATAAGCCTTGTCATCAAAAAAAGAAAAGGTGTTCTCATTGTTCAAGAATTAAACCATTCAATATTCATAAGGAAAGCTAATCAAGATCAGTGACTCACTTACTTGATCGAATTCAATAGGTTTAAAGTACTAAAGGTGTGCAAACGTGCCTATTCTAATGAATATAATGTTTTGTGTAGGCTCAAAAGTTAATTTTACAATCTTTTGTGTAAATGAGTCCTTACAATGAAGGAAGGAGCCTTGTTGGCTAGAAATGAAGAGACAGTCTCATTATTCTTGAATTTAGACATTCAATACATATAAAAAAAACTAATAAATACCATTCAAACCATTTTTTTGATGAAATTCATTGAATTTAGTATACTGAAGAAGTAAAAATGAGATTCTTGTAGGAAATACAACTTTTTCTGTTGATAGAAAAGTTAATTATGGCATTATTTTGTGTGAATAAGTCCTTGTAATCAAAGGAGAAGCCTTGTTACCAGAAAAATGAAGAGGCAATCTCATTGTTTGAGAATTAAATCATTCAATACCTGTAAAGAAAGCTAATCATGATCATTGACTCATTTGCTTGCAGTAATTCAATAGATTTAGGCTTCTAAAGGTATATAGACATACTTGTTCCAATGAATAGAATATTTTAGGTAGATACAAAAGTTATTTCCACCATCATTTTGTGTAAATGAATCCTTACAACAAAGGAAGAATCCTTATTACTTGGAAATGAAGAGGCAATTACAATATTCAAGAATTAAAATAGTCTTCCATATAAGAAAAGCTAATCTAAACCAATGAAACCTTTTTTTTTTTCGTTTTTTGACGGAATTCAATTGATTTAGAGTAGTAAAGATGTACAAATGAGTTTCTTGCAATGAATACAATGGTTGTTGTTGACACAAAAGTTAGTCACAAGATCATTTTGTGTGAATGAGTCCTTGCAACAAAAAGAGAAACCTTGTTATCCAAAAAAAAAAAATGAAGAGATGGTCTCATTGATTGGTAAATAAACCATTCAATACCTATAAAAAATGTTAATCAAGATCAATGACTCATTTAATTTATGAAATTCAATAGGCATAGAGTACCAAAAGTGTCCAAATGTGCATGTTCCAACTAATATAACGTTTTGTGAAGGCAAAAAGGTTAATTTCACCATTAATTTGTGTAAATATGTCCTTGCAATGAACGGAGGAGCCTTGTTAGCTAAAATGAAGAGAATGACTCATTATTCAAGAATTGAAGCATAGCTATAAGAAAAGCTAATGAAGATTAATCTAGCCTTTGTTTAAAGGATTTCAATGGTTTTAGAGTACCAAAGTTGTATAGATCTGTTTGTTGCAATGAATATAATGAATATATATGTCATTATTATCAACAAATGAAGAGACAACCACACCTTTTGCTAATGGAATTCAATGGATTTAAAGTACCAAAAATGTACAATCAAGCTTGTTGCAATGAATATTGCTTGCTGTTGACATAAAAGTTATTTATGAGATCATTTTGTGTGAATGAGTTCTTGCAAGGAAAAGAAAAGTCTTACTAAAATGATATGACAATCTCATTGTTCAAGAATTAAACCATTTATGTTGATACATAAGTTAATTAAAGGATCATATTGCATGAATGAGTCCTTGCAATTAAAAGAAAAGTCTTATTGTCAAAAAAAAAAAAAAAAAAAAAAGAAGACTAAATGGTCTCATTATTCAAGAATTAAAACACTTAATACATACAAGAAAATGTAATCTAGACCAATCACACTTTTTTTTGATGGAATTCAATGGATTTAGAGTGCTAGAGATGTACAAATGAGCTTGTTGCAATGAATATAATGTTTACTATCAACATAAAAGTTAATTATAAGATTTTTTTTTTGCATGAATGAGTCATTACAATGAAAAGAAATGTATTGTTATAAAAAAAAAAATACAAGATAGTCTCAATATTCAGGAATTAAAACACTTGATACTTATAAGATAAGATAATCTAGACCACAATCAATTGAATTCCTAGACTCCCAAGGTTCTAAAAAAATCTATGTCCATCTAATATTTTTGTTTTTTATACAACTTTTCAAAAAATTTTCAAGTATTAATTTATTTCGACTGCATGATTATTATGATACAATTGCTTTAATTTATGAGATTTAATAATTATCTTTTATTATTTCTAAATTAGTAGGCATAATGATTTTTGTATAAATGGGCTGTCAAGCTAAACTCTTGAGTTTATATATATGTAAAATTTTCATTTAAGTATTAAAATATATCAAAACTTTAGCTTATTAGAGGTTGATCTCCATAAAGCAATCATTGGAGATTGATATTATCAAAAAGATCTATTCCTTGTCTTTCTATTTTTGTAATTTTCTTATTTTTAATCCCTAGTTTTTTATCATTTTAGGAATTTCATTTATTTTTAATAACCCTAACACCCAAAAAAAAAAAAAAATTGATCAATTTATGCCCCTTACTTGATGACAAAAGTAAAGTTTTAGCATCATTGATTTATAGTCATATGTCATGTCTTCATACAACTCATCTAATTTTAACACTTCAATTTCTCATGTTGAAGAATCAATAGATCTCATGCAAGAATCTCTTAAGAGGATCAAACAAATAGTCTTTACTTTAGCCAAAAAAACTAGTTAAAAGATAATATTTTTGTATCTATTAATGATTAAAGAGAACTAATGGAGTCCTCTCAAAGTGTTGACTCTGACTATACACAACTTCATATGAAGGTGGAATTTCCTCATTAACATAAAAGTGACCCCATGGGTCAAATTTATGGAAATAGGAAATATTTTATTTCCATTGTTTGATAGAAGATTCTAAGGTGGAAATTGTTTCTATTAAATTAGAGGGTGATGCTATTCAATGATATGATTAATTTGAAACTTGTGTTTGAGTTCCAACTTAGATTGATTTCACCAAAGCCCTTTTGGTGCACTTTAAGCCTTCAAAATATCATAATTTGATGGAGAGCTTGAAAAAATCTATTAGACATCAACCATCCTAGAGTATTAGAGTTGTTATGTGTGACTTGCCAATTGAGCTATTAATTGTTCAAAAAGGTAATTGGTGGGAACATTCATGAAAGAGCTTAGTCTTGACATCTGATGTGAAGTAAGAGCTTGCTAGCCAAACAACAATAGCAACTATCTCCTTTGCTTGCTTACAAGAGGAGAAGTTGGACACTAAAAATTGTCACCCAATTATTGAAAGAGTTAGCAAAATTACTAATGGTAATGCTAACTCATCTTCTTACTAACACTAGATGCTTGACTCAATAGTAGTTAAAAAAGTGGAAGACAAAGCAACTAGTTGGCATTACAATGAGAAGTGGCATAAAGAGCATTGATGTAAATAAGAGAAGCATTTGATGATTTATCAAGTTAAGGAAGATACTAAGGTAGATAATGATCACATGTATCTAAATTGTGATCACATCCATGTTGAATATATAGATGAGACTATAGTTTATGCTTTGACAAGATATTCTAATTTGTAAACCATGAAAATTGATGGATTCCTTAAAGGACAACCAATGGTGGTACTAGTTGGCTTAAGCAATATCAACAATTTTATGGATGAGAAGACTATTGAAAAGAAATTTGCATTTTCAATAAATTACTAAGATAAGTTTGTTATGAAGGTTGTAGATGGGAGAAATTTGACATGCCAAAGGAAGAGTATAAAGGTAAAGCTCTTAAAACAAGGTCAAACCATTTATGCTAATTTTTTTATTACCTTTGGAAGATTATAAGATTGTTCTTGGAATTGATTGGTTACAAACCTTGGGAGATATTACTTGGAATTTTTCCAAATTAACAATGAAATTTTTGTTGAATGAGCACATGCTAGTGTTATAAGGAGGGCATGGAAGCAAAATCATTACTATCATAAATCATTGGATAGAGATAATCCCATGAAAAGTGAGACAAAGATTCTTTATGCATCTATACAATACAAAGGTGACAAAATCTTATTTTATAAAGGAGAAAAAGGTTAATGCATTATTAATTAAATTCTTTGATTTATTTATTAAAACCATGGGTTACCCTTAAAGAGGGTACAACATCATTGTATTCATTTATTACCTAAGAGTATGCCTACTAATGTTTGACTTTATTGCTATCCATATTTCCAAAGGAAAGAGATTGAGAAAATTTTGAAAGAGATGTTAGAAACTAGCATTATCAAGCCTAGTGTTAATCTTTACTCCTCTCCTATTCTCCTTGCAAAGAAGAAAGATGGACTATGGAAGATATGTGTAGATTATCAGGCACTTAGTTGTATTATTGTGAAGGATAAATATCCTATTATTGTTGTTAGTGTGCTATTAGATGAGTTGGGAAGTGCCTCTTTATTCATTAAACTCAATTTGAGATTAGGTTATCATTAGATTTTGGTCCATGAGAAAGATATTTAGAAGACAATTTTCAAGACACATAGTGGTTATTACAAGGTATTGGTTATGTCTTTTTTGCTTACTAATGTTCCTTCAACATTTTAGAGCTTAATGAATGACATATTCCAACCACTTTTATGTAAGTTTGTTCTATATAGTTTTTCTCTTAATGCTTATTTATCATATTTATGAATTATATTCATTGATCTACATAAACATCTTTTGATTGTTAAGAAGTCAAAGTATAGTTTTGCTAACTAAATAGTAGAATATCTTGGTCATATTGTTTCCAAAGAAAGAGTAGTATTTGATCTTTCTAAAGTTCAATCAATGCTAGATTGGTTAGTTCAAAAACAATGAAGGTATTACATGGCTTCTTAGGATCAAGTAGCTATTATTGCAAGTTCATCCATAATTATGAGAAGATCATTATTGATTTAACAACTCTTTTAGTGAAAGATTCATTCCAATGAAGTGATAAAAATCAAAAAATATTTGTTTGCCTTAAGCATGTTATGCCTATTACACCAATTCTTGCCTTCATGGACTTTAATAAGATATTTATTATTAAATCCAATGCTTCTAGAGATGGAATTGGTTCAACATTAATGCAAGAAGGTTGTCCTATAGCCTTTAACAACATCACTTTATCACCATAACACCTTAGTCTATCTGTTTATGACAAAGAGGTGTTAGATGTAATTCATGTAGTTACATAATGACATCATTACTTGATTAGAAGGCATTTTCAAATTCAAACTTATCAAAAAAAAAAGAGTTTAAAATATTATTAGAACAACATATCTATTTTATTAAGTAGTAGAAGTTGATCTCTAAATTGCTTGAAAATGATTATAAGATTATTTATAAGAAAGGAAGTGAGAATCTTGTAGCTAATGTATTATCTTACATTTTAAAGCATACAAAGTTGGCAATCTCTATCTCTACTTGTAATACTTTTGTGCAAATTAGAAATGAGTGGTGGGATGATTTTGAAACTTGAAAAATCCTTGTGAAATTATAGGAAAATCCTAATTTGACTATTGATTACACTTGAGATTTTACAAACTTATGCTATAAGGGCAAGATGGTGCTTGTTACTAATTCTCATTACAAAGAAATAATCATGTTGGAGTTTCATGCATCTATGATTGTTGAACACTTGGGATTTCATCATATTTACAAGTGCATTTGCTTTGAATTTTATTAGGATGATATAAAGAGTGAAATAAAATAAATTGTCGTTGAATGTAATGTTTGCTACTGTCACATGAATAAATTTGTGCCATATATAGGTCTTCTTCAACCTTTTCCTATTCTAAAAAAAACTTGGACATATATCTCTATAGACTTTGTTGAGGGACTTCTATTATCCCAAGATAATGCTACTCTTTTTGTTATTGTTGATCATTTCACTAAATATGTTCATTATTGTGATATTAGTCATTCTTATAATGCTACTATTGTTGCCTGAATTTTTGTTGAAATTATTGTGAAGTTCCATGGTGTTCCTAAATTTATTGTCAATAATTAAGATAAAGTCTTTACTAGTAATTTTTAAAAGGAGTTCTTTCATATGCAAAGGACATAGTTGAATATGGGCATTGCTTACCACGTGCATATGGATGGATAAATTGAGCTAGTTAATAGGTACATGTAGAATTACCTTCACTACTTTGCAAGTGACAAGCCAAATAACTAGATGCAATAGCTTCCTTAAGCTGAGTGATGGTACAATACTATTTATCACTTTTCAACAAAGATGTCCCCATTTGAAACTACTTATGTTCAAGTCCTACATGCTTTTGCAAGGTATACAACTAGGTTTTCTCACATAGACCAAGTTGATAAAAACTTAAAAGATAGTGACAAGTTGCTTTAACTTATGAAAATCAATCTTGTTGTAGTCTAAACCTATATAAAGCAACACATTGAGACATACCCTATTGAATGTGAGTTTTCAATGAGATATTGGGCCTATCTTAGACTTAAATTATATCGAAAGTCGACTCTCACTATTTGCTCCTTAATAAAATTATCTTTATGCTTCTTTAGAAAATACAGAATTTTTAAACATATTGATCTTGTTGCTTACCATCTTAACTTAACAACAAGGTCCAAAATATATCATATCTATTATTGTTTCTTACTTGAAAAGGAAATTAAGAGAGAATGTGGTTTTACAAAATGAGCTACCTGACATTACTTCCATAGCAAAGATCAATGTTCAATTGTAAGCTATCTTAGACTAACATATCATTAAATATGAAAATTGAGCTATTACTTAAATTCTTATTCAATGAACTAATCTTCTTAATGAGGATGTCATAGAGAAATTCTATCATTTTTTTGTGGAGTAATTTTTGGAATTTATTGCTGATCAACTTTGAGAGTAAGACTATTTTGAAAGGTAGGAGAATAATATGATTTCCTTAATTTATAAAATTTAATAATTATCTTTTATTATTATTGAATTAGTAGACATATTATTTCCATATTATTAAGCTATCAAATCAAACTTTTAAATCTATATAGATATAATATCTTATAACATTTTCATTTAAGTAATAAAATATATCAAAACTTGTAATTTAATGAAAGTTAATTCTCTTTAAAAAAATAATAGAGAGTAATCTTCTCAAAGAGATCTATCCCTTATTTTTTTTTTCTATTTTTGTAATTTTCTTATTTTCAATTCTTAATTTTTCATCAAATTGTTAATTTAATAATCTTAAATCACTACATTTTCTCCTATTTAACTTCATTAGTAGTCAACAATCTATACATTCTTTCATTCATAAAGTTATATCGATCATGCCTGCCTAGATAGAACATGCCTCAATGTCATTTCATTTAGGTAGAAAGCCCATTTAAGTCTTAATTGGGAAACTTTGTGACATACCTATTTACTTCAGTTCCTATATATGTAATGTTAGGGAAAGGAAAAAAGAAAATCAACTAGCGAGTGCAAGTAGCTAGAGATGCACTTACAAGATATGACAAATTAATTAGAGAACATATAGGTATTATTACTCTAATATTTCAACAAATAAATAGTGTTATATTATTGAAGTTGATAAAAAATTTAATTATTTTTTTGTCATGAATATTGTACAAAGACATTTATAAATAAGTCTACAACATAAATTATATAATTAAATTTACTTCTTAGGTTATCATATTTTCTCTAATTAGATTTGGTTACTACAATGCTAGCGTGCACAAAATTCAATTGGATAAATTTGAACTACATAGATTTAATTAACAAATTTTTGTGAAGTTGAAGGTTTTGAATATAAAGTTTGCCTTTTTATATATTGTGGGAAATTAAATTATTACAATATATCATTTTGATTAAATAAGGTATTAAGATACATTAACATTTTTACTATAATTTTTTAAATACAAAATTTACATGCATAAACATAGGCATGTACAACTGGGATAAAAATTGTAGTCACTGGTCAATGTCACATGATCTACTTAACAGTCATCTTGCGTTCTTAATATTTGTATCAACAATAATTGATTCTGATTTATCGAAAAAAAAAAAATGATAGCGAAAGACATTGACTCCATAAAAGGGTATCCATTTGGGATCCAAACCACCACCATTATTGACAAAAAGTCACGAGAGAAAGCTTACAAAGGCCGACAGAATATGCCTAAAGATAATAGACTAAATGGGCGGCTACGATAGTATATGCATACAAATCTCTCTCTCTCTCTCTCTCTCACACACACACAGAGACACGCACACAATTCCAAGACTGCGAAAAGAACATAGAAGCCAACAAAATGAATCACGAGAGTACGACAGGCTACTACCCGGAAAGGTCTCTTACAATGTATCGGCCTGCCCGTGATTGCAAAGAAGGCAAAGGTGTTTAGACCTTAGAGGTGAGTTTATGGTCTTTGGCAATACTACTTCTGCCACACTCGTTTGGTTTCTGTTGGTAAGTAGAGGGTCCCCTTTGCAATATAATGCATAATAAGAACATGTGAATGCACATGTGCTATGGCTTCAATCACTTTCATGTTCATCGTTTCACGTGAAGGGTATAGGTAGAGATTTCAAAATAAATAGCGGCACCTATGCCTACTGGTTACTTGGGTACCATATTATAATCCTCAACTGACTCATTATTTAGAAGTCCTTAAAGACTAACATACCCCGAAAGACGTTCATTAAATATTTTTTTTCTCATGTTTTGTGGAATATTTCTTATCCCACTTATTTCACCATATTCTATAGCTTAATATCTAATGAGAGTACATGCATCAAAAAATTTCTGATAAGTTTACATGTGGATAAAAATTAATTTGCTTAAATAGCAAATTTCTTAGTCCTAATTTTTTATGGTGTCTCCAACAATTTAAGATCAAATCTAATTTTCATTTGGGATGTGAAATGCACAACAAATTGATGATTATTTTTTCTGTAGCTTATGACCACGTATAATCTCCAAATCAACAAAAAGGCATTCGGGATGCTGCATTCAATTCGCTGTAACCTCTAATTTTAGAAAAAAAGTTAAATGATAAATGGGATATTTTTGACAGAAGCAACAAATTATTTCTAGATTATAAAAATGTAAAGTGGAGGGTAAAAATTATTACAATATGGAGTTATACCCTTTTTTTTTTTTTTAAACACAATAATAATCACTGATTAGTTTTGATAAATATTAAAAAATATATATTCGTCCAAAGAAACCGCAGGATATGCTTTGCACTCCAGGAATTTGCAGGAATTGGACATGGGGAATCAAATTCCCGACTTCTCCCGAAAGTCATAACATTTTAGTTGTGACGGTTAATATGAGGTTATACTAAAACTTGAAATTAATGCCCTTTGCATCTTGTCACAAGCACGAGAATGATATATTATCGTTAATTAACTATTTATAAATACTGAGGGAAAAAACAAAAACCTATTTGTGATATTAAAATACATCAATAAACATGATTTTGAACAGATGAAGTTATAGAGAACAATTTACTTACAATCATTTTACTAAATACTCCTTTACATATGAGAGAAAAACATATAAATGATTACAAGTTTTCTTTAAGGCATGTGTTACAGGTGTATGGATTTATCACATCCTACCCATGTGGTCTTGAGAATACTTTCCAAATAGCCTTCTCACACTCAACTCACAAGAATCTTTCTAGAAATTAATTTTAGAAGTATATTTCACTTGAAAAGTAAGTGTGTGTACAAATGAGGGATAGGAGGTCCCCTTTTATACAAACTTTGGACAAGCTACAACTGTTAAATCTCTCCTTAATCTAATGGTGGATATTACATCCTTTCAACTTTCTACTTACCTGCATTTATTACATTGCCTACTTCCAATGTATTTCCCTTTCTTAGGTAGTATCTACATTCAATGTATTGTCCTTCTCTAAGAGGTGTCTAGATTCAATGTATTGTCCATCCTTAGGTAAGGACCGTGATATTCTCCCCCACCTAATCAGGTGACACCCTCGTCACTTCTTCAGTGTGGTAGGTGTCAATCTCCTTCTTGAACTGCCAAAGAGTTTTAGTAGGTTCCCAACTTGCTTCGCTTTCCGGATTCCATCGGATAAAGTATTCATGCCTCGGCGTACGATACCACTTTTGTATGACCTGATCTGCCACTATGGATTTGACTTCTCAGTCATATGAAGTTTCTGCTCCAAGTGGTGCTCGCTGTGACTCCCCTCAATCTGGATCTTTCTTGTCTTCATGAAAAGGTTTAAGCATACTCACATGGAAAACTGGATATACCTTTAATTTTGGTGGTAGCTTTAGCTTGTATGCGACCTTCCCGACCCATTGTAGCACTTGAAATGGCCCTTCGTAGCGACGAATTAGACCCTTGTGCACATCCTTGTAGTGAAGAATGGTGTGTAGTTTGGCTAACACCAAGTCCTCGACTTGGAACTCCACATGTCGCCACTTTTTGTCAGCCCACTTCTTCATGCGTTTAGAGGTTTTACGAAGACATGCCCTTACCAAGTCTGCTTGCTCCTGCCAATCCTTGGCAAACTTGCATGCAGGTAGGCTATTCTCCTGATAGCCTGATGCAACCGCATTTGGATTTTATGGTTGTTGGCCATTCACAATCTCGAATGGATTCTGGTCGGTAGACTCACTCTGTTGCAAGTTGTAGGAGAATTCGGCTACGTCGATCAACTTTGCCCAATTTGTTTGCATTGTGCTTACGTAGTGCTGAAGATAAATCTCCAAGAGTGCATTGACCTGCTCGGTTTGACCGTCAATTTGGGGGTGTAAGCTTGTGGAGAGATTCAACTCTGACCCTAACAGTTTGAACAATTTAGACCAGAAACACCTTGTGAATCGAGGGTCACGATTACTCACAATCGTTCGTGGGACTCCCCAGTACTTTACCACGTGCTTCATAAATAACTTGGTTACCTCCTCAGTTGGGCAATCCTTTGTTACCAGTACAAATGTTGCATACTTGGAAAATTTATCCACCACGACCATAAGAGTCTGACATCTTTCGGACTTTGGCAGGTTTACTATGAAGTCCATGGAAACACTCTCCCATGGATGAGTTGGGATGGGAAGTGGCTCTAGCAGTCTTGGTGATGAACGTTATCCAATTTTTTCTTGTTGGCAAATAAGATAGGTCTCTACATAGGCTTCAACGTCATCTCACATTTGAGGCCAATAGTATTGATTTTCGACAAGGGCTAAAGTGCGATGGATCCTTGGATGACCTGCCCACTTCGAATCATGGCACTCGCGCAACACTTCCTTTCTTAACTTTCTGTGGAGTGGCACATATAGTCGTCACCCTTTTGTGTACAAAAGACTATCCTCACACCAAAACTATTGGGTCTTGCCTTCTTGCACATATCCAATGAGGGCTTAAGCCTTTTGATCATGTTTGAGCCCTTCCTTGATGCGGTCGATCCATGGATAGTCAGGTCGACTCACTATGTTTGCCAGCCCCATCTTCCGACTAAAAGCATCAGCTAAGGAGTTAGCCTTTCCTGGCTTGTACTCCATCACATAGTTGAACTATGTGAGAAAATCTTGCCATCGTGCTTGCTTCGGACTTAGCTTCCACTGGTCTGAAAATAACTCGTGGCCACGTTGTCCATTCTTACAACGAACTTAGACCCTACGAGATAATGCCTCCACATTCTTAGGTAATGGACCACTGCAGTCATCTCCTTCTCTTGAATGGTATACTGTTGCTTGGTATCGTTCAGCTTCTGCGACTCATATGCCACTGGATGTCTTTTCTGCATAAGAACACCACCAATAGTAAAATCCGATGCGTTAGTTTCTAATTCAAACGGCTTGGTGTGATCGGGCAACACCAGCACCAGCTCCTTAGTCATGGCTTGCTTCAACCGATCAAACACCTTCTGGCATTGATCCGTCCATTCCCATGGTTTCTCCTTTTCCAGCATATCCGTGAGTGGCACGGTGATGTTTGAGTAGTTCGAACGAAACGCTGGTAGTGGTTGGTGAGACCAAGGAATGATCTCAACTCCGTCACTTTCGTTGGTGGCTCCCATTCAACGATGGCTCGGATCTTTGCTATCTCCATTTGTACTTGTCCTCCTCCGACAATGTGCCTAAAAAATGGCACTTCCTTTTGGGCAAAGGCACACTTCTTGTGCTTGATGTACAATTTATTCTCACGTAGGACTTGGAAAACCTATCTAGGGTGCTCAATGTGCTCCTTGAGTATCTGGCTATACACCACAATATCGTCAAGGTAAACCACTACAAACCGATCTAGGAACGGGTATAATACCTTGTTTATAAGAGTGCAGAATGTGACTGGAGCATTAGTTAGGCCAAATGGCATGACGAGGAACTCGTACGAATCATAATGAGTCACATAGGCTGTCTTCGGCTCATCCCCTTCGGCAATTCGAACTTGATAGTAACCCGAATGGAGATCAAGCTTGGTAAACCATTGTGCACCTCCAAGCTGATCGAAAAGATCTGCAATGAGTGGGATCAGGTACTTGTTCTTGATGGTTAATTTGTTCAATGCCCGATAATCGATGCACATCCAGAGTGACCCATCATGCTTCTTCTGGAATAGGATAGACGCACCGAATGGAGCCTTAGACAGTCGAATGTACCCCGCATTGAGCAGCTCCTTCAACTGTTTCCTTAATTCTTCCAATTCAAGGGGTGCCATGTGATATGGTGCCATGGCAGGCGGTCGAGCGTCAAGCACTAGCTTGATCTGATGATCCACTTTTCTACGAGGGGGAAGCTTCTTAGGCAACTCGGGAGGCATCATGTCCTTGAACAAATCGAGGACTTGGCTCACTTCTGTTGGGACTTTGCTCCCTTTGTTCGTGCTGTCGTTGGTTTTCAAGGTTGCTAGGATGGTCACCTCACCCTTCTTTGCTCCTTTATTGAGTTGCATTGCTGAAATCATCTTCCGATCATTGTCCGACTTACGATGAACCAGAATCACGCACTGGCACCGTTTGTCCAACACATAAAGACACTCGGCAAAGGGCAATATTACCGCATGGATCCTGTCTACAAATTTCAACTCAATGACAAAGTCATAATCATCAAGAGGAATTACCTCAAGGGTCTCCTGACTTCTCCATTGCCCAATCTGTAACTCCACGTCCCTAGCAACCCCAACAGCAGGGACTTCCTGGGAGTTGATAGTCTTAAGTCACCCGGTTCCTTTCTCAACCTGAAGGTTAAGTCTCTTGGCAGCTTCGTCCGATATGAAGAGATCGGATACCCCAGTATCCACGAGCGCACTCATTGTGGTTTCTCCGATCTTCACATCTACAAATATAAGTCCCTTTGGCTCATTCACCTTCTTGGACTTGATTGAATTAAGGATCTGCAGCAAACCTAATCGTGCCTCCTCTTTTGACTCATCTTCTTTACAGAGTGCAGCCAGTTTGGCCTTGTTTGGGCAATTTCGTGCCATATGTGGGCCATCACAGAAGTAACACTTGTAAGTACGTACCTTCGTGTAACCTCTACTGTTAGATTTTGTATAAGTCTTTGATGGATCAGCCTGCAGTTTACCTTCATTCGAGTGATTGAATCTGCCCCAGTCTCCCCCACCATTAGCCTTATCCTTTGGACAAGAGTTTGACTGGGAGGTGGAAGGCGTCCTATATTCTACAAGAGATTTAGCCACTGTGATGGTCGTTGTAAGGTTTCCCACTAGGAACCGCTTCAGTTCCTGTTTGGTCCATGGCTTGAGACCGCTCATGAACTAGTGGAACGCTTTTGTCTCATTCATTGAAGAGATTTGAAGCAACAACTCTGAAAATCGCTTCACATAGTCGCGTACTGCACCCTTCTGCCTAAGGCGTTTTAGCTCATCGCGAGCTTCCTCCTCCGCATATGCAGGATAGTAGTTCTGTTGGAACCCCTTGATGAACCTATCCTAGGTTGTGATAGGATCTCCACACCTATCATCTGACCGACGATACCACCATAACAAAGTATTATCAGCTAAATACATAGATACAGTATTTACTCGTAATTGGCTGTCATTGATTCCCATGGCTTGGAAGTATCATTCCATGTACCATAGAAAGTTGTCCACGTCCTTGGCCACCCGAGAACCCTTGAACTCCTTTGGCTTAAGTGCGTCTATACGTGGTGCTTGCACGGTGATCATCCCGTTCACGAGTGCTGCCTCTGATTCTGCGAGCTTTCCCTTGAGCTCTGCAATCTCTGCGCGTATAGCTGCTATCATGGTTTCTAAGGACTCATCCCGCTGATGGAGTTCTGCCTTTAAGGTCCCCAACAACTCTCCTCGAAGTTCTCCTATGCCGACTTTGAGCTTCTGCACCTCGACTATGAGCTCTTCCCTTTTGGCATCCACACCTTCGACGGACTGGGTCAGGTCATCAACTGAACCTTGGACATCAATGACAAACAATTCAATCTTTGTCATACAATGTGCTAGGTCCCCTACTGGATTCCTCAAACTCGAAATAGCACGATTCTTTTTTCCCTTGGCGGCACCTTTGTCGGCCTTCCTCCCACAATCATTGTGGTCATCACCCATGATGAGCACTTCATCAGAACGTGGGTTTGCCATAACGCTTGGAATGAACCAGCTTTGATACCAATTATCACGGGCGTATGGATTTATCACGTCCTACCCGTGTGGCCTTAAGAATACTTTCCAAGCAGTCTTCTCACACTCAACTCACAAGAACTTTTTTGGAGATTAACTTTAAAAGTATATTTCACTTGAAAAGTAAGTGTGTGTACAAATAAGGGGTAGGAGGTCTCCTTTTATACAAGTTTTGGAAAAATTACAACTGTTAGATCCCTCCTTGATCTAATGGTGGATATTATATCTTTTCAACTTCTTAGCTACCTACATTTATTATATTGCTTACTTCCAATATATTTCATTTTCTTAGGTAATGTCTACATTCAACATATTGTCTTTTTCTAAGAGGTGTCTAGATTCAATATATTATCCATTTCTAAGTAAGTATCTTGACACATGTATATAGGTCAAATAATTTTTCAAAACATGACAGCCTTTTGGAAAGCTTACATAATCATTACGCTTCCAGGAAAGAGAAACGGTTGACATCTCATTACAATATAGAATGACACTAGGACTCAAAAACTAAAACCAAGAGGTCAGGCTCCAAATGAGTGTTCTTTGTATCGTGTTGCAAGAACGAGAATGATATATCATCATATAATTAACTGCCTATAGATACTCTTGACCATCTTCAAAGCCATCCCACCTGCAATTCTCGGTCTTTCTTGCTTTCCAAGCTCTGTTAGCTGTCTTCGTTTCCTTAAAAATAAGAAGATGGTGAAACCAAATATCTATCTGATTCTAACAGTTATTTTGATGATCCTTGCAGTTGTTGACAGCCATGTGAGTCTCTCTTTCCTTTTCCAGCTCTAATTGTTCGCTGTTACACTTAAATTTTGAAAATTTGTAATTTTAAGACTTTTAGAACAAAATAAAGGTGAGTTCGAACCCACCGTCACCACTGTCGCCCCTTTCAAATCCGTGCTCATCAAGCCGTGATGGTGCCTACGTATGGAATGGACATCTCACTGTTACGATGGCTAATTAATGTCCTTCTGCACATGCTTAATTGCTTTTCTATTTTAGTCCCGTCAATATCTTCTGCGACTTGCACTTAAGTGACCACTCATTTTGAGGAGTCGTTGAATCCAATCACAACATAATTCGAGTTCAGCTACTTACACAACGAGTTTTTTTTTCATCCTTTTTGAGAGTGATAGATATGTATAACAAAGCTAATTAACGTTAATCTTCTAACCTACAATGGCAATAGGCTTCCATCACGGAGGCTTCAACGCCGCAGTCCCAACCAAACGGCAAGCTTCCCATGGTAAGATTTTTTAAGATTTCACTCTCATATTATTGCAATATTCGGTTTGTTCAATTAACATCAGCATTTTGTTTGAACACCTATATGTTTTCTTGTGCGTTTCAGTATGGCACCACTCAAGGCAGTCTTCAACCTCAAGGTAATTAGTTAACTGAGCATGAAGGCTATTTATCAAGATTGAAGTTCGATATATTCTCTTTTTGGCCTTGGGGGAATATGTTAATGCACAACTGACCCCTGAATTTAAATCACTCCATCCAAATAATATATTGATAATTTGCAAGTTCAGTGGTGCTTGCTTAGATACAGTACTACTGTAATTATAATTAAATTTGGCTGGCAATGACATGGCAGAGTGTGCTCCGAGATGCACCACAAGATGCTCCAAGACGGCCTATAAGAAGCCATGCATGTTCTTCTGCCAGAAGTGCTGTGCCAAGTGCTTGTGTGTGCCTGCTGGAACCTACGGAAACAAAGAGTCCTGTCCTTGTTACAATAACTGGAAGACCAAGAGGGGTGGACCCAAATGCCCCTGAACAGCTAATTACCTTCTCAAAAAGTTCTCTTGCTATCTAAAATTGTAACTTGTATGTGCACATGTAAAATGGTGATAAACTCTTTGTAAGTTTTAAATTTTTATATATTTTTATGATTAAATTATAATTTCTAAAACTTTTTTTAAAGGGTCCTAAATCTTTAGTTTTTATTCAATACAAGTCTTTTTTTCAAGGGACAATTGATCAACCGTTATATATGTTGGTTGACATACCCAAATGCACCTCAAAAGTTGCAGAAATGTAGAAAAAAATTAAGTCAAATACGCACATGCTTATTTCTCTTATGTGTCCTAAAGCCAAAAATACGCAATTAAAATTTCCTAAAATGAGAAGATACAATTAGAATTTCCTCTATGATCCCATTTTTTATTTTCCCAAACATACCTAAAACAAAAATTCTTGTCATTAAGAATTTGATTTGGCCTCTTCAAAGAATTCTTTAAATTCCTTATCCTCACTATTATTTCCACTTCCACCCTTTGTAATTTTCCTCATTGTCATAAATTAGGCATAGGGATTTAAGGAGTTGCTTTGGGGAAAATATGAAAGGGGAAAGAGAATGATGTTGATGCATCCCTTATTTTCTCCACAATAAAGAAGGGATGATTGGTGGTGTTAATGGCACTAATAGGTAGAGGAGAGGGTGATTGGTGGCTAGTAGTGATGGAGGCAGTGGTTGTTCTGTGTGGGGATGGTAAAAAGAAAAAGAAAACCAAAGGAAAGCAAGGAAACAAAGGGTGGTGGCTAGGAGGAGGGGAGGAAGTGCAATGGCAGTTGTCACATAACCAAATTCCTCACTCAAAACTTTTGATCTCATGATGGCACTAAGATAACCTCTTGGTCTCAACCTATCCCACACACAAGAATGCAAGCAATTTTGAACACAATTGCACACAAGAAAGCAAATAAGCACACAACACTTATAGGAATCTTCCCAAACTTAAAAGTATACGAAAGAATACAATGTCTTGCACCTCACTCTTGTTGCTCACTTAAGTGTTTTCCCCAATTGAATCACTCAAGCCTTACACACAATTGTTGTGGACTTTTGGCTACCCACACTTATTTTTAGCATTATAGTTTACACCCCTAACTACATAGGTTTGCATGATTTGATTGCTAAGACAATCATTCTTTGTAGGATCCACTTTCTTTAGGAACACTCTCTACTTCTTAGCAATAACATGTAGCACCATTCAAGGAGCAATTGACACCTTATGTTTTGCTTAGTCAGCTTATTTCCTTGGTAGCCCATGTTCCTTTTCATGGAAGGAGGACACAATAATGCATTACTTTGGATAAACATTCCCTGCTTGTCATTCTTGCCACTAGATCACGCCCTCACATTTTGGGAAGAATCTTCCTCCATGCTCCCCTATTTTCATTGTGCATGGGGCATTCTTGCTTAGTCTGCACTCCAAGCCCATGTCAAGCCACAATCAACCACACTATGCATCAATAACCTTTTGTTGCCATTTGCAACATGTTGCCTTTTGTTTGTAACACGTAGCCCATTGATGCACGCCTAGCTTATGCATGTTGAAGGGACTACACATCATTGGCTCAAACCCTGATCCGTATGCCAACTCTTATGATGTTGTAGCCAATTTCATGCTCACTTATTAGCTAACTTGCCTTTTTGTTGACATATCTTTGGTCTGGACCCTTGCCCATGCCCCAATGTTGGTTAACTCTTAAATGAGATATGCATACCCCCTAAAGAGTATTAGAGAATTTGACCATCTAGTAGGAGGAGACATAAATGTGCTTGATTAGTCACACCCTTCTAATAGCTTGCACCAATGTTGTTGTTGTTGCATGTTGCTGTGCCAACTAATGCCCCAAATACTTTCCTTGCTTAAGCTAATGCTACCAAGTATTCTTCTAAGGCTTCCACAATGCCACAACAATATTACCTATACTTTTGGGTCTAAGTATATGTCAATGTCATAACTTGCATATAGCCTCCCCTAACTTTGCTACCATGCACATTGCCTTGTACATCCACCTTGTTTCCTTTGTTGTGAACCTGACACACCAAAGCTATGTCTAGTATTGGTGTAAAGTGCTACTAAATGCTTGCATTTTCATACCAAAGAACTCAGGGGGGCTAATAGTAGACATGGAGAAAGTGGTGCTTGGTGGGGGAGGAGGCCTAAGGGGTTAGTGTGGTTGGAAAAGATAGAGGTGGAAAAAAACAAAAAAAACAAAAGAGGCAACATTGAGCTTGAGGAGGGGAAAGGTAAAAGAAAAGGAAAAATGAAAAAAAAAAAAAAAAGAAATAGAAAGAAAAGGAAAAAAGAATTAATTTAGTATAGACAAGTGTATAGCAAGTTTATATAAAAATTAATTATTTTAAAAAAAATATAATATTTTTTTGTTAATTTGTGAGATAAAATATTGTAAATAAAAAGTAAGATAAATAAAATTATTAAAGTTTTTTTTTACTCAATTACATGTTGTTTAGTAATATTAGAAAAAATATAATGAAAAAAATTTTGTAAAATTATAAACATTTGGTAAAAAAAAAAAACAATTAAAATAGTTGTTAGTATATAAAATGAAAATAAAAAATATGATTAAAAATTTATTTATTTTTAAAAATTTAATTACTATTTTATATTTCAAGTTATATACTTAATATTAAACATATTATTTATGACTTATAACATTTATTTTATTCTATTATATTAATTTGAATCAATAATGAAAAGTATTATTTTAACAAAAAATAATTAAAATAATTTATTTAATATAATAATTATTTTAAAATAAAATTTATAGAGTAAATATTATGTTTATAAAATATTAAAAAAATGTACCAACTTTACATTTAAAACATATCAAATAAAGAGTTCAACATAAAAGACAAAAAATATTATCAAATTAAAAACAATTTGTATTGAAACAAGAGCCATCTTCTTTTCCATAAATCAAATGTTTTCTTGATGCAATTTCTTTACAAAAAATGTGCACAATAAAACATTTTTTTTGTCTTTTAGGTAGTAAATCATGCAAAAAATTTAGGTAATTGATATCATGTACTTTTATAAGGTTCAAAACATTATTCTAATGTTGGATATTTAGTATCAATAAGATAATATTTATTTATGTTAATCCATTTAAGTAAGGAATTTTGCAATGAATAAAGCATTATGTACAATATTTATTTTAAAAAAAAATATGATATGATTAGGAGATTATACCTGTTGGTGGGTATGGAAAATTAAATTCTAGATTATTAATAGCCAAACTAAAAATACATGCACCATATGCTATACCTTTCAATCTAGCTATCACAAAAGTAAATTACATTTCAAAGTTACTTGCCGCCATGATATTTTGTGTTGGTATGTCCTTTCATTTAATAAATATTATTTGATCATGCACAAGAATACAAGCATGTACATATGTTCCATTTATTGCTCCATTACAATCTTGTTATTAGAACATACTTATGATTATATTTAAGTCATATACTTGAATTTAGCATGCAATCCATGCCAAAACCAAAGTTAATTCTTTGTTATGATACTATTAAAATAAAAAAAATCTTAAAATGTGACATGTATCTACTATCATAAAGAATCTCTAGTGGGATATCTCTAAAATGAAGAACATAAGGTTTGATAACATCTTTTGCAAGTGATAATATGGTTGATAAAATTTCAATGAAACATCTACTCATTATATTCCTTGAATGCGAAAAACATTTACTTGCTAATCTAGTTGATTAAGCCAAAAAAAAAAAGTGTGTACAAAAACATACATACTTTCTCAATTAAAGACATTCTCCTTGAACTTTTTAATCTATGATTCCATTATAGATTGGTGTATAACTAGAGCAATGTTTGTTTTTTTATTTTGAACATATTTTGACATTATACTTCATGGCCTTGTATTAATTTAGTTACCCATTGCATTCTTGTTTGATATGAATTCATAAAAAGTTCCTTGTGCATTATGTGTAATAATAGGTATAGAAAGTAGAACAATAACCCCTTATGGTCAAGTCCATCTTTATCATCAACATCATTGTCATTGTGTTGTGCATCTACATTCATATATGCATTATTATATAAGAATTATGTAATGTATTATGATTAGTTATTTATGCAAGCAAAATGTACTAATAGTTATGCTAATTTTAGATATACTTATAAAGTAAAGCATACAAGAAAACATGTAAAAAGAAAAAAATTTTGTTGTGAGTCAAAATTTAGATTAATAGATCACATCCATATCTAAAAGAAAATAGTGGAAGAAATACAATGAGATATGAGGGACTAGGAAGAGCATGAAGATAAGGTGAGAAAACAATGGAAGACAAGACGTTAACCTTTGTACCACAAAATCCTATCAAAATTTGCAAGTGTGCTTCACTAATTAGTGCAATAGTCTTGCAAGATCTACCCCAATACAAATTTTAAATTTTAGTGCAATATGGAATCATATAATAAGTAGGGGAAACAAGAATGAAAAGAGTATGAGACAAGCTAAGAAAGATGAATAATGGACTTGCATAAACATAACCATTTGTTTACATTAATAAAATACTTGACAAATCTTAAGTTTAATAGATGTGGTTCATTGAAGACTTTAATAATAATGAAATTTCAATCATGCAATAGATTCTTTACAAAAAAAAAAAAAATTCTATTTAATTTAGGGTTTTGTGATAATAAATGAGAGGTTTTCTTACCAATGGAATCTTATTAGATTTAGCAAGACTTCCCATTAGAAAGCTCTATTAGGCTAATGATATTGTGAGGGCAGAAAAGATTAACTACCCTAAAACATACCATTAATTTTAGGGTTCTAACATGACAAAGACTTTAAATTAGGTCATTGATTGCATATACTAGAAGTAACTTAAAAAAAAAAAAAAGAAATAGAGACAATACAATGTTTAAGGAACCAATCTAAAACATATTTATATGTATAAGTATATGGATATGTATACAAATACATATCTATATACATGTATTTATATGTATATATATCCCTTTAATAAAAATTTAGATAATAGTCAACAAAATAGCATCTTAAAAATGTAAATATGGATCAAAAGAATCTTTATTTGAAAACATGTCCCCAATAGAATAGAAATTCCACGACCCATGAATGCCATTTCTCCATGTTATGTCCTTATTTCCTAAAGTTGGTGTAATAAAACAGTTGCCTTCACTCTTGATGTTGGGTTTCATGTTTCTCCCTTATTGCATATTGTTGCCATTCTTGATAGAGATTGATGGCTGCGTATGCATACATATGATAGGCTTTGCATTATTACCATGCGTGATAAATTTAATTAGTCTGACATACATTCAACTATGAGTTTAGTTGTATTAAAGAGAATTTTCTTTGCACATAAATTGGAATGTAATAACTAATTACTATGGCATTCTTTGGTTGTAATTGGTACCAAAAGTGATTGAAGGTGACAATAACCTTCATGTTCTTATCTTGATCTTTATACCAATTGTGCAATATGGTGACATATGTAGATCCATAAATGGCATCTAGAAGCCTGTTTTAGCATGCATATAGGGTGTTATGGTTTATCTAAACCTTTGATGCTATGACTAACTTGATTACTTCCCCATCCATTTAGCTTATTGACATTATGGCTCCATTTAGTCCCATTACTAAAGTAGGTCCTTAAGATTTGCAATGATGAACCTTAAGGCCATGGATGATTACATTGATTCCCCAAAAAGGTTGAAAAGTTCAAAGATTTTAGAATGTTTGCAATGTAACTGACTATGACAAGTAAATAATTATCATATTTATGCATGATTCTCTCTTTTATTGCATATACCTTGTAGACCACTAGGCATCCATTGCCTATAATGTGAACATTAACACCAGAGACATCAGGGGTAGTAAACTATGAGCAAGGCTCTTTGAAGTTTGATATTCATGTTCCTTTTGAAAGTGATTCACACTTTTCCATTAATCATGGTAGCTCCATAGCTCAAAGTCCCTTGTTTGGGGTTCAATGGGTTGTCACTAGGATCAATTACTTTGTAGCATATAAGACTCTTCCAATATTGTTGTTAGTCATCTTTCCAACAAGACCCACAAAGCAAGTGGCAAGTTACACTTGGGTCCTCCATTAATTCATATTCTCCCATAAGCATTGATCAATGGCATTCATCTTTCCAGCATGATAGGTGCTAGGAATGAAGCAAAGGGTGACAACATCAATAGCAAAAGTAAAGCACCATGGTCTAGATTTGGAGAAATAAAAGGAAGTGGAAGAGGAAGATGAGGCGTTGTAATCAATGTTCTTGGCTCTGGATTTAGAGTATGAAGGAGTTGGTATAGGACTTCAAAGGTTATCTTTAATAATGTCTAGATCAAAGAATGAGTATAGAGAAAATAAATAAGGTTTATATAATAGCATAGATAGAAAATTTCTTGAATTATTAGGGATATTTTAGTCTAATAAAATTTAAAAAAAAAAAAAAAAAGCACACTATAATCTTTGCTATTTTTTGTGGTCTTTAAAAGCATCTCATTGCAACTTTTCTAGAACTTGGTTTTGAAGGAGTTATGGTAAGAAAACATAGTTTTGATATGAAAACCAAATAGCCATTTAATTGTGTTTTAGTTCAAAGGTATTTTTACTCATTGCAATGTAGTTTAAAATGCACTACCAAACAAAGTTTAAATGTTTAAAACAAATTTGAAAGTTCAAAAAAATTTACAATTGATTGGAAAATTGTAAAAACGTTAGGACTTAATTACAAAAATCCCTAAAAATTTAGAACTTTTGGAATGGCCATTCCCTATAAAATTCAAGCCATGTCTTTGTTTTTAGTTTCTTTTGCAATTAGAAAGCTATACAGGGTTAAAGTTAAAGAGCATATGATTCATAATTCTCAATTTGATGGGTTCTTTTTTACTCTGCTTGCTTTTCTTTTTTTTTTTTTTCTTTTTAAATTGACTTTTATCTTTGAAATATCATTTGCATCTCCTTTCTCTCTTTTTTTGTTTGATTTTAAGCTTAAGCCAAACACCTATTCTAATCTTGGTTTTATTCTCAATGATGAATCTAAACAATCAAGTTAAAGAATTTTAGCACCAAGGACTTTTTTTTTTTTTTTTTTTCAAAAAATTTTTTATTGTATTTATAAAGAAACTATAAATTTCTTAACGTCAATGGCATTAGAATGCTTCTACAATCATTCTAAGGAAAATTTAATTTTAGTTAATGCAAAAGTTATCCTAACACACTATAATTTATAAGAAAATACATTAGTGGCAAAAACCAAAAGAGTTTTCATACATAATTTAGTATTAATATATTGGTTCACCTTTTAATTTGATTCTTAAAATGTTTATTATTACCATACTTAATTTTTTTCTTTTTAATTTTACCTATGAAAACATTAAAAAAATAAAAGTAATGTAGTTTACAAATGGCAATGAAGCAAGGGTGAAAACTACCATACCAACCTCTATAAGAATTAAGGTTCCTTGTCCATGTCTCATCCTTGGATCCCAACCAAAAGATTAAATTAAAAAGGTCTTCTTTTTTGATAACAACAAGAAGATTTTGGAATTTTTTTTTTTTTGGCTCAACCTAGAATGCTAAAATTTATGTCTAAAAACTATTAATATTGATCGCACTAGCCACAACAAAACATTAGACTCCTAGCTTAATTCATATGTCATTGTATTTAAGGCAAAAAAATTAAGGAAATTGCAAAATTAGTACAAGATTTTCCCCTACGTCTTTTAACATGCTATTATTTCAATTCACATAACCTTTTTGAGAAAACTTGCTTTTTCTTAGTGGTCCTCCTATCAAAGAGATATAATGCACAATTTCCTTAGGAATAAAGCTAGTAAAACACAGTAAATTGAAATTCAACTATACACAAACAGTAGATTCACATACCAAATCAATCAAATAAAAGCTTTTATTAACCAAGATATTAATCTTGAAAGGTTGAAGAACAAAATAAAATTAACCAAAAATGATGATAAAAAGATGAAAGGGTCTGAGGATCGGTGAGTTAGAGATTAGGGTAAAAATAAATTGTTCAAATTGTTCTTATAAAAATGTTATAAAATTGTGATATAAAAAGTAAAATAATAGATTACTAGTCCAAGCAATGATGGGATGAGATCAAATGAGGATATTTAATGCTAACTCCATTTTTATTTCATTTCAAAATTGGGGATTGGGGATCCTACATCGATTCTTAGTCAATTTTCTTTGAAAGGGTTAGTCTTTGATTTAAACAAAAAAAAAAAAAGTTTTAAAATAAGGAGTTTGCTACTAGAATTTTTGGGGGCAAGTAGATCTAAAAAGCTACATGCTTAGATTTCTTCTAATTTGACAATTAGTGTGCAAGAGAACCAAATCTTAAAAGGGTTTGACTACATGGGCACAAAAATTCATAGATGCAAGATAATTTTATATTACACACAAGATATATTATATGACACTAATAACATATACATGAGAATTATAGCAAAATCTATTATTTAACTATAAATCTCTTGCATATTGTATAAAATCTTATTTATGTAGTATAAAATACTATACATGTTGTATAAAATTGTTTAGTTTTCATTTTCATTTATGAGGTGTCCATAAAGGAATTGCCAACCAAAAATCCTCCTTTCTGTGTGATTACGTGATAGGGAGAGAGAGAGAGTGAAAATTTTATCCTCCCTTATGGGTTATAAACTTATAATTAAATTAGAGCTTGAATATTTGATACATTTTTATTCAAGGGATAGGGAATATATTTGTGAAGAAGTTGAAGGTCATTGATGTGGATAAAGCCACTCTTTCTCTCAAAATGTAAAAGTACAAGTTGCCAATAGTGACAATGGGTTCTTCTTCCTCTTCTTCTTCTTCCCCTCCTTTCTTTGTTTTTTTTTTAAATAATCTTTATGGTGAGAGACAATGAAGAAAAATTTTTACTAATTAGAAATTCATTAACATTTTGTATTAATGATAATATTTTACTTTATCAAAAGATTTTATTAGACTAGATATTTTACTATTTATATCATTAGAGTTATTTTCCTAATCTAATATAAATTCTTATTTAGAATTCTAGCCTAATTTAGTTTAATTAGTTTGGCTATATAAGCAACGTGTAAGTTAGTCCATTAGGGGAGAGATTGCTTATAATAATTGATAATTGTTATTGATATTGAGTTTTTCCAACACGTTGATTCTCATCAGCTTTTTTGGCTACCAATTCCTTTTAGGTGCTGATTCTTACATTTATCTCTTGATTTTCATTTGCTCTTATTTTTCATAAGTCATCCTACATCACTTTTTCTTTTAATATTTATTTCAATTTGCTTTTCAATTTTTATACCTTTCTACTTTAACTTATGAAAATCAAAAGAAAAGAAGGATGGAAGAAGTTTTGAAAGGGGTCAACTTTTATATTATTATTATTATTTTGGGGTGAGCATGGTTTTAGGATGGGGACTTAACTCCCAAGGAGTCCTTATGCTGCAACCCTCTTTTTCAAAATTTTTTGATGTGTCAAGGAGGGAACTTGACCATTATAAGGATAGTAGAATTAGAGCAAGAAATTTTGCAATATCAAACTTCAGGAGTCCTAGGAAGGGTCTTCTTTGTGAGGCGGTCTCCAAGGATATGGTTACAGAAGCTTCTAGGGATTTCTTCTGCAAGAGATGATGTTTAATCGTACTAGCACTAATGCACTAGCTTCAGTCAAAACTCCAAAGTGGAAGGAGATTGGGAAAAAGTATGATTGGTACCCTCTTGGAATGTCCTTGTGTTACACCATCATTTTCATACTTTTTCTTGTGTTGGCAAGAAAATTCAACCATTCTAGGGACAACAAAATCGAGGAAGTGATTTTCACAGTATCTTGGACTTTAAGCTTCTTAGGAAGGGTTTTTTTTAATGAGGTGGTCTTAGGGGATATGACCAAGGGAAACTTTTATGGATTTCATGTGCAAGTCACAATTAGTGCAATCATAATAGCAAAAATGCACTAAATTTCATTAGCACTCCAAAGTTAAATGGGCTTCAGTTAGAGTAGTATTAGGATTGGTTACCTCTTGAGAAGTTCATAGGTTGCATCATACTTTTTTACACTTTTTCTTACATTGGAGAGGAAATTCAACCATTATGGTGGCAAAGAACTACGTGAGGGTTTTTTCTAGTTTGTTGGACCCCATGAGTCTCTTAAAGGCACTTTTTAGTGAAGGCATATGTCTACGGAAAGCTTTTAGGAATTTATTGTATGACAGATGATGATTGTGATCATACTAGCATTAATACACTAAATCCCCTCAGAATTCTGCAAGTGAAAGTGCTTGGAAGAGAGTGGTTATAAGATGTAATCTCTTAGAAGTCCTCATTTTGCACTCTACTTTTTTGTACTTTCTTCTTGCGTTAGGACAAAGTCAACCATTTTGGGGTAGTAAAATATGGGTGAGGGTTTTCATCATGTCATGGACTCTAGGTCTTAAGAATGGACTTTTTGGTGATTAGTTCTCAAGGATGTGGCTAGAGGAAACTCTTATAGATTTCTAATGTAAGAGATGATAGTTATGATTGCATTAACACAATTGAATTGGTTCCTATCAAAACTTCAATGATAAATGTGGTTAGGGAAGAGTAGCACTAGGATAAGTGATCTCTTGAGAACTCTTCATGTTGTACCCTTCTTTTTCTCACCTTTTTTTTTTTTTTTTAACTTTTTGTGTTGGAGAGAAAATTCAACCATTTTGGTGGTAGCATATCTACTAAAGAGTTTTTTGCTATGTGTTGGTCTTTATGGGTCATAGGAAGGTTGTTTGTGGTAAGGGGGTTTATGGGTACATGGCCAAGAAAAACTCTTATGGATTTCTTATGAAAGTAATTATGTATCCACCTACATGCACTAATGCACTAGTTCCCCTTAAAAATTATTAAGTTAAATGTGCTTGCATAAGAGTAATATTAGAATAGGTGACCTCTTGGGAAGTTTTCATATTGCACACCTTTTCTTGTATATGTTTCTTGTTATGGGGATGAAATTCAATTATTTTGGGGGAAGAAAAATTGTGGGAGCTTTCACAATGTCTCAAAGTATAGGGGTCTTAGGAAAGGTTTTTTTTTTTTTTTTTTTATGAGGGCATCTCTTAGGATATTTTCAAGGAAAGCTCTTTTGGATTTCTTATGCAAAAGATGATGAGTACGATCTTGTCAACACTATTGCTTTAGATCCCATAAAAATTATGAACTTGTATGTGCTTGGACAACAATGGTACAAGGATGGGTGATGTCTAGGAATTCCTTGCATTGTAACCTCTCTTTCATACTTTTTTTTTTTTTCTAGCATTGTAGAGGAATTTTGACTATTTTGAGGTAGAAAAATAACATAAGAGATATTGTCTTGGACTCTAAAGGTCTTGGAATGGTCATTCTGGTGGGAGGGTGCGTTTAAGGATATGGACAAAGGAAAATCCCATGGATTTCTTGTACAAAAAATGGTGAATGTAATCATACCAACATTAATGCAATAAATCGTATCATAACTTTGAAGTTGAATGTGCTTGGTAAAGAGTAGCATTATCATTTGTGACCTCTTAATTAATCCTTATGTTGCACCCTTTTTTCTCATTATTTTTCTTGCCTTAGGAGGGGAATTCAATTATTTTCCAAGAGATGACAATGTCAATATATGCTCTAGTAGTAATATATTGGTTATTATTACGAATATCTTTTGAATGCATTCTTTATCTTTAGTATTGTTTATATAATAATATGATTAAAGATAAAATCTATATAATAAATGTACTTTGCAAAGATAATTATGAGGAGACCACAATTATGAGATACTTAATATGTCAAAGTATCACACTTAAATATATCTAGTCAATGCACTATTAAAGCAAGACATTAATGGAGTTGTGAGATTAACCCACATTATTTTTATTTCATACAAGAAAGTAGTCAATTTTATGGAAGTATGAAAATACTTAAATAAACATATGGGTACTTGTTAAATGAACAAGTTCATTGAATTGACTTGCTATAAGAATTCTCTAATAGAACATTACCTATATATCTAAGGAATTTTCCATGTGAGGGTTGTGTAAGTGATTATTATACTTGAGATCACAAAGTATCTCATATAGTTATTGATATGTTTTGATCTTACTTATGGGTTGTTTTAATCAAAGGATCAATTTTAGAGGTGAACATTGGACATATCATGATATATATGAAAATAGTTAAGTGATAGATAAAGATCTGTCATTCTAAAGTAATCATGGGAGAATGTTCTACTTATTCCTAATAAATGTTGATTCAAGAAATCCTTGCACAATGTGGAATGATGATTCATAAGGAGTTATAATATCATTGATGACATTAATGATCATTTAATTGTTTGGTAACTAATAATTGAATAATATAGAGTAGACAATCATTCTATATTATACGTCTAGTTGGAACATTAGCATGATAAAAATATTGAATTGTACAAAGAAACTATGCATTGAAGGAATTAGTCAAATCACTTTGAGAGTCCTAACATCTTGATGGTCATAATACATGGCTAGACATCAATTTTGATTTATAGATATGAATTGATTAATTGGAGAATTAATGATAAATAAAAAAAAATTAATTTATTTGATCATTTTGGATTATAATTCATACTTTTTACCAACATGTTAGGATCCTAATGGCTTATACACATAAAGATAATTAAGGAAATATAAAATAGAGATCAAGTTGAACTTGATTGATAAATTTAAGAAACTTATGGAGTCAAATGTATGATATTTGAAAATATAGGAGCTACTATGTAATTTACTAGAAATTAATATAAATCCCCTTAATAGGGTTGAAAAGTAAAAATTCCTACAAATACCCTACCATATGACCAACCACTACATGTCTAGCACATTAAGGTTTCTAGTCTCTCTCCTTCTCTGTCCTTAAAAGAGTTTAGGTTGTGAGAGTTGTTTCCTCATTACCAATGTGGATTATGGCTAGAGTTGGGACTCTTGGATGGTAATAGTTTGTGATAAGCCATCGATTGGCCTAAAATAAGAGAAGAAATGAAGATTACATTGTCTATAATTTTATTATCTAAATTAAGTTGTAATTATATTTAATGCACATTTGATCTACTCTTAGGAATCAAAATTTTAAATTTTTCTTTCCTTTGCATATTTATTTGATAAATATATTAACAATTCCTAACAATTACATCAAAACCTTGGTTTTCTTGTTAAACATAATTCAATTGCATGTTGTTATTGATTATCAGTTTGATTAATTTATATGTTGATTTGCTATTATTCTAAATATAAAAACTTTCCTAAATTTGATATTAGTTAACAAAACAAATTGTTAAAACATGTGGCAGGGGCACATGGGCCTTATTGATCAACATGTAAGATCTCTTATATTTAATATTATATTGGGAAATTGAGAGATAAATTCCTTTGTAGCTTTTTTGTGTTTGTAGCTGAATCTTAGTTAGGTGACAAAGATTTTACATTTATTACAATTTGATATTTGAAACTCAATTATTTCGTTATTTTTATATTTATTGAGTGTTGGCATATTCTTATAATTTTCATATTTAATGTTTTAATAATTCACTTTCTTTTGTTATGCAGAAAATGCTCAATTAATCTTAATTAGGCAGTTCGATTAGAAAAATTTCCTTATTAATAGGAAAGTGAGAGATAATTCATTCTTAATTCACTCTTCTTAGGAATCACAATTTCCAATTTTCAAAATTAATATTAAATTATATTTTCCTTAGCAATTTGGATGCTTATTATTACAAAGTGTTAACATTAGAAACCTAATTAATTTTCAATTGTTATCATAAAGGTCTCTAATTCCTCTCCACCTCTTCAAATTTTAACCTACCAATCTTTGAACCTATCCCCACCTCTCAAACTTCATGTCTTACAATTAGAAGGTCTTTGATTAGTGAACCCAATTTCTCTCTCTCTCTCTTTCTTCCTTTTCCTTTCAATTTCTTTATCTTTGTCTTTCTCATTGTTTTTAACAAACCTCCCAAGTGAAGATAGAATCTTAAAGGAACCTGAAAGTGGCAGTGATGTGAAGTAGTCCATATGTCATTCCAAAAAGCCTATGTGATTTTGTAAAGTTTTACAATATATGATCTGTTTGTGGGGAATGGTTTAGTTAATTTCTTCTATAGACCTTTTCGCAATCATTATTTAAGAAATGCTATTTTCTTTTTTCCATTAGAAATGCCAATTATTTGATTATGTATTCATCCAGGTATATTTCTTTATCCATAATTGTTATATTCTCCTTTTACTTGAAATTTGATATTTAAAGATCGCTAATTCGTGTTGGTTGAGATTCACACTCAACAGAAAAATTTTTAGTCCATGTCCACATAATTTGCCTAAAGTCACCTTCATTATGTTTCTCAATGAATCAAGGAGTCTATATGGCCATGTGTTCCATTTTAGAGAGGGATTTCCATAGTTATATAGTAAAGAATGATCTCTTTTTTTTTGCCACATTAAATGTAATATAGTTTTTAGCAATAGGAAAGAAACTTTGTTAATAAATTAGTACAATTCTCACTTGGTATCAATGACATATTTCCCCTTTTTAATTTATTTTTGCATTTTGGCCTTTATAATTATAGGCAAATGCATATAATTGACATATGTGAAATGTATGTAGTATTTTTTTGGTATAGCAATAAATAATGGATGTGTTATTTAGATAACTAAGTCCTACATATTTTTTGAATAATAAGTATTTCATTGTATTAGTTTAATTTATATTTTTAGTAGATTCATATGTGTATGTATATTAATATTACTGAAACTTAAAGAAAACCATTAAAATATTTATGTGGTAATGTCTACTTGATTTTATAAATATTTAAGTATTTGATTAACGTTCTAATTTTCTAAATAGTTAGTTTATAGTATTTTTTGGTATTTTAATAAAATTAGAATTTTAAGATACAACTAATTTATTAGTTTATACAGTTACAACCTAACATGTATTTAGATGTACTCAATTCATTTTAATAAATTTTCAAATATGTTTAAAGTCTACACAATACAAATACTCAAATTAAGTAAAATAAAGAAGAAAGAAAATTAATTTCTAAAACAGCACTTAATTCCTCTTTATGATTTTTGATAGGAAAAAATATTTTCTAATTTAACTTTTTTCTTAAAAAAAATCATAATTTAATTTCTTTAAATTTTTTTCCTTATTGTTTTTTTAAAAAAAAGAATTACTATTAAATTCATTTTTAAAAAAATTAAAAAATTGAATCTATTTTATTTTTCTTATTTAAATAAATTGTAAATAATAATATTTTTTAAATAAATATGATAAACTCATACATTATACAAGTTTAAATATTAATTTTTAATAAACAATTAAACCTTATACAATGTACATGCTAAACTCTAGTATATATGTACATAAATATATCTTGCACGTTGGTTATGACTTCAAAAAGCCAAACAAGGGGTTTTAACACATAGATAATTAATTATTTATGTGCCATGAAAGTGACAACGACTTGCCTTGCTGCCCACGGGTGTTGTATTTTTAGGCAGCAACCTAAAAGCAACCTATATGGCCATAAGTTGGTGGCCATGCATGATGGCTGTTGTGTTCACAGGTGTTGAGAACATGTTGCTGATGGCCACACAAGTTAGCATCACTCAATTGGTGACATGCATGTTGTGAGCATGCATTTGTGATACTAAAAATCATTTTTGTGCATTGGCTTGATGTTAGATAAACATCAACAATAATTAAATTTGATTGGAATACTAATTTTCTAAATTGTTTATAAATTTTAATTTGATTAGGTCATTCAATTAAAAGAGTTTCAATTTAGTTGTAATTTAGAAAATTGTTTTATAGGTTATACTAATGTTTGACCAAAATTAAAATAACCTGAAGTAGATTAGAATTAAGAAATTAAATGTATTTAGATTTCTTATTTGATTAAAAAATTGGTTTCTAATGCAATTACGACTTCTATTTGGAATAGTAAGTATAATTGAACAATGAAATTTAATTGGATTAAAAAATCTACTTAGAATAGGGATTTTAATTTCAAATGAGTCTTAAATGATTGGGATATATTTTTTTTGCAAGAAACAATTGGTATAGTTGTTCAGATACTAATGCATTAGATTCCTTTAGAATACTAAAGTTAAATATACTTGCAAAAGAGTATTACTAGGATTGGCAATGTCTAAGGAAGTCCTTATGTTGTATCCAACCTTTTCATATGTTTTTCTTGCATCAAGGACAAAATTCAATCATTCTAGGGGCAATAGAATTGGAGGAGTTTTCACAATGTCTCAGACTTCGAAGGTCTTCAGTATAGTCTTTTTGTAAAAGGGGTCTTTAGGGATATTGCTAGGGGATGCCCTTAAAGACTTGTTTATGAACTTAATTTTGCTTGGTCAAAAGTATTATTAGGATGGGTGAGCTCCTAGGAAGTCCTCTATTACACTCCTCTTTTTGGTGCATTTTGCTTAAATAGGAAAGAAAATCAATCATTCAAGGGGTAGTAGAACCAATGAGAGGCTTTTGGGTGTCCCATACTCTTGTGGTCCTAGGAAGGATCTTTATGTTGGAGGAGCCCTAAGTTATTATTAAGGGATGCTCCTATGGATTTATCATGCAAGAGATTATGGGTGGGGTCCTAAAACACTAAAGCATAAAATCCCATCAAAACTTTGAAATTTAAAATGTCTTAGGTGAGATTAGCATTGGGATGGGTTACCTCTTGGGAAGTCCTTGTGTTACACACCTCTTTTTCATACTTTTTTCTTGCATTAATATGTGATAGGACCATTTTGAGGGCAACAAAACCTAGGAATGAATTTTTGTTGTGTCTTAGTATTTAAGTGTCTTGGGAAGGGTCTTTGTTGGGAGAGAGTCTCCATGAATATGATTGGGGAAAAGTCATATGGATTTCTTGTGCATGAGATGATAGTTTGGATCATAACTACACTAAAGCACTAAATCCCATTAGACCTCCAAAGTTGAATGTGCTTTGGTGAAAGTGGTACGATTATATGTTAGTCCTGGGAAGTTCTCCTGTTGTAACCTTTTTTTTCTTAAAATTTTCATGCATAAGAGAGTATATTTGACCATTTTAAGAATAATAGGACTGTGAGAGGGATTTTTACATTGTCTTGGACTCTTGGCATCAAAAGGAGGGTCTTTTAGTGAATGTCTCTCTAAGGATATTGTCATACAAAGCTCATTTGAATTTCTTATGCAAAAGATGACTAGTGTGATCATACTAGTGCTAATGTACCCCACCAATAGATCTACTAACTTTAAACATGCTAGGGTGAAGTAGTATAAGGATGTGTGATGTCTTGGAAAGTCTTGAATCCTTGTTTTGGTACATTTTTCTTGCATTAGCGAGAAAATTTGACCATTTTAAGGGTAACTGAATTAAGGGAGGGATCTTTATGGTGTCTTCATCTTCAGGGGTCTTAGGAAGGGTCTTTTCGGTGAAGGGGTCATAATAATGGTGAGAAAAGCTCTTATGGATTTCTAGTGCAAAAAATGATGGTATAATAATACTAATTCATTGGATTACATAAGAAATATCAAGTTAAAACATGCTTGAGCAAGAATAGTATAAGCATAGTTGACCTCTTAGGAATTCCTCTTATTAAACCCCTCCTTTTCATTGCTTTTCTTACATTAGGGATGACTTTTGATAAGTATAAGGGTTATAGAATTGGGCAAGGGTTTTTTCTTGGAATTTAGTGGTCTTAGGAAAGTTGGTTTTGGTGAAGAAGCTTTTGGGGATATTGCTAGCAAAAGCTTCTATTGATTTATTCTACAAAAGGTGAGGGGTGCAATTATTCATCTTTAATGCATCAGATCCAAGAAAATTTCCAAGTTAAACATGCTTGGAAAGAGTAGTACAAGGATGGGTGGCCTCTTAAGAAGTCCTCTTGTTGCATGATTGTTTTTCAAATTTTTTTCTTGCATCAGGGAGGAAATTTGACCAATCTAGGGTAGTAGAATAGTGGCAAGGATTTTTGTGATGTCTCAAATTTATGGGGTTTTAAAAAGGGACTTTTTGGTGAAGCAATCACTAATAATATAACCTTAAAGAGCTTTTATAGATTTCTTATGAAACAAATAATAAATGTCTTGAATTTTGGGGGTCTCAAGAATGGTCTTTTTTGTAAAGGGTCTTTAAAGATATGGTAATGGGAAGCTCTTATGGATTTCTTGTAGAAGAGATAATTGGCTTGATCTTACTAGCAATAATGCATTGGATTCCATCAATACTCCAAAGTTAAAATGTGCTTCCAAAGTTAAAGTGTGCTTAGGTAAGAGTGTGCTAGAATGGAAAAATCAATCTGCCAAGCGAATATAATGTTTCAGTAACATTTAATGTTAAAGATCTTTCTCCTTATATGGAAGATGAAGACTATAAAGATCTAAGGATGAGTCTTTTCTAGCAAACGGAGGATGATGCATTTTGGCCATGCTTTGGACCAACATGTCCAACTATTATTTCTCATTATGCACCACTTGTCATTATGCTTACATGGAATTAGTATGCCATATGTCATGTTATTTGTTGAGTTGGAGATAAACATTGAAGGAATTAAGTCAAATTTTGGAATGGTTCAAATCTAGTCCATAACATTAAATGCTAAAATGGCTATTGATAGTTTAAGTTATCAATGTTTCAAGTTTCTAAGCTAGATTTAATATTTTGCAATGTTCTTAGATGTTATATAAGTTTGAAACTCCTATGTAAACCTTTTGGGGTGTCACTTTGGTAAAAGCCAAAACTTCAAATGAAAATTCAGAAATTTTCTCTTTTGCTATGCTATTACATCTCTTAGCTTTCTGGATCACTTAATGGATTTTAAGCATGATGAGATTACTTTAAGCATTTGTATCCATGTTTTGGTGGTGGTCATATCCAAATTTGGTGGTGAGTTCACCCAATCTCATTGTTTTTATTCACACCAAAAAACCTCTTTCATTCTTGCAAATTTGCATTAATTATTAAAACCATTGAGAACTAAAAATTTTATACCATATATTTAATATGGTAACAATTAGCCTTAAGTTATAATACTCCTAATTAATATTCTTTATTATTGGATAATCATTCATTTCTCAAAACATGTTTTTGTCATTTAATTACTCAACTATAGGAATAATCCTCTAGGTAGTCTAAATCCATTAAAGCCCATTAAATACAGACATGATTACTTTTGATTAGCTTTTTTTACTATGAAAGAATCATTCATTTCTTAAATTTTGAGGTTGTCACTTGATGCCTTAGCAATAAGGTACTTTTCCTTTTGTTCCAAGGAATCATTCACACAAAATAATCATGCAATTAACATCCTTATGTACATCAGCATTGATTTCAAGTGACATATATGTCAATACACCTTAGATAGTTTGAACACATGAAATTCCTTTAAAGAAATAAGTCATTCATCATGATTAGCTTTTTTTACATGGATTGAATAGTTTGTTTCCAAAAAGATGAGACTTGCAATTGATTTCTAGCTTAAGGCTTTCCTTTTGTTCCAGGGATTCCTTTACACAAAATGATCATGCAATTATAATCAATTTCTATACTAAACATTAATTTCATTATGACTTCCATGTTAACACACCTTTGAGTAGTCATAATCCAATGAGCACTATTAAACAAAAGAGTCATTCATCTTGAATAGCTTTTCATACATGTATAGAATGGTTTGATGCTTAAAAGCTAAGCTTGACACATCATTTCTAGCTAATAAGGCTTCTCCCTTAGTTTGAAGGTGCTATTCACACAAAGTAATCATGAATTTACTTTAAACATCATTATCAATCACTAATTTCAATGCAAGATGCATGTTATTTGGTTTTAGGTAGTCCATATATCTAAAGGAGCTATCATTCTTGATTAGGATTCTTAACTATGAGTGAATCATGTATTGCTTAAAACATGAGACTATTCTTTGATTGCTTTACAATATGACTTCTCCTTAAGGTGGTCTAAATCCATTGAAGACCATCAAATAAAGGTGTCACTACACTTGATTAGCTTTCTTCACTGAGACAAATTTATTCATTTCTTGAAACTTTAGATTATTAATTGATTTCTTGGCAATATGGCATCTCTTTCATTACAAGTAATCATTCACACAAAACAACCATATAATTAATAACAACATGTGCACAAAACATCAATTTTGTTTCAATATGACATTAATACAATTTATATAGTATGAATACATTGAATTCCATCAAACAAATTAGTCATTCATCTTGATTAGTTTTTCCTATATGGATAAAATGTTTTATTACCTAAAATAGTGAACAATTCTCTTATGGTAAAGAAAGTTAATCAAGAGCAATAACCTCTTTATTTAATGAACTTCAAAGGACTCAAACTACATAAGACATAATAATATGCATCTTGGAATAAAATCAGTTATCAGTGTGGACATTTAAGTTAATTTAATGATTCCTTTGTGTGAATAACTCCTTAGAACAAAAGGATAAGCCATATGAGCTAGAAATGAATGGAATATCTCATCATTCAGGCAATGAAAAATTCTATCCATGTATGAAAAGCTAATAAAGATAAATTACTCCTTTATTTCATGAAATTCAATGGATTCAGAATACCCAAGTACTATTGGCATGCATATTACAACAAAATTAATGTTCATTGTAGTCATAGATTTAATTTCATGATCATTTTGTGATAATGATTTCTTGCAATGAAAGGAAAAGTCATTTATCAAGGCATCAGATAAGGGTCTCATCTTTCAAGCAATGAATGATTTTCTCTTAGTAAAGAAAGCTTTGAGAGCAATATCTCTTATACTTAATTGATCTTAATGGATTTGGACTACCCAAATGAGGAATGAAGTAATGGGGCTTGCACTCTTGCATGGAGGATGTGCAAGCACTAATCTAGAGTCAATGAATCTTAAGTGGCTTTAAATTCTTGTAATTGTTGAGAGTCTAATAAATGGTTTATGGTTATTATAAACTTTATCTGGATAGTCATTTGTATAATAAGTGAAGTCTATCTAGAATATAGTTTGTTTAATGAATGTGGTCTATCTAGATAGTGTCTTTTCAATGAGTTTTGATGCTTATGTCATCTAAAATTTTCTATAATCCTATAAATCAAATTGAACTCATAACATGTAGGTAGCATGGTTAATTTCATTAAAACAAAAGCGTTTCCACTTTATACTTGGTGTCTTTTTCTTTTGGTGGATTTAGGAAACCTTCAATTATTTATCCTTTTGTGTGGTAAGTTAGTTCAAATCACCATTTATGGTGAAATTACTCATAAACTTCAAATGATTATCTTAATTTCCTTTCCATCCTACCCTTGGAAGTCATGCCCTCATCATTCATAAATTGGACCATTCTATCCATCCATTAAAAAAAATGCAAATGATGATAAATAACTCCTTTGTTTCATGGAATTAAATGGATTCAAATTATGCAAGATGTATTGATTTGCAACTGACAATGAAATTGTTGTCGGGAGTACACATTTGTATTTATTGCAAGATCATTTTTTGTAAATGATTCCTTGCAATGAAAGGAGAAGCCTTATTGTCAATGACTCAAGTGACAATCTTAGTTTTCATGAAATGGACAATTCTCTCATGGCAAAGAAAGCTAACCAAGAGCAATAACATCTTTATTCAAAGGACTTTAATGTATTTGGACAATTGCTAACATGATAATGTGCATCTTGCATTCTAGTTAATGATAGATGTAGGCTTTTAAGATAATTTCATGATTCCTTTGTGTGAATAACTCCTTGAAACAAAAAGATAAGCCTTATTAGCTAAAAATTAAGTGACAAATTCAACTTTATATCCATGTAAGAAAAGCTAATTAAGATAAATTACTCCATTGTTTAATAAAATACTATGGACTGGAAATACCTGAGATGTATTGACTTATCACAAGGAAATTAATGTCCAGAATAGATATGAATGTTAATTGCATGATTATTTTGCACAAATGATTCCTTGCATTGAAAGGAGAACCATTATTGCAAAGGAATCCAATAAAGGTCTCAAGTTTTTATGAACAATTCTCTTATGGCCGAAAAAAGCTAACCAGGAGGAATAACCCTTTTATTTGATGGACTCAAACTACCAAAGACAAAATACATTCATCTTAGAATGAAATTAGTGAGTAAGGTAGACATTTGAGTTAATTTCTTGATTTTTTTTTTTGTGTGTGAATAACTCCTTAGAACAAAAGGATAAGCATTATTAGCTAGAAATAAATGGAATACCTCATCTTATACGCAATGAAAAATTCTATCCATGTAAAAAAGGAAAATTAAGACAAACAACTCTTTTATTTCATGGAATTTAATTGATTTAGACTACCCAATTTAGGCAATGAAAAATTTTATCCATGTATAAAAGGGAAATCAAGATAAACAACTTCTTTTATTTCATGGAATTTAATTGATTCAAACTACCCAATATGCATTAATGTACATATTGTAATGAAAGTGATATTTGGTAAATTCGTGGATGTTAATTGCATTATCATTTTGTGTGAATGATTCCTTATAATGAAAGGACAAGCCTTTTACCAAGGAATTAGGTAAGGGTCTTATGTTTCAAGTGATGTATGATTTTGTCCTAGTAAGGAAAGGTAATTAAGAGCAATAACTCTTATACTCAATTGACTTCATTGGATTTAAATTACCCAAGACTTAATAACATCCACCTCATAATGAAATTAGTGTTTAATGTAGACATTTAGAAATGAAGAGATCAACTTATATGTTAGACAATAAGCCCTTCCATCCTTGTAGGAAAGGCAAATAAACATATATGACTCTTTCTTTTAATGGAATTCGATGATTTCAACTACCTAAGGAGTATTGATATGCATGTCACAAATAAGTGATCATTTTAGACATTTAGGTTGATTTCATGAATACTTAAGACATAATAACATGCATCTCACAATGTAATACATGATTAGTGTAGAGAAATAAGTTGATTTCATGATTCAGTGAATAACTCCTTAGAAAAAAGGGATAAGCCTTCTTGGATGCCAATAAAGTGATGTCCTTATCTTTTAGGCAATTAACCCTTTTCTCTATGTAGGAAAAGCTAACTAAGATGATTAACTCCATGGTTTGATGAAATTTAATGGAATCAAACTACTTATGGTGTATTGACATGTATATCGTAATTAAATTAATGTTCAATGTAAAGATGGAAGTTATTTATGTGATCATTGGTGTGAGTGATTTCTTGTGATGAAAGGAGAAGTGATATTGCCCAGGAATCAAGTTATGATGTTAAGTTTCAAGTAGTGAATGATTCTCTCCTAAAAAAATAAATGAAAAAAAAAAAAAACCTAATCAAGAGCAAGAACTCCTTTATTCAATGGAATTCAATGGATTTAAAATACTGAGACATAATAACATGAATCTCATAATGAAATATGTGATCATTGTATAGATATTTAAGGTGAGTAAATGATTTCTTTGTGTTAACAACACCTTAGAATGAAAAGAAAGACCTTATTGTCTAGAAATGAAGTGACCACCTCATCTTTTGGCCTCTGTTGATGTGAGAAAGCTAAATAAGAAATTAGCTCCTTTTTTTAATGAAGTTCAATGGATTCCATGATCATTTTTATGTGAATGATTCCATGAAACTAAAAGATAGGCCTTAATTACATGATTATTTTGTGTGAATGATTCCTTGCCATAAAATGAGAAGCCTTATTGCCTCAAGTTTCAAGCAATGAATAATTCTCTCTTGGTAAATAACGCTAATCAAGAGTAATAACTCTTTTATTTGATGAGCTTCAAAGGATTCATACTACCCAACATTTAATAACATGCATCTTGCAATGAATTCAGTGATCAACATACAAGTTTAGGTTAATTTCTTGACTCCTTTGTGTGAATTACATCTTCAAATGAAAGGATATGATTTATTAATTAGAAATGATGCACTAATCTCATCATTCTAGCAATGAACCATTCTACTGAAGTAAGAAAGTTAATAAAGAAACATGAATTCTTTGTTGGATGGAATTCAATTTATTCAAATTAGCCAATGTGTATTAAGATGCATGAAATAATGAAATTAATGTTCATTATAGACATGGATGTGAATTGTTGGATCATTTTATTTGAATGATTCCTTGCAACATAAAGAGAAGCCTTATTAGACTACCTAAGACATAATAACATCAATCATGCAATGATATACATGATTGATGTAGACCTTTAAGTTAAGTTCATGATTCCTTAGATTGAAAGGAGAAGCCTTATTGTCTAGAATGGAAGTGACAACCTCACCTTCTAACCACTGTCAATGTGGGAAAAGATAATCAAGAGAATGGCTCATTTGTTTGATGAAATTCAATAGATTTAGACTACTTAAGGTGCATTAGCATGCATTTCACAATGAAATTAATGTTTAATGCAAACATGGATGTGAATTGCTTGATCATTTTTATATGAATGATTACATGGAAAAAAAAAAAAAGAAGCCTTATTGCCAAGGTATTAAATAAAAGTCTCAAGTTTAAAGTGATGAACAAATCTATCTTGGTAAAGACATCTAATTAATATAAATAACTACTTTATGTGATGGACTTCAAATGGATTCATAGAAACATGCATTTTGTAATGAATTAATTGATCTATATAGATATTTAAATTGATTTCAAGATTCGTTTGTTTGAATGACTCTTTGAAACTAAAGGATAAGAAGCCCTATCAGTAAGAATTGAAGTGACAATTTCATCTTTCAAGCAATGAAACATTCTATCCAGGTGAGAAAGACTAATCAAGAAATATGATTCAATTTTTTTTATTGATGAAATATAAAAGACTTATAGTATCCAACATCTATTGATGTGCATGTCACAATAAAATAATTGCTTGGTGTAGACATGGATGTTAATTGCACGACCATTCTATGTGAATGGTACCTTGCAACAAAAGGAGAACCCATATTGCTAAGGAATTAGGTGATGGTCTCAAGTTTGAAGCAATAAATGATTCTCTCTTAGTGAGGTGAAGTAATCAAGAGCAATAAATAATTTATGATAATTTCATGGTTTTAATGCGTGAATGACTTGTTGGAACAAAACAATAAACCTTATTAGCTAGAAATAATGTGATGGTCTCATCTTTTGGGCAATGAACCATTCTATTCATGTTAGAGAAGCTAATTAGGAAATATGAATCTTTTATTGGATGGAATTAATTGGTTTAAGCTAGTCAATGTGCATTAATGTGAATGTTGCAATGAAATTAATGTTTAGTGTAAACATGGATGTTAATTTCATGTCATTGGGTGGAATGATTCCTTGTAGCCAAAGGAGAAGCCTTATTATGAAGGAATCATGTCACAATCTTAGGTTTCAAACAATGAACAATTCTTTCCTATAAAAAAAGTTGATCAATAACAATAACTCCTTTATTCAATGAACTTCATTGGATTTGGACTATTTGAGACATAATAACATGCTTCTTGCAATGAAATAAGTGATCTTTGTAGACATTTAAGTTGATTTCATGATTCCTTTATATGAATTACTCCTTGAAAAGAAAGGATAAGCCATATTCATTAGGAATGATGTGATAACTTGATCTTCCTAGCAATGAGGCACTCTGTCCAAGAAAATCTCATCAAGATCAATTGTTGCCTTCTTTGATGGAATTCAATAGATTCAAACTACTAAAAGAGACAAGGAGGTTAATTTTAGCACTATTTCATGTACATGATTACTTGTAGCAAATAAAGAAGCCTTATTGCCAAGCAATCAAGTGATGGTCTTAATTTTCAAGCAATGAACAACTCTCACTTTGTAAAGAAATCTAAGATCAATAATTGATTCATCAACTAACAATGATCAAGCTTAAGAGTTTTCTCATCCTATTACTCATTCAAGATCTGACATGGGCTCCATAGGCCATGCATTACTTTTAGAAGGTCTAATAGACCAGCCAAAGTGGAGCATTTAATGAAGCAAGCAAACGACTTTAATGGAGTAATAATTAGTCAACTCATTGACCAAATAAATGAAGTGTGCAAGGGTTGAAAGCTAGTATCTTTTATTTATTAATCAATTTCCATTATTTTTTAGTTATTTCCATGCTTTTTTATTTTTTTAACCAAAATGGTTCTTGCTTCTTTTTGATTTGTAATTTATTACAAGTTATAGGAAATTTGTAATCTATCTCTTATAGAAGGAACTTTAAGTAACAAAGAGGATCAATCTATCTCTGATCATTAATAAATGAATTTAAGATTAATTTCATTGTTATATTTCCTATCACCTATTTTCTTCAAGTATGGTGAATTTGTTCAATTCCTCATCCTTTGGTGTGGTAGCTTAGCTTGTATCACTATTGGTGGTAGAATCCTAAAAGTTCTTACATTAGGTGTGGTTAGTTTGCATTACCACCTTAGGGGCAAAGTTATCTTTGTCTTTTCCACTTTTTTAATGATTCAAACTCTTTGTTTAGAGTAACTAATACATCATTTGGTATCAATGGAAGTACTTAATCCATCATTTGGTATTAAGGGGTGAATAACCAATGAGAGAGTGATGAACCATTTCAAACACTTAAAACCATCCTCCACAATACTCTTTAACTTTGTAAAGGAAGAAAAATGTGTTCCAATGGGGACTTACATTCAAGAAAGCTCATCAACATGGTTTTGAAGAAATAAGGCAACAAATTGATGTGAACCCTAAAAGACATGGCTTAGGGACCTAAAACACAAAAGGAATCAAACATGAACCTAAGAAAACTAAATTAGATTTCACTCACACATAAATCCAATGTTCAAAGGAACATGATCCAAAGGTATAAAGGAGGATTTGGACACCACACTCTAGAAAAGAATGAGCATAAGAGTGATAAGGACAAACTTATGCTGATAACAAATCTACTCCTACTTTTTAAAGATTGGTGCATAAAGCCTAACAATTCTTAAAATAGTTCCATTTAGCATACTTATACAATTAATACAGCCTTAACAAGCTTTAAGATATGCTTTGCTGCCCTTCAAGCCTAAAGTAGCTTCTTTGGCTCAAACTTCTTCAATCAACCCACTGAGTCCCTCTTTCATTCTTTTAGCGCTTGAACATGTCATTGGCCCTTCTCGAATGTTTAATGGATCCTTAGAAGCCTTATGTGTATTAGCTCTCCCATGGATTTCATCATTCCCCTTCTCCTCAAAAGGATTTGTCCTTAAATCATCACTCACGCCAAAAAGAGAAAGATCAAAAACATTAAATGTTGAACTCAAATTATACTCATTGGAAAGGTCCAACTTTTAAGAATTGTCATTAATCCATGCAACCATTTGAAAGGAATGGACTATCTTCCTTATGCTATAACTTTGAATGACTTTGAGTCACAAACCTTTCCTTGCACATATGCATATAAGCCCAATCACTAGGTTCAACCACCACCTTCTTTCACCCTTTGTTGGAATAGGATGCATATTGCTTAGCTCATTTTTCAATTTATTATCATACCTTCTCATGCAACTTCTTCACCATTTTGGCCTTGTATTCACCATTTAAGCTACGATTGAAAGGAGCCAACGGATTAAAATTATACAAAATTTCAAGGGAAAAGTAACTAGTAGTAGAATGAACACTCCTTTTATATGAAAAATCTAAATGTGACAAACAATCTTCCCATGTTTTCAAATTCATTTTAATAAAAGCATGCAACAAAGTAGAAAGAGTTTGATTAACTACCTTGGTTTTCCTATTTATCTATGGATAGCAAGTAGTTAAGAACAAGAGATTGGAACCTAACTTACTGCACAAGGTCTTCAAGAAGTAGCTTAAGAACTTTGTATCCTAGTCTAAAACAATGCTCTAAGACATGCCTTGCAAGCTTACTCCCTCTCTAATGAATAATTTATCCATGTTATTTGCATCATCAGTATTATAGCATGGGATAAAGTGTATCATCTTTGAAAACTTATCAACAACAACAAATACAAAATCGCTGCCCCTTTTTGACCATGGCAGCCTTAGCACAAAGTCATAAATAAATCAACCCAAGGTTGGCTAGCTATGGATAAAAAGGTGTATAAGCCATGGGGTAAAGCGAATGTAGAATGAATCTAAGGTGAAGTTTGAGTTTAAACCTCATATTTCTAACATTTTCTTTTTAGAATAGGAGATAAAACCCCTTAGATACTCATTGGGTTGTTGGCATACTTCCATCAATGCCATTAGGGACTTTGTTCACCTCTTATTGGTAATAAACTGGCTTTACTCTTGATGTTCTTTGAAAAGAAAATTGTAGCTGAATTATCACAATATATCTTGAGTGGTCTAAAAATAAAATCCAAAAATATGTAATCTTGTGATAATATCTCTTAATCATAAAGCCTACGTAGTAGTCTCATGGAAAGCTATAAATACCACTTCCATAGTGGATGATGAGATCCATGGAAGGGCCAATGCATAAAGGGTTTTTAAGGATCCATTAAGCATTTAAGAAGGGTTAATGACACCTTAAAGAGCAAAAAGGAAGAAAGAGACATTTAGCAATCTGATTGAACACATTTGGGCCAAAGAAGATAATTCAAGCTTAAAGGGCAACAAAGCATACCTTGATGTAGGCCAAGGCTTTATGAATTTGATTAGAGTACTTAATGGGTCAGGATTACAATAAAATTCACCCCAAAATAGGAGTTTGTTATACAATAGGAGTCACCAATAAAATAAGAATGTTCTTATATTTTAAAAATTTTTCATTGTGATTATTTTTAGGTTTTTTAGGTTGTTAATTTAGTGTATAAATAAGTTTGATTTTATTGTTAAAAATGAATAGAACATTGTGAATATAAAAGTGAGAATTCCCTCATTTAATTCTTTTAAGAACTAAAGAACTTATCAAGAACCGACTCTTGTTATGGCATTCAATCCAACTTATCACTCCTTAGTTCCTCCTTCTCTAAAGTGTGGCATCAATATCCATCTTTATACCTTAGATTCATGTTCCTTAAACATTGGGTATAGGCCTTGCATGCTTGAAATTTGATTTAGCTTTCTTAGGTTCTTTTTTGATTCCTTGTTTGTGTTTTGTCTTTGAGCCATGATTTTTAGGGTTCATATCAGTGGAAGAAGCAATGATGGTTTGCTTAATGTTTCTTTAGAATATAGCACCTTTAAAAAATGTAAAAATGTATCCAATAGTAGATTTCTATTGTATACACAACTAGCAAAATTAGCAATCAAATATCCAACTACTTCCAAACAGTTAGTATGTTTGTATGTAAGATCGTAATCCTTGGTTCATTATAGATATTGCATATCTCTTCATTATCTTTCCAATGATCATGCTTGGGATTACTTTACTATCTTTTTAGCATTACTATTACAAATGCAATATTAAATCTAGTGTAGACCTATGCATACACAAGGCTAGCAACAATAAATGCATATGGTATGCACTTCATCATTTTTTGTTCCAAGTTATTCTAAGGACATTGATCAAGGCTAAATTCTTCTACCTTTGACTAGAGATGCTACAGCAAATGAACAACTTTTCATCTTAAATCTCTTTAAAATATTTTTAATGTATACCTTATGAGATAGTCCTAACTTTTGTTAGGATCTATCTCTATGAATTTCTATGTCAATGACATATGAACCTACACCATATCCTTTGTTTCAAAGTTTTAGGAGTGAAATTTCTTAGTTTCATGTAGCAATCCTAAATTATTGCATTCAAGTAAAATATCATCCATATATGGGACTAGAATAATGCACTTGCTTCCACTGACCTTAAGGTATATACATTGATCCACAATATTCTCTTTCAAACGAGATGATATTATGATATTGTAGAATTTAATATACCACTGTCAAGAGCCTTGTATAAGCCTATATATGGATTTTTTTAAGCTTACATACTAGGTGACTTCCTTTATTAGTAGTGGAACTTTCAAACTAACTTATGTATTCCTCCTTTAGATCCCTATTTAAGAAAGCTATTTTCACATCCATCTATGTAGCTTTAAGTCAAAATAAGCCACTAAAGTCATGATAACTTTGAATGAATCATTCTTGAAGATTGAAGAGAGGGTTTATGATGGCCAATAGTTTGTTTTCAATTATTGAATGCACTTTTGAATTTGCTTCTTATATACTTAGGGTGAAGTACCATTGTCAAAGCTTGGTTGTCCAAATAAAATTGATTCATTGCAATTTTATTGCTTAGTAAGTTTAGTTCAATTCTCTATATGATTGATCTTTGAAGAAATTCTTTATTGTACTACTTATTTCACTATGTTTACTTGCACATGTGGTAGAGTGGTATGTTTTGCTCAACATTAGTAACTAGTAACAACTTCCTTTTTTGATGGACTTCAATGAATTTTGACTACTTAGAGGAGAAGTCCTACTATCAAGTACTCAAGAGATGATCTCATGTTTCAAGCAATTAAAAATTCTATTATAGTAAAGAAGCCAATCAAGAGTAATAGCATCTTTAATGGATGGACTTCAATGGTATCAATTTATCTAAGCCATAATAAAGTGCTTTTCACAATGAAATCAATGATCAATGTAGAATTTTAAGGTAATTTCATGATTTCATTATGTGAATGGCTCCTTCGAATGAAAGGAGAAGCCTTATTAGCTAGAAATGAAGTCTCAATTACAAACTTCATGCAATGAACCAATCTATCTATGTAAAAAAGGAAAATAAGATGAATGATTCATTTGTTTATTAAAATTCAATTGATTTAGACTACTAAAGGATTATTGGCATGCATATTGCAATGAAAATAATTTTCAGTGTAGACATATTTGTTAATTACCTTAATCATTTTGTGTGAATGATTAATTGCAATGAAAGGAGAAGCTTTTTTTCTAGGGAATTAGTTGATGGTCTCAATTTTTAAGAAATGAATGACACTTTGCTCGTGAAAATTAGCTAAATAAGAGTAATAATGCCTTTTCTCCATATATTTCAATGGATTAGGAATATTTAGAGGAGAAGTCTTATACTTAAGTAATCAAGATATAGTCCTACATTTTAGGAAATGAACAATTCTCTCATAGTAAAGAAAGCTAATTAAATATGATAGAATCTATATTTGGTAAATTTTAACAAATTTAGACAAGCAAAGATGTTATAATGTACTTCTCATAAAGAAATCAATGATAGGAGTAAACATTAAAGTTAATTTCATGATTCCTTCATGTGAAGGACTCCTTAGAAGGAAAGAAGAAACATTATTAGTTGGAAATTAAGTGTCAATCTCGTCCTTTAGCTAATGATCCATACAATCCATTTGAGAAAAGCTAATCAAGATGAATTACTGATTATTTGATAGAATTCAATGGATTCATACTTCCCAAGGTGTATTGATGTGTATGTAGCAATGAATATAATGTTCATGTCAACATGGATGTTAATTACATGATCATTTTGTGTGAATGATTCCTTATAGTGAAAGGACAAGCCCTATTAAGACATTAGGTGAGAATCTTAAGTTTAAAGCAACAAATGATTCTCTATGGGGAATTAAGAGTAATAGCTACATTATGAAGCATGGGCACAAATACAAGGCATAGTTAGCGCACAATAGGAATGCTACAACATAATGATCTTATACAAATTAGGACATGACAATACATACATATGTATGTGTGTGTGTTTGTATATGTCTAAAAATATATTTTAGGTATAAATCTTATTAAAGCTTTCTCTTCATCCCGAAAATGACTTGGTTTACAGTGTTTAGATATTTTCATTTGAAATTAACTCCAAGCACACATTTGTTTGTTTAACTTCAAGCCCCTTCTTGTGATTTTTGTCCTACCCAATAACTTTAATCCTAGAAAAAATATGATTTTTTTTATGATGAATCAATAGAATAAAGAATTGCTTATTTTTTATATGCTTTAATTCTACAATTTGGTTGAAAGATCTAGAGAATTGCCTAATTTTCAAATGGAAATGGATAATAGCTATAATAACTAACCTTGTTTGGTATATTGGTCGGATCAACATAAGAAGCCCTTACTTCATCCAAAAGTGATTCATGTCTATGATTCCTTGTGTGGATTCTTTCTTATTGAAATTAAGGAAAAACACTAAAGCTTCTTAAGAACCAAACCCCTCTTCTCCCTTTCATTATTTCTTTGCTTCTATTTCTTTTACTTTTATGGGTTTTCCTTAACTTTGAAAATTGAATCTCTCCCATTTACTATTGTTTTTTTTACTCCTCCTCTCTCCAATCATTTATTATCCTCTCTTTTCTTTCAAAATTACCATTAAAGAAAAAATAAGCATGACAATGTTTGGTGGTGTTGTTATCTAATTAATCCTTAAATCTTGTTTTTGTTATTATGTGATGTGTCTACATCGTGTCTTATACAGACCATTGTCATGTTAGATAAGTGTGTCCAAAATGTTTTTTAAGAAGATTCATTGATAAACATGTTTCCTTGTGTTAGACATGTATCCAAAGCATATCGAGATTGTGTCTATGTCAAACATGTGCCCAACATAACATATCAAACTCTTTTGTCATGTTTGTGGTATGTGGTAACTCCTTTATTTGATGAACTACAATGGAGTTTGACCACCTTAAGTAGAAGTCCAACTATCAAGTAATTAGGTGATAATGTCATATTTTAAGCAAAGAATGATTCTCTCGAAGTAATGAAAGCTAATCAAGAGCACTAACATCTTTATTGGGCCGATTTCATTGAATATGAACGATCCAAGACAAAATCATTTGCATCTCATTATGAGATTAATTATAGGTGTAGGACTATAAGTTTATTTCATTATTATTTTGTGTGAATTACTCCATGGAACAATTGAAGAAGCCTCAATAGCTAGAAATGAAATGTTGGTCTCATTTTTTAGGCAATAAAACATTACATCCATATAGGAAAAGCTAATCAAGTTGAATGACTAATTTATTCCTTCGAATTCAATGTATTCATACTATACAAGTTGTATTAATGGCATATTGAAACAAAATTGATGCATTATGTTCATGTTATTAATTGTATGGTCATTTTTGTGTGAATGATTACTTGTAATGGAAGAGACGCCATATTGCCATGAAATCAATTGATAATCTCAAGTGTCAAGAAATGAATAAATCTATCGAAGTGAAGAAAGCTAATCAAGTGTAGTAACACCTTTAATTGATGGTCTTTAATGGATTTAAACAACCTTGAGGAGAAGTCTTATTGTAAAGCAATCAAAGGATAGTCTCATGTTTAAAGCAATACATAATTTAGAAATAGTTAAGAATCCTAATCAAGATTAATAGCTCTTTTAGATATATGGACTACCTAAGACCAAATAACATGCATTTGCATTGAAATTAGTGATTAAAGTTGATATTTAAAGTAAATTCATGATTACTTTGTGTGAATAACACCTTAAAACCAAAGGAGAAGCCTTATTAGCTAGAAATGATGTGTTGATGAGAACCATAGAGATGATGGGTGGAAGGCTCCAATGGTTGCAAGAGGTCCATTGCACATCCCAGAAGGCCCAATAACACGAGTTAGAGCCAAAAAGATTAAAGAAGTACTAAATGGGCTGATTCAGGACATTCAGGCCAACCCAGCTTCAAATGGGGCGAATTCAAGTTTGACAAGGAGTCCAGCCTTAATTAATATAATTAGAATACTTAATAGGTCAGAATAAGTAATAGCATTTCTTCCTAAATAAGAGTTTATTATTTATGTTGGAATTTGTCCACAATTAGGAATTCCTCCAAAATAAGGATTTGTCCTAAGTAGGAATTTGTGCCTCTTTAGGATTGCTATCTTAGCCTATAAATAGGCTCCCCTTGTAAGCTCTGGAGATCAGACAACTTTGAGTGAAATAAAAAGCAAGGGCTTTTCTTTCGGTTCTTTTAAGGACTAAAGAACTTATCGAGAGGTACTTCTTGTGGTGTTCTAATTGACTTATCACTCCCAATTCCTTTCTTTTCTGGAGTGTGGTGTCCATATCCTTCTTAAATACGCTAGGTTCGTGTTCCTTCCCAGAGTGGGTCTAGGGTTTGTGATATTAAACTCTGGTTTAGCTTTCCTGGTTGTTCTTTCATTCCCTGTGTGCGTTGGGTCCCTAAGCCACGTCTTTTTGGGGTTTTTCGCATCATGTGTCAAGCTTAGTTTTAAGCATTAGACCATTCCATGTATGTAAAAAAAGCTAATCAAGATGAGTGACTTCTTTATTCGATGGAGCTCATTAAGTTATGACTACCCAAGGTGTCTTAACATTCAAGTCAATGAAACTTATCTTTGGTGTAGACATTGATTATAATTGCATGATCATTTTGTATAAATGACTCCTTGGAACAAAAGGAAAACCTTAAGCTAAAAATCAATTACGAGTCTCATCTTTCTAGAAATGAACTATTCAATCTATGTAACGAAAGCTAATCACAATGAATGATTAATTTCTTTGGAGGAATTTCATGTATTCAGACTATCCAAGGTGTATTGACATATAAGTCACTATAAAATAAATGTTGATGTGCATAAGGATGTTAATTGCATGATTATTTTGTGTGAATGATTCCTTCAAATGAAAGAAAAATCCTTATTGCTAAGGAATTAAGTGAATCTCAAAATTGAAGAAATTAATGATTCTCTCATGGTAAAGAAAGCTAATCAAAAGTAACCATGTCTTTATTTGGTATACTTCAATGGATTTAGACTACCTAGAGGAGAAGTACTCTAGTAAAGTAATTAAATGACACATGTTTCAAGAAATGAAAAATTATCTCATAATAAAGAATACTAATAAGGAGTATTATAACTTGAGGCAAATTGTTACCATATTAAAAATGTGGTACAAAAATTTTGGGTGTTAATAGTTCTAATAACTGATGCAAATTTGTAGGAATCAATATAAATAAACTAGCTTGGAAAAAGGTTTTATTTGTGTGAATAAAAACAATGAGATGGGGCAAACTCACCACTAAATTTGAATATAGGTTAAACCACCACCAAACATGGATACAAATGCTCAAAGTAGTCTCGCCACACTAAGAATCCATTTAGTGATACATAAACCTTAAAAGATGCAATAACATAGCAAGAGAGAAAATTTTTCAATTTTCATTTAAAGTTTTGGCTATTATCAGAATGACACCCCAAATGGTTTACATAGGAGTTTCAAACTTATTTAACGCCTAGGAACACTGCAAAATATTAAATCTAACTTAGAAACTTGAAACATTGGTAAGTTAACAAACTAGTAGTAGCCATTTTAGCATTTATTGTTCTTGATCAGATTTACACCATTCCATTTTACCTAGTTCCTTCAATGCTTATATCCAAATCAGTAAATAACATAACATGTGCACACTAATTCCATGTAAGCATAATGACAAGTGGTGCACAAGGAGAAACAATAGTTAGATATGTTGGTGTAAAGCATAAGCAAAATGATTGATCCTCCCCTTTGTCAGAAAAGATTCATCCTCAAATTTTAGTAGTCTTCATATTCCACATAAGGAGAAAGATCTTTAATATTAAATGTTACTAAAACATTATATTCACTTGGTAGATTGATTTTGTAGGCATTGTCATTAATTCTTTCCAACACCTTGAATGGTCCTTCAACTTTGACTTACACTTAGATTCTTTCCTTCCTTAAATGAATCCAAATTGAGTCTCTTGATTGAAAGACAATAGCTTTCCTCTTTTTGATGGCCTTCTTCTTATAAATCTCATTTTTTTACTTGATTTGAGACTTGATCTTTTCATGGAAATCCTTTATTACCTTAGCTCATTGATCAATTTTAAGATACACTAAATCCAAGCAAGTTCATAGGAGTGAGTGGATGGATTGATTCCATAAATGACTTCAAAAGAAGAACACTTATGGTGCAATTAGAAACTTGATTATAGATGAACTCAGCATGAGCAAGCTTTAAATCCTAATTTTTTTGATTTTAGGCACCAAAGTTCTCAAGATGGTTGCCATGGCACAATTAACAATTTTTGTTTAACCATCAATTTGTAAGTGGCATGAAGTGCTTAAAAGAGGCTTTGTTCCAAGTCTACTCCACAAAGTTTTCCAAAAATTTCTCAAGAATTTGCTATCTAATCTAAAATTATTGTACAAGGAACTCCATGGAATTAAATAGTCTCACAAAAATACAAGTCAATAATGTGAAAAGTGACGTCAATTTTGTGGTCAGGCATGAAATGGGCCATTTTGGAGGATTGATCTACACCACCATAATAACATCCTTTTGCTGTTGAGTTCTCAACAAACCAAGAATAAAATTCGTACTCATAGCATCTTAGGAAACACCAAGGATTGGCAATGGTGTGTACAATTCTTATGGAAGAATATGGCTCTTAGACTTTAGTCACATCACACAATGCTTAAGGATACCTTAGACATCTTTCACCATCTCTGGCTAATAAAAACATTCTTGCAAAATAGCCAAAGTCTTGTTAACTCCATAGTGACTAGCAATACCAACTCTATGGACTTCTCAAATCAATAACTCCCTTATGGAACTCTAAGGAATGCATAACTTGTTTTCCCTGAAGGGAAAAACATTTTGGACAAGGAAATGGTCTACTGCACCTTTTTTACATGCTGCAAATATGGAAGAGAATTCTATATCATCAACATAGAGGACTTTGGACACGAAAATGGTCTCTTACACCATTTTTATATGCTGCAAATATAGAAGAGAAGTCTATATCATCAACATAAAGGTCTTTGATTACCTCAAATCCAATTAGCTTGGAATCCATCAAGATCAGCAAAGAATGCCTTCGAAAGAGAGCATTAACTACTACATTCATAAGTCCATACTTGAGTTTGATCACAAAAGAATAGGATTAAAGATACTTAACCCATTTAGCATGCCTTTTGTTTAGCTTATGTTGGCCATTGATGAACTTCAAGGCCTCATGACTTGAATGAAGAGGAAACTCCTTGGTAGCAAGTAATGGCTCCAATGTTCTAGTGCTCAAATGATGGCATAGAACTCCTTGTCACAAGTTGAATAATTTAGCTTAAAACTATTGAGTTTCTCACTAAATTAAGCTATTGGCCAACTTTCTTGAAGCAATACTTATCTAATTCCAATGCCAGATGCATCACATTCCACTTCAAAAAGCTCTTCAAATTGAAGAAGTGCAAGGATTGAGGCTTTACATAGCTTCATTTTAATAGCCTAAAAGAGTCCAAACTATGAAAGCTCCTAACATCATGAATAGATTAGGGAGTCAGCCACCTATAAATTGCTTCAATCTTGCTTTCATCCACTTTAATGCCTTCATTTGAAACAATATATCCCAAAAATACAGCACTTGAAGTAAAGAAATGACAATTCTTTAGATTGCCAAATAATTGCTACATACCTAATTCTTCAAATAGCTTTCAAAGATAATGAAAATGTTCTTCCTTATTTCAGCTGTAAACAAGAATGCCATTAAAGGTATACAACAACAAATTTTCCAATGAACAATTTTAAAGCATGGTTCATTAGTCTCATGAATGTGCTAGGGGCATTAGATAAACTAAATGGCATGACAAGCCACTCATAGAGACCTCCATTGTTTTTAAATGGTATTTTCCACTCATCACCTTTCTTCATTCAAATATGATGATAACTCTTTAGAGACCAACTCTTGAAACGATAGTAGCACCATGCAATCCATTAAGCATATAATCAAGCAATGGGATGGGATAAATATATTTTATCATGATTTTGTTGATAACATGGTTATCCATGCACTTACTACACAAGTCATCCTTCTTAGGCACTAGAATGGCTTGTACAAAACATAGGCTCAAGCTCTTGTGCACATAGCTTTTATAGATCAATTCATCTACTTTTAATTACAACTCTTTAGTTTCTTATGGGTAGCATCTATATGCTGGTTTATTCAATAATACTAGGCAGGAAATCAAATTAGTGTTAAATCTTACTAATAAGAGGTAAACCAAGTGGTGTTTCATCAAAAAAGATATCAATAAACTCTTTAAGCAATTGAATCACCAAGGGATGAGTTGAATCTTTGTAGTTCACATTTTATTCTAGCAAAATTAGTCCATATGTCTATTGCCTCTTTATAAATGTTTAATGAAGTTTTGCTTTGTTAAGTAATTGGTTGACCACTCCTTTCTCATCATTTTGAGCACATTCATTATGGCTTGGAGACATTGAAGTGAAAGTAATTCACTTCTACCCCAATGAATAGAATAAGTATTCTTAGATCCATCATGCATCACCTTACGATCATATTGCCATGGTCTCCTAAGTAACAAGTGACATGCATCCATAGGAATCATGCCACACTTAACCTTATATTGATAATGTTTTCCAAATGAAAATAAAATTAGGGCTTGTTTAGTTACCTTTACATCATCCTCCTTATTTTGTCACTAGAGTTTGGAAGGTTAAGGGTTAGACATCATAAGCAACTTTAACCTTTGAATCATAGTGGTTAAGGCAACATTAGTACAACTACCACTATCAATAATGACGTGGCATGCTTTCTCTTTGATGGTACACCTTGTTTGAAAGATGTTCCCTCTACTCCTTCTCCATACACACCATATTTGAATTGAAGGCCTTGCAAATCATGAGCAATTCACCTTTATTGACTTTCTCTAAATATTCTTCTCCTTATTCCACATCCTAAATGGGTTCATCCTCTTCAGCTTCCTTAAGTGTAATTGTACATAAATTAGGACACTTAGATGCAATATGTTAATATCCTTGTCATTTGAAACATCTTCTCTCCTTAAGGGTTGCCATAGGCTAAGAATCAACTTTCATCTTATCCTTCCTTGTCATGGCCTTCTCTATTTGAAATGATGAATTCCCTTTGCTAGATAAAGCTTCCTTAATAGATAACTTCTTAAAGGTGCCATGTTGCTTCTTAACCTTGTAGGTAAGCTTGAAATGTCAACAAAAGTCTAATAAAGTCCAACAAGTCAGCAATATATTTCTTCAATCCTCCCAAATAATGAGCAATCATTTGTTCTTGGGACTTCAAAACATCACACTTCATTATAAGTTGTTCAAACTCATGAGCATACTCTTTAACACTCAAATCATTTTGTTTCGAAAAATACAGCTTTAAGAACAAATCTTGTCTATGGTCTTCAGCCAAGAAACACTTCTTCATTTCTCTTTTCATCTTATCCCATGTGCAAATCTTGCTCTTTCCTTCATGAATTTGCTAGGCTTTAAGGTTTTCCCACCATAGGGTTGCATACTTTCTCAATTTCAATTTTAACTTTCTTTTCCTCCAAATACTCTTGATAATCAAACACTCTTTCAATCATATGGAGTGAATCAAGGAAATCGTTAGGGGAAAGCTTACCTTTGAACTCTAGTACCTCAACCTTAATAACATAGTCTTTCTTTTGAGGACAAGCTTGTGGCCACCTACTTTTTGGATTATTGTCTTCACTTGTTTGATCATGAAAAGGATTTTCTTATTCCTCACATAAATACAAAAGCTTAAAGTAGGCTTATCACACTTAGAATCCACTAAGTGATACAAAAAGTTTAAAAGATGCAATAGGATTGCAAGAGAGAAAAACTCTCAATTTTCATTTGAAGTTCTGGATCCTACCAAAGTGATGCTCCAAAGGGTTTACATAAGAGTTTTAAACTTATTTAATGCCTAGGAACATTGTAAAATATTAAATCTAACATAGAAATTTGAAATATTGAAAACTTAACAAACTAGCAACAACCATTTTAGCATTAATGCTCTTGACCAAATTTGCACCATTCCAAGATTTGACCCAATTTCTTCAATGCTTACATCCAACTTAGCAAATAACATGACTTGTGGCACACTAATTCCATGTAAGCATAATGACAAGTGGTGCACAAGGAGAAACAATAGTTGGACATATTGGTGCAAAGCATGGACAAAATGCATCAATAACTATTAGGTATCTATTTTTATACTAGCTCCTTACTATTTGCATGCTCATAAGTACTTGCATTGTAAGTTCCTCTCCTTTCTTTACTTTTAATTTAGAATTCTTCTTTTTTTACTTACATATATTTATTTTTGATTACCTTAAATAATAAGTTTTCATTTCTCTAATTGACTTTTCCATGGCTTGCATTGATGATTCTTAATTTGGAATGTTGGGTTTGCAATTTGGTGGTAACATGGATTGAGATGATCTAATTTGGTTACTTTCTATAGAAAAATAGTTATTTTTTGTTAATATTATTTGGAAGTTACTAAAACAATGTAATATGTGAGTGAGTTTTTAAAACATATACTTTTATTAAATTCAAAATAAGATTAATATTATTAATAATCAGAGATATGTGTGTGATCAACGTGAAAGGAAGATAGCATTTGTATAATTAATTTTAATGAAATAGTTTTTACACATGAGTTCTATCTATTTAGTGTTTTCAATTTCAACATGGTTACTTGGAATGCAATGCTACAATTCAACAATGAATCTAGACATGAGAAGAAATTCAATAATTTTGATCCAACACAAATTTAAAACATGTGTAATGCACAAGTTGAACTCTAGTTTAAATTATTTTATTGATTCCTATGGGTTAATGGATTTGTGGATCCAATGAGAAGCCTCAATATCTAAAAATGAAGTGATAGACTCATTTTTCATGCAAAGAACTATTCTATCCATGAAAGAAAAGCCAATAAAGATAAATGATTCCATTGTTTGATGGAAATCAATGGATTTAATGACCCAAGCTGTATTTATGTGCATTTAGCAAAGAAATTAATGTTTAATGTAGACATGACTATTCATTGCTTGATCATTTTCTGTGAATAATTCCTTGCAAAAAAATGAGAAATCTTATTGTCAAGGTATTATTTGATGGTCTCAAGCTCCAAACAACAAATGATTCTCACCTAGCAAAGAAAGATGGTAAAGAGTAATAGCACCTTCTTTCAATGGACTTCAAGGAACCTTGATTTAAAGTCTTTCTATCAAGTAAGTGAGAGAGAATCTCATGTTTTAAGCAATGGATGGTTATCTCGTTGTAAAAAAATCTTATTAAGAGTAATAGTACCCTTATTGTAATGACTTTAATGGATTTGGACTACCCAAGATTCATATCACAAAGAAATTAGTGAATAGTCTAGACATTTAGTGAATTTTATAATTCCTTTTTATGAATGTTCCTTGGGACAAATGGAATGCTTTATGTCTAAAAATCAAGTGTGTATCTCTTTGTTTAAGCAATGAACCATTCTATCCACGTAAGAAATGCTAATCACATCAATTGACTCCATTAATTTATAAACTTCAATATATTTACAATACCTAAGGTATATTGACATGCATGTTGCAATGAAATTAATGTTGGTGTACATATAGTTTTTTTTTTTTTTTCTCTTTTTAGAAGTGAGTACACAAATGGATGCTAATTGTATGGTCATTTTGTGTGAAATTCCTTGCTATGAAATGAAAAGCCTTATTATCAAGGAATCAAGTGATAATCTTAAATTTAAATCAATAAACAATTCTCCCCTAGTAAAGAAAGCTAATCAAGGGAAATAACTCCTTTATTTGATGGATTTTAATGGATCTAGACTACCTAGACAAGAAGTCATGTAGTAAAGGGAAAAAGGAAGTGGTCTTTTCTAGTAGATTCACTAAGCTTCCTTTAATCTATGCGCACTCTTCATCTTATTACTATCATAGTGGAATAAATTCATTATGCTTATTCTTTACTACTCTTATCCCACCTTTCTCATGTATTACTTGAACAAGGCTAACCTAGGTACTATTAAAGATGAGAAAAATAATACATGCATCTAATGACTAATGGAGTAATGAAAGAATTGCTAAAAAGTGAGTTGATTTGCTTTTTAAGAAACTTTGAGGAAAAGCAATTCTATGATTGTTAGGTTCAAACATTGAAGTCATGAAAAGGTTTTCCACATTATTCTTTTTATCCACCATTATCTCTCCTTTCTTCTATGTCTCATTCTTGCTTGTTTTCTTTTTCAAATGTTCACAACCTTGGCGCATCTTCTCTTCATTGTCACAACCCTACTCCTCCAAGCTCTTTCCCACATCTTTAGGTGATAGCATTCACTTGCTCCTTTGGAATCTTTTTGATACTACTAGATAAACCACCTTGAGCACTTTTTGAAACCATACTATTAAGTTGTCCAACTTGAGCTTTTAAATTTCTAATAGATGCCTCTTGCTTTTGGAAGATATTTTCAACTCTATTAATAAACTTAGCCATCAAATGCTCCAAACTTAGTTTCCACTCGTATAGAGTTTGTTGCTGAAAGCATGGATATGATCTAATTTGAAAATTACCCCTTCAAAGTTGGGATAACTCCTCCATCTTGGATTTTAATTACTAAAGTAAGGATTGAAGTTGGACCTACACTATGAGGAACAATAATTAGCATGCTCATTATATGAAGAAAAAGAATTTCCTACTTAACATTCTACACTAGCATGACCTATTTAACCACATTAATCAAATGGCACACACATTGCTTATGCTTGCAAACTATGAAACCTTTTTATTCATAAAGGCAATTTATACAAACAGAGTGATAAAAGAATTAACATTATGCAAATCAACTCACTTTTAGCAATTCTTTCATTACTCCATTAGTAATTTTTAGACGTCATTTCCTTTAAAAGATTATAGGCTTCCTCTAGTGTCTTTCTCATAATGGTAACTCTCATAATTACATCAATCATGGAATAATTAGTAGGGTCTAAATCATTATATCAAGTTTGAACTTGAACCTAGTGAACCTCCTAATTTAATCCTTAAATCCTTCCCATAACTCATCAAATTTAGAAAAAGTAGTATAACATTCCACATCACATCCATTTTAGAAGAAGGAAAAATTTTAGCTAGAAACTCTTGTGTTATAGCAACCCAAGTAGTAATAGGTTTTGCAGGATGAAAATTAGTCAAACCCTTTATTTGTCAAGCAATGAAAAAGAATATAATCTAAGACAAATAACATCATTACTTACACCATTATACTTTGAAAATCACATATTTCAATAAAATTAACAACATGAGAATAGGGATCATCATTACCAAACAACTAAATTGAACACTCTTTTTAATCATTTAGATGAGAGTTGGCTCTTAAATATGTTAGCTTCAATTATTGGCCTAGTGATGCTTAAGACCACTCCTTTTAGGGAAGGTGTAGCATATGAACTAAGGGATATTGGGTTACTTTGTCCTTCCTCTTCTTATGCCATGTTGTTCCTTTCATTTCACTTCAAAGATTCTCTAATATTTCTCTCTATCTCAGAGTCAAAATTTGCAAGTTATCCAATATTAGTGTAGGACATATACTAGCAAGCTTATAAACTAAAGAATTAAAACCAACTAAATTAAAAATAAACGAAACATCCATGCTGAAAAAATAATCAACTAAATAAAAATTTTAAAAATTAAAGCAAATAATTCAAAAAAAAATTGAAATTCAATCTAAAGCTAAATTACGAGTCTTATTATGTAGATGACTAGTCCCCAACAACAATACCAAAAACATGATGTGTGAATTATGAGCTACTTTTAAGTAAGTATACCTAATGAATTATGAAATGTAGAAAGAGTAGAGTGTTGTTCCCATAAAGGCTATTTGACACCACCTAGACAATTTTAATCTAACCTAAGTTGAATTAACTAATTAATAATGTGAACTAAATTACATGAATTAAATAAATTAGTAAAAGGAAAGAAACTATAGATGTCACAATATTATGGTTTAGATTTCATTTAATCCAAGTTATATAATTGATCATTTAATTCAACCTTCCCTTGCCTATCCAATTAATCATAACTTAATGTAGAATTTTAAACAGGCAAGCAAGTGTTAATTTTGTAAAACTCTTTAATTTAAGAAGGCAAGCCCATCTCTCATCTCTTCCTCAATCACCACATATGATGCTAATAATTTCATGATCTCATAGTCAAACAAATGGTTTATCTAACCTACTATTGGGGAATGGATACAATTCGTTCTCAAGTTTATGTATGTATCACACGATCATACAAAAAGTAACCAAATTTTTTAAGCATTAAGTTTAATAATATAAACTAATCATGCAAATAACAATACATAATAAAATAATCAATCACTTAAACTAAAGATCAAACTATATCTAAACCCTAGCTTAGAATAATTTAGCTAGCCATAAAGAAATTCTACAAATCCTTGAAGCTTAAAGAAGAAATCCAACAATAATACATCAAAAAATAAGTAATAAAAATTAAGTAAAACTTTGTCTTTAAAGATAGAAATGGAAAGTTGAAGCTATTGCCTTTCTTCCTTCAAGTTGCTCATTTCCTCTTCCTCTCCTTCATCTCTCCTCTTGTCTCACTTCTTCTCTATTTTATATCTCTATCTTTCTATATGTTTCTCCTATTTGTGCCTCCTTTTATATTATGACAACTCCTTTTCTCTTTTTAGTTTTTCTATCTTTAGTCAATCTTAGAAAATCCTCTAACCTATAATTTTTTTTTTCTTGCTAAATTTGTCTAGCATGTAAAGTGCATCAAGCTTTAGTGTAAATTGAAGCATTATAGCTCTATCTCTTAGCTTTCTTTTTTAAAAGAATCTCCTAATTTTGTAGGTCTTAAGTGAACATTATGCTTACACTACCAAATAATGCTTAGTCAATTATAAGACATGATTCTTATTCATTTTAATTTCCTATTTAGGATAGGATTTCCCATGAAGTAAAATTCTAAATTGGCTAGGCCACATATTTTTTATTCTTTTATGTTCTTGTACCTCCTTTATCTACATTTACCCCTTTTATGACCCAATCTAATTCCAATTATTCACTATTATTCTTTCCTTCCAAAGAAAGTAAAGATATGCAAAATCTAAATAAAAGTGAACTTAAATAGGAATAATGATATAACTTGAGACCAAAGTTAGATTAAAATAAGTATCAAATTAAACCTTATTAGATGCCTTAAGCGCTCTTGGCTCTCTATGTGCCAAAGACCTAAATGGGCAATCACACTCAGGGTCAGGTGCCTTAAGTTCCACTAGCTAAAGAGCTATGTGGTAACCCTACTCAAGCAAAGATTCCTTAGGCCATTCTAGTTCTCCTTGTATATAAGACAAATGTGGCAACTGTGCTTAAGACATGATGTCTTTATTTCTCTTAGTAGGAGCCCTTTTAGATCTCCTCAAGTAACAAACTCATGTGGCAACTACAATTAAGAAAGGATACCTTATGCTCTCCTAGAAGGGGCCTATTTGCTGACCTCATTAGGGACAAGATGCCTCAAGCCCTCTTAGCTCTTCTCTTAATTTAGACATGTTTGGTGACTGCACTCTAGGCAAAGTTCCTTTAGGTTCTCCATTGCTTAGCCCCTATGTGGCAACCTTCATAAAGAAGAGATGCCTTAAGTCCTCTTGGCTTTACTAATATGAGAGACATTTGTGGTGACCATGCTTAAGACATAAAAGCTTAAGTTCCCTTGGTGAGGCATATGTGTGGCAACCTCACTAGAAATGAGATAACTTAGGCTCTCTTAGCTCTTCTCATGTAGGAGACCTATGTAGTGAGAGTGCTTAGGATAAGGTGCCTTATGCTTTAATGGTAGGAGGCTTATACAGTGACTTAGCTTAGGACATGATGCCTTAGGCCCTCTTAACTCTCCTCTTGTATGAGACTTGTGAGGCAATAGGCTCAGGTGTCATAGGTTCTACTAATGGGGGTCTTATGTTGCAATCTCACTCTAGATGAGATGCTTTAGACCCACTTAGGTCACCTGATGTGACAAGCCTAAGTGGCAACTATGCTTATGATGTGGTGCCTTTGTTTCCCCTAGCAAGGGGCTTAAGTGGTAACCTCACTTTGCATAAGATATCTTAGGCCTTTTTAGTTGTCCTTATATAAGAGACTAAGTGGCAATCATGCCTAAGATAAGGTGCCCCCAATTCTTTTAGTTGAGGACATACAAGTCAATCTCACTCGAGATAAGATGCCTTTGGGCCATCTAGCTCTCCTTGTGTAAGAGAGAGACTTATATAGTGGCCATCCATAGAAAAGGATGCCTTAGGTTCTCCTAGCAAGGATCACCTGCCTCTCCTCATATAAAAGAATCTTGTGATGACATTGCTTGGGATAAGGTGCTTTTGTTTCTTTAAGTAGGTGGTTTATGTGGCAACCTTACTCAGGACAACATGCCTTAGGCCTCCTTAGCTCTCCTTATGAGGGAATCTTAAGTGACAAGCATGCTTAAGTCAAAAAGCCTTTGTTTTGCATGGTAAGGAACCTATGTGGCAACTTTACTTAAGATAAGGTTCCTTAGGGCCACCTAGCTCTCCTCATGTGAGAGAGTTATAGGGCAATAACACTTGGGACAAGGTGCCTTTTGTGCTACTAGTAGGAGTCCTATATGGTGACCTCACTCAAGATAAGATGTCTTAGGCTATCTTGGCTTTCCTTATGTAAATGACCTATGCAATGACATCACTTGAGATGGGGTCCCTTAGATTTTCCTAGTAAGGGGCTTGTTTTGCTACCTCACTTAGGATAAGATACCTTAAACTATCTTAAGTCTCCTTATGTAAAAGATGGAAATCGTGTTTAGGATAGGATGGCTTGAGTTCTCCTAGTTTAGGGCATATGTGGTGAAATTGCAAAAGATAGGGTGCCCCCAATTTTTATTGTTGGGGCTTATGTGGCATCTTTACTCAGGCATGATACCATAAATCTTTCTAGCTCTCTTTATACAAGAGACATGTGTGGTGACCATAGATGCCTCAGGTTCTCTTAACATGTGGTCTATATAACAATTTCACTTAGGTGTGATGCCTTAGGCTTTCCTCATATAGGAGACATATATGGTGACCACACTCGAAAAAGAGGTGTGTAGCCAAAGGAGTCCTTAAGACATCACTCATCATAATACCATCATTTAATGCAAAACAAATCAATAAAAGCTTTCCTTAGCCATATCCCCAAAAATCCCTTCAACAAAAGACTTCTCCCATGACCCTTTGAGTTTGAGGCATTGAGAAAACCCCTTCATCAATTATGCTAATCCTATAATTGTTAAATTTCCTCCATAATACAAGAAAAAAGTTCAAAGAAAAAGGGGTTAAACATAAAGACTTCCTAGAGGGTCACCTATGCCAATACATTCCTCACTCAAGTACATTTAAAATTAGAGTTCTAATTTGATCGAATGCTTTAGTGCTAGTATGATTACACTATCATTCAATTTAGGTGGTAGCTTACTTTGAAAAATTGTTGAACATTCTTTATTCAACTTTGCCATCTCAAACACCTCAAATTTCTTTCCATTTGCTAGGATCTCCTTCAACAATTTTGCATAACTTAGCTTCTTCAAAATAACATTAATAAAAGGAATGTTAATATGACACTTTTTACACATCTCTAAAAAATTAGAAAATTTCTTATCTAAGTTAGCTTTCCAAGAATGTTTAAGGAAAAGGAATTTTATGATTGTAAGGTTTAACACTGGGGTCATGAAAAGGACTTTAAGTTTGTTCCTTATTACCATTAGGATATTTTCCTTCCTTTATGGCTTAGTCTTGCTCTTTTTCTCCCTTATAAACCTTGGTATATCTTCTCTCTAATGTCACAACTCTACTTCTCTAAGCTCCTTCCCACTTCTTAAGGTAATAGCTTTCACTTCCTCTTTTGTATTTATTTTAGTACTACTAGATAAATCTCCTTGAGCTTTCTTGAAACTAGACTAGCAAGCTATCCAACTTAAGCTTTTAAATTCCTAATAGATGCCCTTGACTTTGGAACTTAGATTCCTCACAGTTAAAAAACATAGTCATACAATGCTCCAAACTTGGCTTCCTCTCATGTTGATTTTGTTGTTGAAAGCATGGTATAGTTTAAAAATTACTCCATGAAAAGTTATGGTGACTCCTCCATAAAGGATTATAATTACTAAAGTAAGGATTGAAACAAAACTATCATGCTCATTAAAAGAAGAAGATGAAAAAGAAGGATTTCCTACTTGACATTTTACCTTAGCATAACCTATTTAACCACATAGTTCACATGGCACAAACGTTTTTTATGCTCCTAAACTTCTTACTCAAAGAGGCAAATTGTGCAAACGAAGTAGTAAAAGAATTAACATTATGTAAACCTCGTCCTATTTTAGCAATTCTTTTATTACTCCATTGGTAACTATTAGAAGCCATCTCCTCTAAAAGATCATAGGCTTGTTTAGGTGTCTTTCTCATAATAGTAGCTTCCACAAATGCATCAATCATAGAATGATTAGCAGTGTATAAACCATTGTATGAAGTTTGAAATTCAAGCCAAATTAGTCAACTATGGTGAGCACTGATACGAACTCTAATTATATGTAAACAGAACCCAACACCAATGTCGGTATATGATCGTTCTAATAAAGGTTAAAGGGATTTGGAGTTCTGACCCAATGATTATAAACAACCAAGAACCAGAACTATAAGATTCAGATGCTACTCTTAACAACAACAATGTTGAAGAAGATAAGTCTTATTGAACCAACACACTCAAGTATGAAAGTTTAGAATTAGTTCTCAAAGAACCAGAGAAAATAGCTCATACATTCATAAAGATCAGTTCTGCCTCCAGCCACTCTTTATGCCCTTTTTATATGTTATCCCCCAAAAGTCCTAACTAATGAGATGGGCTCATTAAGGAAATTCGTACCCCCCAAAACCCTAGTTAATAAGATGAACTTATTAAGGAAATTCGTACCCCAAAAACCCTAACTAATAAGATGGGCTTATTAAGGAAATTCGTATCCCCAAAAACCCTAGCTAATAAGATGGGCTTATTAAGAAAATTCGTATCCCCAAAAACCCTAGCTAATAAGATGGGCTTATTAAGGAAATTCGTACCCCCAAAAACCCTAGCTAATAAGATGGGTTTATTAAGGAAATTCGTTCAACCCACTACATAACAATATGGTCCATGAAAATAATCCATTTAAATGCCCAAACATGGGCTCCCAAATCCAACATCCTTCCCAAGGCCATGGTTCTCAAATTCCTCCATAGATAACACATTTGCAAGCCCTAGTGAAGCCTCCATCATCCTTAACTCGTACCTAGCAACTTCCTAATGGTAAATGTCACACAACAAGTTGTTGAGAGCTTCCTTTATTTTCTTTGACCCTGCCCTTGTCATTGATCCTCCAAGGTTTTGCAAAGCATCAACTCCCTTGTTGATTTGAGCTGGTACAATATGGCTTCCATCATTCCCGCTCTCCTCAAAATGATTTGTCCTCAAATCAGCACTTACATCATCAAAGAGAAAAGGAGAAAGGTCAGAAACATTAATTGTTGCACTCACATTATACTTATCTGGTAAGTCAAGTTTATATGCATTATCGTTGACTCTTGCCACCACTTGAAAAGGACCATCTCCCCTTGGTTGCAACTTTGATTTCCTTTGCATAGGAAAACTATCCTTCCGCAAATGTACCTAAACCCAATCACCAGGTTCAAAAGTGATATACCTATGACCTTTGTTGGCTTGTGTTTCATATTGTTTGGTTTTTCTCTCAATGTTAAGCCTAGCTTTCTCATGAAGTTGCCTAACCACTTCAGCCTTCTTTTTCCCATCCAAATTAACCTTGTCCTGTAGAGGCAATGGTGCTAAATCCAAAGGAGATAATGAATTAAAACCATAAATAAGCTCGAAAGGAGAATAACCTGTAGCACTATGAACAACACGATTATAGGCAAATTCCACAAAAGGCAAACATTCTTCCCAGGTTCTAGAGTTCTTACCAATAACAGCACACAACAATGTACCAAGAGTTCGATTTACTAGCTCAGTCTGTCCATTGGTTTGTGGGTGGCAAGTTGTAGAAAACAACAACTTTATTCCAAGCTTACCCCACAATGTCTTCCAAAAATGGCTCAAAAATTTTGCATCACGATCTGATACAATACTCTTCGGCACTCCATGTAGGCGAACAATCTCTCTAAAAAATAAGTCTGCAATGTGTGTGGCATCATTCATTTTGGTGCATGCAATGAAATGAGCCATCTTTGAAAACCTGTCAACTACAACAAGAATACAATCTCGACCCTTCTTGGACCTAGGTAACCCAAGAATAAAATCCATAGAAATGTTGGTCCAAGGTTCACAAGGAATTTCTAAGGGCATATACTTACCATGGGGCAAAACCCTAGACTTAACTTGTCTACAAGTAATACATTTGGCACAAACTCTTTCAACATCCCTTTTCCTATGTGGTCAAAAGAAATGTTCATGTAAAACATCAAAAGTCTTTTGAATGCCAAAGTGTCCCATTAATCCATCCCCATGAGCTTCTCTCACAAGTAATGCTCTCATAGACCCTTAAGGAATACAAAGCTTATTTACTCTAAACAAATACCCCTCATATCTATAGAACATACCAAAGGCAGCTTTCTCACATGCAGCATATACGTTACTAAAGTCAGCATCATTAGCATACAAACCAATAATGTACTCAAAACCCAGCAACTTAACGCTTAAAGTGCTAATCAATGTGTGCCTACGTGACAATGCGTCAACAACAACATTTTCCTTACCTGATTTGTATTGAATTACATAAGGAAGAATTTCAATAAACTCAACCCATTTTGCATGTCTCCTATTCAACTTACCTTACCCCTTCAAATATTTTAAAGACTCATGATTAGTATGAATTACAAACTCCTTGGGCCAAAGGTAATGCTCTCATGTTTCTAAAGTCCTAACAAGTGCATACATTTCTTTATCATAAGTTAGATAATTCAATGTTGCCCCACTCAACTTCTCACTAAAGAATGCAATAGGTTGTTTCTCTTGCATGAGAACTCCCCCAATCCCAATGCCTGATGCATCACATTAAATTTCAAATATCTTAGAAAAATCAGGTAAAGTAAGAAGTTGTGCATTACACAATTTAGACTTAAGCGAATCAAAGGCATCTTGTTGTTCCTTACCCCACTTGAAACCCACACTCTTTTTAGTTACCTCAATCAATGGTGCAGCTATGGTACTAAAATTCTTAATGAACCTCCTATAAAAGCTAGCCAAACCATGGAAACTCTTCACATCACTCACACTCTTAGGTGTAGGCCATTCTTGAATTGCCTTAATCTTCTCTTTATCAACCTCTATGCCATGAGCAGACATAACATAACCCAAGAAATGACATGATCCTTGCAAAAATCGCATTTCTTCAAATTGGCATACAATTTCTCTTTCCTCAAAACATCAAGCACACAATGCAAATGTTCAACATGCTCTTCTAAATTCCTGCTGTATACTAATATGTCATCAAAATAAACCACAACAAACTTTCCTAAGAAAGGTCTTAAAACATGATTCATTAATCTCATAAAAGTACTAGGTGCATTACTCAATCTGAAGGGCATAACTGATCATTCATACAAACCATGCTTGGTCTTGAATGCAATTTTCCATTCATCTCCTTCCCTCATCCTAATTTGATGATACCCACTTTTAAGGTCAATTTTAGAGAAGTAACAAGCACCATGTAATTCGTCTAGCATATCATCAAGCCTGGGTATAAGATGTCGATACTTAACTGTTATTTTGTTGATAGCTCTACAATCAACACACATCCTCCAAGATCCATCTTTCTTTAGCACAAGCAACACTGGCACTGCACATGGACTCATGCTCTCCCTTACATGTCCTTTCCTCATTAACTCATCAACTTGCCTCTGAAGCTCCTTTGTCTCCTCAGGATTACTTCTATATGCTGGCTTATTGGGAATGGGAACTCCAGGAATAAGATCAATGTGATGTTTAATCCCTTTCCTTGGTGGTAAACCATCTGGGATCTCCTTAGGGAATACATCATTATAATCCTGCAACAAAGATGAAATAGCATTAGGCGAAGATGAATCAAGGTTAGTGTTAGAGAAATAAGAATCCTTGTAAAGGATCAAGATCATTTGTTGCCTAACTTGGAAGGCAACCCTAACATTTGCTCCTTTTGCAAACACACTCACTTGTTTTCTTTCATCTTCACTCTCGTGAACCTAACCACTCTTGTACTTAGTACTCTCAAATGCATTTACCTTATTTTTCTTTCCTTCACTTTCTTTTCTCTCGACTCTCTATTTCTTTTCACTCCTCCCCTTTTGCTCACTTTCATAAAGTCTCACTTGGTCTTCATACACCTATTTTGGAGTCAATGGAACAAGTGTGAATGGTCTTCCATCCATGGTGAAAGAATAGCGGTTCTTGTAACCATCATGCAAAACTTTTCTATCAAATTGCCAAGGACGGCCCAATAACAAATGCCCTGCCTGCATAGGTACAACATCACAAAACAACTCGTCCTTATATTTACCAATGGAAAATAGAACCACAACTTGTTTAGTCACTTTCACCACTCCACTGTCATTCAACCATTGCAAATTATATGGCCTAGGATGTTTGGTTATAGGAAAGTTCAATTTTTCCACCAACTTTGTACTTGCTACATTAGTGCAACTACCTCCATCGATGATCAAGTAACAGAGTCTATCTTGAACCAAACATCAAGTATGGAAAATATTTTCCCGCTGCATCTCAACATCATCCTCCTCCTTAACCTACACACTAAGGGCTCTCCTTGCTACTAAAAGCCTTCCACCATACTCTGGATACTCTATCCCTTCATTAACATCACTAGCATCCTCTAGTGGCAACATTTCATCTTCATCACTTGCATCACTGCCAGACACATAGTCACCATTCTCCTTAAGGTACATGATTCTCTTGTTAGGACATTGTGAAGCCATATGACCCCTACCCAGACATCTAAAGCATTTGATGTCTCTAGTTTTTCCTCGGGTGCCCTCAAGTTTTTCTTCAAATTTGCCCCTTTCCAGGCTGTCCCCACTAGTCTTGGGTCTATGTGAATTGGTCTTAAACTTAGAAGTCATCTTCTCTTTCTTCTTCCCCTAGTTTGACTTCCAAAAAGATGAACCTAAGTTCTAATTATTTCTAGAAGTGCTCCTTCCCTTAAGCTACCTCTCAACTTTCACGCAATGTGTACCATGTCTTCAAGCTCTACATAGTGTTGCAGTTCTACCACATTAGCTATACTTCTATTCAACCCTTGGAGGAACCTAGCCATGGTTGCCTCCCTATCCTCCATTACATTTGCCCTAACCATAGCAATTTCCATCTCCTTATGGTACTCTTCCACACTTTTGGAACCTTTGTACATGCGCCCATTCAACCCACTGAGGTTTGGCTCTGATACCACCTAATAAGGGATTGAACCCTAACTCCACCACAAAAGCTAGCTCAAGAGTGGAGGGTTGACCCAACCCTTATAAATAGCCCAAAAACCCTCTCAGGAACTGATATGGGACACATCATCCCCGACCCCTTTAAACTGCACGTCCCCGTGCTGCCTCAGTTGGTGATCGGCACGGCCCGTGCTGCCTCAGTCGACGATCGGCATGGTGGCAGGGAACCTTTGTACATGCGTCCACTCGACCCACTGAGGTTTTACTCTGATACCAAATGATACGAACTCCGATTATATGTAAACGGAACCCAACACCAATGTTGGTATAGGATCGTTCTAACAAAGGTTAAAGGGATTTGAAGTTCTGACCCAATGATTATAAACAATCAAGAACCAGAACTATAAGATTCAGACGCCACTCCTAACAACAACAATGTTGAAGAAGATAAGTTTTATTGAACTAACACACTCAAGTATGAAAGTTCAGAATTAGTTCTCAAGGAACCATAGAAAATAGCTCATACATTCATAAAGATCATTTCTGCCTCCAGCCACCCTTTATGCCCTTTTTATATGCTATCCCCCAAAAACCCTAACTAATAAGATGGGCTTATTAAGGAAATTTGTACCCCCAAAAACCCTAGCTAATAAGATGGGCTTATTAAGGAAATTCGTTCAACCCACTACATAACAATATAGTCCATGAAAATAATCCATTTAAATGCCCAAACATGGGCTTTCAAATCCAACATCCTCCCCAAGGCCATGGTTCTCAAATTTCTCCACAGATGACACATTTGCAAGCCCTAGTGAAGCCTCCATCATCCTTAACTCGTACCTAGAAACTTTCTGATGGTAAATGTCGCACAACAAGTTGTTGAGAGCTTCCTTTATTTTCTTTGACCTTGCCTTTGTTATTGGTCCTCCAAGATTTTGCAAAGCATCAACTGCCTTGTTGATTTGAGCTGGTACAATATGGCTCAGAGCCAAACCTCAGTGGGTCGAGTGGGTGCATATATAAAGGTTCCCTACCACCGCGCTGATTACCGACTAAGGCAGCATGGGCCATGCTGATCACCGACTGAGGCAGCACGGGGACATGCAGTTTAAAGGGGTCAGGGATGATGTGTCCTATATCGGTTCCTGAGGGGGTTTTTGGGCTGTTTATAAGGGTTGGGTTAACCCTCCACTCTTGAGCTAGTTTTTGTGGTGGAGTTAGGGTTCAATCCCTTATTGAGCACACTTTCTACATTAGTCCTTAAACCATTGACTCAACGAAAATTCATTATCAAATTCAAAAAAAGTAGTTATATCATTCCTTATCTTTGTGATTTTAGAAATTGGGAAAATTTTAGCTAAAAATTTTGTGTTATTGAATCCTAAGTAGTGATAGATCAATAAGGAAGAGAGTTAAACCAACTCATTACATTGTCATGTAATGAAAAAGGATATAATATAATCCTAACAACATCATTACTCACACCATTATGCCTAAAAGTATTGTAAATTTCAATAAAATTAACAATATAAGAATTGTGAATGGCATTAGGCAAACCATTAAATTAAACATTCATTTGAATCACTTGGATAATAGTCGACTCTTAAAAATCTTAGCTTCAACTAAGGAATCTTGGGTTATTTTATGCCTCCCCTTGTGCTATGGTGTTCCTTTCCTTTTACTTCAAAGACATTTTAATGATTCTCTTTATCTCAGGGTCAAAAGTTATAAGTTTATCACTATTATGGTAACCAAGGACTAGCAAGCCTACAAACCAAAAAATTAAAGCCAAGTAAATTAAAAAGAAATGGAATGTCCAAGAAATAGAAAAAATCAACTAAATAAAAAATTTGAAAATTGAAGCAAATAATTAACAAAACTAATTAAAAATTCAATTTAAAAGTAAATTATGGGTCTTATTATGTGGTTGAATAGTCCTTGGCAATGACACTAAAAACTTGATGTGTGAATTACTCACTTCTTTTAGGCAAGTATACCTAATCAATTATGCAATATAAGATAAGTAGAGTATCATTCCCGTAAAGACTATTATACAATACCAAAACAATTTAATCTAATCTAAGTTAAATTTACTGATCAATAAGGTGAATTAAATTACTTCAATTAAATAAATTAGTAAAAGGAAAGAAGCTATAGATGTCATGACACCAAGGTTTAGATTTCACTTAATGCATGTTATGTAATTGATCAATTAATTCAATCCATGCACAAGAAGACTAAGGGTTTGTCAATAGTTTTTAAATGTGATGACAAATTTCCCTTAATTAACTTACTTTCTTAAGTCAAGTTAATCCTTTTCTTTCCTCTTACATTAGTCATAACTTTATATAAAATTCTAAACAAGCAAAAAAAATTAAGTTTTGTGAAAATTTCTATTTAAGAAGGGGGGCTCTTATCTCCTATCTCTTCCTTAATCATTACATGTGATGATATTGATCTCTGAATCTCATAGTTTACAAGTGGTTTATATTGCTATATGTCTAATTCATTCAATTCTTTCTCAAGTTCATGTCTCTATCACAAAATCGTGCAAAAGGTAACCAAACTTATACGCATTAAGTTCAATAATATTAACATATGATACCAATAACAATTAGGTCTTGAATTAAAAAAAAAAAGGATTATATAAACTAAAGTTTAAATTGCATCTAAGCTTGGCTTAAACTAATTTAGCTAGCCATCAAGAAACGAAATAAATCCTTGTAATTTAAAAAAGAAATCCAACAAGAGTCAAGGTTTTAAAAATTGAACCAATCATGGAATAAAAAAATTCAAAGATTTAAGTTTAGCTAATTTAACTATTTTAACTAGAGTAAAATTGATAAAACTAATATTTAATACTAAATATATAAAAAAAAAATTTAATATCTGTATATATTATATAAAAAATATAATTATATACAAAATATAATTATTATATATATATTACACTATAATATATGAACAATTTAAGCATATATATTTGTAAATTATATATAATAAGAATTTAAAAAATTAATTAATGTAATAAAGTTGTATATATAAGTGATCAGAGTCAAATAAATTTAATGTATACTATAATTTATAATATTTTTATTTTATTCCATATAATTGTTTGTGAAAAGAAATGAAATAATTTAATATAAATAAGATAATCTAAATTAAAAAATAAGTATTAATATAATGTAATATGTAATTTCATATATTTTTGTTAAAATGTAAATAAATATACATATAAATATTTTCTCTAATTTGTATGATTCATAATTAAAAGAAAAAAAGAAAAATAGTTAACTAAAAGGTCATAAATGACAATACTACTCTTCACCAAGCACATTTAATTTTAGAGTTATGATGGGATTCAATGCATTAATGTTGGTATGATTGCGTTCTTTATCTTTTGTACAAGAAATCCATGGGAGCTTCCTTTGTCCATATCCTTTAACATGCCTTCCCACCAAAAAGACCATTCTAAGACCCTCAAGTTCAAGTCAAATTTCCTCTACAACGCCAGAGAAAAAGTATGAACGAGAGGCTATAACACAAGGAATTCCTAAGATGTTGCTCATCCTTATACCACTCTCATCCAAGTACATATAACTTCATAATTTTGATGGGATCTAAGGTAATAGTGCTCAACATGATCATATTCATCATCTCTTGCATAAGAAATCCAAAAGGGCTTTCCTTGACAATATACTAAGAGTTGCCCTCACTAACAAAACCATTCCTAGAACTCTCATACTTTGAGACATTGTATTGTCTTTATTTTCTTGTTTTAAGTTACTTCTAGTATGTGCAATCAATAACCCAGTGTGTTAATTACCACAAAATTCCTTAAATGAATTAGCATAGGTAAATATTATCTTATTGATGCGAGATATTCTTCATTAAAAGAATATTTTGGACCTTATAGAAGTACAAGATATCATTTACCTAAATTTTTGCAAGGATGGCCACCTAAAAAATGTAAAGAAACGTTTAATTGTGCATATTTCTAGTTAAGAAACTACATTATTAAGACATTTGAATTATGGAAGAGAAGATGGAAGATATTATATTTAAACCACATTATTCATTTGAAATACAAAGAGATATTTTCTAACCTTACAATATCTCTAGCATAATAGAGTTTCTATTGAGAAATCTTTCTAAATCCAATCAGATTCCTTTAGTAAGAAAACCTCTCATTTATGCTCAAAGAATCCCAAATCAAATGGATTTTTTTTTCATAATGAATTTGTTTTATAATTAAACTTTCATTGTTATTAGAGTCTCTAATGAACTACATCTATTAAACTTAAGATTTGTCAATTTTTTTTATTAATGTAGACAAATGGTTATGTTTATCCAACTTCATTCTTCATCTTTCTCAACTTGTCTCATGCTCTTTTCATTCTTGTTTCCCCTACTTGTTGGATGATCCCATATTCCACTAGAATTTAAAATTTGTATTGGTGTAGATCTTGCAAGACTTTGGCACCAATCAGTGAAGTGCACTCACATTTTTTGACAAGTTTTTGTGGTACATAGGTTAGTGTGTTGTCTTCCACTATTTTCTCACCTCATCTTCATTCCCCTCTTAATCCCTTGTATCTTATTATATTTCTTCCACTATTTATTTTGTAGATATGGGTGTGATCTACTAATCTAAATTTTGACCCACAACAAAATATTTTTTTTACATGTTTTAGTTCATGCTTTACTTTATAAGTCTGTCTAAAATTAGCACAATTATTAGCATGTTTTGTTTGCACAAATAATTAATCACAATGCATTACATAATTCTTATGTAATAATGCATATATGAATGAAGATGGACAACACCATGATAATGATGTTGATGATGAAGATGGACTTGACCATTGAAAGTGGTTATTGGTGCTACTTTTTGTACCTATTATTACCCATATATACAAAAAGAACATTTTGTGACTTCATATCAAATAGGTTTGAAATGGGCAATTGAATTAATACAAGGCCATGAAGTACAATGTCCAAATATCTTCAAAATGGAAAATGAAACATTGCTTTAGCTATGCATTGATCTATAATTGAATCATGGATTAAAACCTTTGAGGAGAATGACTTCAATTTAGAAAGTATGTATGCTTTTATACACACTTTCTATGACTCAATCAACTAGATCAGCAAGTAAATATTTTCAAAATTCAAGGAATATAGTTAGTAGATGTTTCATAGAAATTTTGTCAGCCATAGTATCAATTGCAAAAGATGTTATCAAACCTTATGATCTTGATTCTAGAGATATCCCACTTGAGATTCTTAATGGTAGTAGATATATGTTGCATTTTAAGGTATTTTTTATTTTAATAGTATCATAACAAATAATTAACTTAGGTTTCTACATGGATTGCATGTTAAATTCAAGTATATCAATCAAATAAAATCATGAGTATGTTCTAATAACAAGATTACATTGAAGCAATAGATGGAACACATGTACATGCTTGTATTCTTATGTAAGATCAAATAAGATTTATTAAAAGAAGGGGCATACCAATACAGAATCATGGCGGCATGTAATTTTGATATGCAATTTACTTTTATGTTAACTAGATTTAAGGGTATGGCATGTGATGCACATATTTTTAGTTCGGCAATCATTAATCCAAAACACAATTTTCCACGCCTACCAACAAGTATACCATCTTGATCATAACATTAATTTTTTTAAAATAAATATTGTACATAATGTGTTATTCACTACAAAATTCCTTAAATGAATTAACATAGGTAAATATTATCTCGTTGATACTAGATATTCATCATTAAAAGAATATTTTAAATCTTATAAAAGTACAAGATATTATTTGCCTAAATTTTTGCCTAAAACATAAAGAAATCTTTAATTGTGTGCATTTCTCATTAAGAAACATCATCAAGAAGACATTTGAATTATGGAACAAAAAATGGAAGATATTATATCTAATACCACCTTATTATCCATTTGAAATACAAAGAGATATTATTATTATATCAATGACCTTGCATAACCATATTCATCAAAAATTTGTAACTTATCAAGCACTTGAAAGATTTGATCAATATATGAATGTTGTACCACTTGTTATCTTTCCTAATGTTAGAAAAATTTCACAAAATGAATTATTTGATGATTGTTAAATGACATAAATGACTTTTGTTTCAAAATAAATTATTTTCAATTTGATATCTTTTTTTTTTTTGTATTTTATTTTGAACTTTTATTTGATATTTTTAAAAATGTAAAGTTGGTATTTTTTTAATATTTTATAGATATAATGTTTACTCTTTAAATTTTATTTTAAAATTAATGTTATTTTAATTATTTTAAGTTAAAATAACATTTTTCATTATTAATTCAAAATAATATAATATAATATAATATAATAAATGTTACAAGTTATATGTAACATGTTTAATGTTAACTATATGACTTGAAATATAAAAATATTAATTAAATTTTTAAAAGTAAAATAAATTTTTAACCATAACTTTTATATACTAACAATTATTTTAATAATATTTTTACCAAATATTAATAATTTTACTAAAAATTTTCACCATATTTTTTCTAATATTACTAAACAACATGTAACTTAGTAAGAACACTTTAATACTTTTAAATATAGTACTTTTTATTTACAATATTTTATCTTACAACTTAAAAAAAATATTGTATTTTTGTTTTAAAAAAAATTAATTAACATATAAGCTTCTTATACACTCATCTATACCGAATTAATCCTTTTTTTATTATTTTTTTTCCATTTTTTTATTTCTTTTTTCCTTTTCTTTTACCTTTTGCCTCCTAAGCTCAACACTGCCTCTTTTTTTTTTTTTTTTTCCTCCTCCATCTTTTCCCACCACACTACCCTCTAAACCTCCTCTCTCACTGGCCACCACTTCCCTTTTGTTTGCTATTAGCCCCCCAAAGTCCCTTTGGTATAAAAATGCAAATATTTGACAGCACCATGTACCAATGCTCAACATAGCTTTAGCATACAGGGGTTGCATCAAAGGAAATAAGGTGGATGTGTGAGGTAATGTGCATGATAGCAAGGTCAAAGGAGGCTATATATAGGCTATAGTGTTGGCATAAACTTGGACCCAAGAGTGTTAGTGATATTGTTGCAGTATTGTGGAAGCCTTAGGAGTGTAGACCAAGCAAGGGTGCCCTATGTATCACAAAAATAGGAGAGCATGGAAGCAAATTCTCCCCAAAACATAAGGACAAGATCTAGTGGTAGAAGTGGCAAGCAAGGAATACTTATTTACAGCAATGTGTTGTCATGTCCTCCTTTCATGAAGGGGAACATGGGCTACCAAAGTGATAAACTGACTAAGACACAAGGTGTCAATCTCTCCTTGGATGGTGTTACAAGTTATTGCTATGAAGTGGGGAGTGCTCCTTCAGAAAGTGGATCTCATTAAGTATGATTGATTTGGCAGCCAAGTCATGCAAACCTATGTAGTTAAGGGTGTTAATTGCAACACTATAAATAGGTGTGGGTACCCAAGAGTCCACAACAATTGTGTGCAACACTTGAGTGATTCAATTGGAGAAAACATTTGAGTGAGAAGTAAGAATAAGGTTATTGGCATTGTATTTCTTTGTATACTCTTGGGAGAAAAGTAATAAAAAGTTAAAAAGGATTTTGTAAGTGTTGTGTGCCTATTTGCTTTTCTTGTGTGTAATTATGTTCAAAGTTGCTTGCGTTTTGTGTACTAATTAGGCTAAGACCAAAAGGGCATCTTGGTGCCATCATGATGTTAAAAATTTTGGGCAAGAAATTTGGCCTTATGACAACTAGTATTAAAGCACAACTTAACCTATGGCTAATGGGTTAGGTCTTGATGTGATGAAGGAATGAGTGTCCAAAATTGAAAAGGCTCTTGGAGTGGTCTTAGAGGAGTAGAAACTTTCAATTCTGGCAAGGCTAGACAAATTGAAAAATTTAGCATATCTTTTACAATCTAATTATGATAGTCATGATTCTGCTTAGGTTTCTCATTTTTGCAAAATGGACTAAGAGGTTGTTATCCTCAAGAAGGCAATAAGCAATCTATCTAGTGAAGGGGTAAAGGGCTTAAGGAAGATGAGAGTTCCTAAGCCTAAGGCATTTAATGGTGATTGTGATGTGAAAATGATTGCAAACTTTTTGTGGGATATGGAGTAATACTTCAAAGCTACCTATGTGCTAAATGCAGAGAAGGTGACTCGAACTAACATGTATCTAGCCAAGGATGCCAAGCTATGCTAGTGAATGAGGCTTGATGATGATGCTAGTGTAGGCATATCTCAGATTGAGATGTTGGACATGCTAAAAAAGGAATTGAAGGATCAATTTTTACCTTGCAATATGTTATGGGTTACAAAGGAGTTGCTAATGAGATTGAAGCATAGATGCATAATGTGCAACTAAGCCAAAGAGTTCAGCTCCTTAATGCTAGACATACATAATGTCTTATAAGGATAAGCTTTTTAATTTGATGGGCTCCAACCTTGGGCACAAATTGAGCTAAGGAGGGAAGTTGTAAAGAACTTACTTTCTGCATTTGTTGTGGCTAATGGTTTGGTTTATTTTTAAATCAATACCTATAATTCTTCAAGTAGCAAGTAGCCAAAGGACAAGCACAAAAGGAAGAAAGAGGACTCTTATAAATGTAAGTAAGGGGAGGACAATAAGGGAAAAGGCAAAGTTATTACTTTGAGTCAAGGTAAAGGTAAAACAAATGTGTTATTATATTTGTAATGTTCAACACATGACAAAGGAGTGTCCAAAGTGAGAGAAATTAAGTGCCTTGGTGGTGGAAAAGGATGGAAGTGATGCTAGTATAGATGACAACATCCCCTCACAAGTCAATCCCAAACAATTGATCAATGATGTGTATGCAAAACATGCCTCGCAACCCAACCTAATTCATGTCAAAATTGGGAAGGAAGGCAAGAATTATTGGTAATGGTGGATTATGGTGCAATGCACAGCTTCATTACTAAGCTATTGGTAGGATCACTTGGACTTCAAGTGAGTAAAAGTGGTAGTTAGGTAAAAGCTATCAACTCAAGGGCATGTGACATAACGAGAATGGCTAAAGGAGTTAAGGTAACTCTTGGTCAATGGATTGGCAAAGTTAATTTCTCTATCATGTCATTGGATGACTTTGATTTGATTTTGGGAATGGAATCTTTTGTGTAAGCAAAAATTACATTGATGCTTCATCCAAGTGGCTTGGTGATTATGGACAAAATTTGACCATGTTATGTTACTAGTGAGAAGCAATTTTCCATTAATAAGGGTGGGAAAACTTATGTTGTATTGTCTACCTTAAAGGTGTAGCAAGGATTAGGAGAAGAAAACACTCAATACTTGGCAACTTTGAGTTTAAAGGAGCTAAATGTAGCAAAGGTGATTACTAACAAGAGGGATATGATGGGGAAGGCAAGTTCTTGTGTGCTAGCCAAACCTCCTTCAAAGAAACATGTCATAGTTCATAAGCTAATTTTGTACAATTAGGCATCATGGGAAAAAAAAGCATAGGGTGACAAGAAGTTGTGTGAGTTTGATGCAATCATTGTTTGATTAGGCCCAAAACAATGAAAGCAAAGCATAGAGGATAACAAGTAAAGGCAAGATGCTTTGTGGGTTTTCTTTAAGGTATGATTTGAACCTTGAAAATGTTAATGATTGGGGTAACATTACTTATAAGTGGCAGTGATTAGCCTTGACAAATTCTACCTTAAAATGTGAGGCTCACAAGATTTGGAGTTGTAAAAGTGGAAAGGCTAGGTTACCCCACCAATGAGGATATTGGCTTTAACTTCAACAAGTAAGGGTGGTTTATTAGCCCTTTAAGTCCCTTGGTATGAAAATGAAAGCATTTGGTAACACTTTATACCAATGCTTAGCATACATTTGACGTGTGGGGGTCGTGTCACTAGAAACAAGGTGTATGTTTGAGACAATATGCATGGCAACAAAGTCAAGGGAGGTTATATGTGGGTTATGGCATTGGCATAAACTTAAACCTAAGAATGTAAGTGACATTGTTATGACATTTATATGTGGGTTATGGCATTGGCATAAACTTGAACCTAAGAATGTAAGTGACATTGCTATGACATTGTGGAAGCCTTAGGATAGCTTGGCATTAGCTTCAACTAGGGAAGGCGTTTTATGGCATTGACTAGTGTGATAGCATATGGCAATGATGCTGGCATAAGCTATTGGAAGGGTGTAACTGCTCAAGCACATCTATGTCTCCTTTGCCAAATAATTAGATTCTCTAATACTCTTTAAGAGGGTATGCATGTCTCACTTAAGAGTTAGCTAATGTTAGGGCATGGGTAAGGGTCTAGACCAATGATACGTGGGTGAAAAGAAAAGTTGGTTAACAAGTGAGCATGGAATTGGCTATAACATCACAAGAGTTGGCATATAGACTAGGGTCTAAACCAATGATGTGTGGTCCCTTCAACATGCATGAGTGAGGTGTTCATCAATAGGCTGCATGTTGCAAACAAAAGGCAACATATTGCAAATGACATCAAAAGGTTGTCGACAAATGAGTATAGGCTCAGGTCAATGTGCATCATGGCTAATTGCAACTTGGCACTAGCTTCGAGCATAAAACAAGTAAGAGTGCCCCATGCACCACAAAATAAAAAGAGTATGGAGGTAGATTCTCTCCAAAATGTAGGGTCATGATTTGGTGGCAAAAGTGGTAAGCAAGTAATGCTCATCTGAAGCGATGTGTTATTGCATCTTCCATCCATGAAGGGGAAGATGGGCTGCCAAGGAAATAAGTTAACCAAGTAAGACATGAGGTTTCAATTTCTCCTTGAATGGCGCTATATGTTATTGCTAAGAAATGGTGAGTGCTCTTGAAGAAAGGAGATCCCATTAAATATGATTGGCTTGGTAGCCAAGTCATACAAATCTATATAGTTAAGGGTATTAAGTACAACACTATAAATGGGTGTGGGCAACCAAGAGTCCACAACAATTATTTGCAACACTTGAGTGATTCAATTAGGCAAAACACTTAAGCAAGAGGCAAGAATGAGGTGCTTGGCATTTTATTCATTTGTATACTCTTGGAGAAAAAGTAATAAAAGGTTAGTAAGCTTCTTGTAAGTGTCATGATCCTATTTGCTTTCCTTGTTTGCAATTGTGTTCAAATTTGGTTGCATTCTTATGTGTGGGTGAGGCTAAGATCAAGAGGGCATCTTAGTGCCATCACAAGGCCAAAAGTGTTGGGTGAAGAATTTGGCCATGTGACATTTGCCATCACACCTCCTCTCCTTCTCCTAGCCACCACCCCATTTTTGCGTACTTTCCCATGGTTTTCTTTTTCTTTTTACCATCCCCACCCACAACAACCACTACCTCCATCGCCTCTAAGCACTGACCACCCTTTCCTTCTCCTATTAGTGACATTAGCACCACCAATCATCCCTTCTTTATTGCAGAGAAAATAAAGGAAGCATCAACATCATTCTCTTTCCCCCTCATATTTTCCCCAAAACAACTCCTTAAATCTCTAAGCCTAATTTATGACAATAAGGAAAATTACAAAGGGTGGAAATGCAAAATAATAGTGAGGCGGAGGGATTTAAAAAAATCTTTGAAGAGGCCAAATCAAATTCTTAATGACAAGAACTTTAGTTTTGGGTGTGTTTGGGAAAATAAAAAATGGGATCTTTAAGGAAATTCTAATTGTATCTTCTCATTATAGGAAATTTTAATTGTGTATTTTTGGCTTTAAGAAACATAAGAGAAATAAGCACGTGCGAATTTGACTTAATTTTTAGATATATATCTGCAATTTTTGAGGTGTATTTGGGTATGTCAAGCAACATATATAATGGTTGATCAATTCTCCCTTGAACAAAGACTTATATTGAATAAAAATTAAAGATTTAGGACTCTTTAAAAATAATTTAAAAAATTATAATTTAATTATAAAAATGTATAAAAATTTAAAACTTACAAAGAGTCTATCACCATTTTACATGTGCACAGACAAGTTGCAAATTTAGATAGCAAGAGACAATTTTTGAGAAGGTAATTAGCTGTTCAGGGGCATTTGGGTCCACCCCTCTTGGTCTTCCAGTTATTGTAACAAGGACAGGACTCTTTGTTTCCGTAGGTTCCAGCAGGCACACACAAGCACTTGGCACAGCACTTCTGGCAGAAGAACATGCATGGCTTCTTATAGGCCGTCTTGGAGCATCTTGTGGTGCATCTCGGTGCGCACTCTGCCATGCCATTGCCAGCCAAACTTAATTATAATTACAGTAGTACTGTATCTAAGCAAGCACCACTGAACTTGCAAATTATCAATATATTATTTGGATGGAGTGATTTCAATTCAGGGGTCGGTTGTGCATTATCATATTCCCCCAAGGCCAAGAAGAGAACATATCAAATTTTAATCTTGATAAATAGCCTTCATGCTCAGTTAACTAATTACCTTGAGGTTGAAGACTGCCTTGAGTGGTGCCATGCTGAAACGCCCAAGAAAACATAGAGGTGTTCAAACAAAACGCAGATGTTAATTGAACAAACCGAATATTATAATTACATGAGAGTGAAATCTTAAAGAAATCTCACCGCGGGAAGCTTGCCGTTTGGTTGGGACTGCGGCGTTGGAGCCTCCGTGATGGAAGCCTGTTGCCATTGTAGGTTAGAAGATTGTGTTGTGATTGGATTCAACGACTCCTCAAAATGAGTGGTCACTTAAGTGCAAGTCGCAGAAGAAATTGACAGGACTAAAATAAAAAAGCAATTAAGCATGTGCAGAAAAACATTAATTAGCCATCGCAACATTGAGATGTCTATTCCATACGTAGGTACCATCAAGGCTTGATGAGCACCGCTTCGAAAGGGGCAGCAGTGGTGACGGCGGGAGCAATGAAGATGGGTTTGAAGTCTCCCCTTTATTTTGTTCTAAAAGTCTTAAAATTACAAATTTTCAAAATTCAAGTGTAAAAGCGAACAATTAGAGCTGGAGAAAGAAAGAGAGACTCACATGGCTGCCAACAACTGCATGGATCATCAAAATAACTGTTAGCATCAAATAGATATTTCTCTTCACCATCTTCTTATTTTTAGGGAAAAGAAGACAGCTAACAGAGCTTGGAAAGGAAGACCGACCGAGAATTGCAGGTGGGATGGCTTTGAAGATGGTCAAGAGTATTTATAGGCAGTTAATTATATGATGATAAAGCATTCTCGTTCTTGCAACACGATGCAAAGGCCACTCATTTGGAGCCTGACCTTTTGGTTTTAGTTTTAAGTCTTAGTGTCATTCTATATTGTAATGAGATGTCACCGTTTCTCTTTCTTGGAAGTGTAAGGATTATGTAAGCTTAAAAAAGCTGTCGTGTTTTGAAAAATTGTTTAACCTATTTACATGCATTAAAGAAACTTGTAATCATTTATTGTTTTTCTCTCCTATGTAAAGGAGTATTTAGTAAAATGAATGTAAGTAAATTGTTCTCTGTAACTTCATCTATTCAAAATCATGCTTATTGATGTATTTTAATATCACAAATAGGTTTTTGTTTTTTTCCTTCAGTATTTATAGATAGTTAATTGATGATAATAGATCATTCTCGTACAAATTGGTGGTTGCTCCAAAAAATGATAGGTTGGAGTGCAAACCATTTTCTGCGGTTTCTTTGGACCCATATTTTTCTTTTCCTTTTTCTTTTTATATTTATCTAAAATAATAACTGATTATTATTGTGTTAAAAAAAAAAAAAAAAGAAAAAGCATAACTCCATAATGTAATGATCTTTAGCCTCCACTTTACATTTCTATAATCTAGAAAAAATTTGTTGCTTCTATCAAAAAATTATCCCATTTATAATTTAACTTTTTCCTAAAATTAGAGGTTACAACAAATTGAATGCAGCATCCCGAGAGCCTTTTTTGATGATTTGGAGATTATACGTGGTCATAAGCAACAGAAAAAATAATCATCAATTTGTTGCGTATTTCAAGTCCCAGATGTAAATAAGATTTGATCTTAAATTGTTGGAAACACCATAAAAAATTAGGACTAAGAAATTTGCTATTTAAGCAACTTAATGAGATAGTTGCGGATTATAATATGGTACACAAGTAACCAATAGGCATAGGTCCTGCTATTTCTTTTGAAATCTCTACCTATACGCTTCCACGTGAAACGATGAACATGAAAGTGATTGAAGCCACAGCGCATGTGCGTTCACTTGTTCTTATTATACATTATATTGCAAAGGGGACCCTCTACTTATCCACAGAAACCAAATGAGTGTGGCAGAAATAGTATTGCTAAAGACCATAAACTTACCTCTAAGGTCTAAACACCTTTGCCTTCTTTGCAATCATGGGCAGGCCAAGACATTGTAAGAGACCTTTCCGGGTAGTGGTTTGTTGTACTCTCGTGATTCATTTTGTTGGCTTCTATGTTCTTTTCGCAGTCTTGGAATTGTGTGTGTGTGTGTGACACAGAGAGAGAGAGAGAGAGAGAGAGAGAGATAGATTTGTATGCATATACTGTCTTAGCCGCCCATTTAGTCTATTATCTTTAGGCATATTTTGTCGGCCCTTGTTAGCTTTCTCTCGTGACTTTTTATCAATAATGGTGGCGGTTTGGATCCAAATGGATACCCATGCCACGGGCCTTTTATGTAGTCAATGTCTTTCCCTATTTTTTTTTTTGTTTTGTCGATAAATCACGATCAATTATTGTTGATACAAATATTAAGAATACATGATGACCGTTAAGTAGCGTGCGAGATTGATCAGTGACTACAACTTTTATCCCAGTTGTACATGCCTATGTTTATGAATGTAAATTTTGTATTTAAATAAATACCTTATTTATTCAAAATAATATATTGTAGTAATTTAATTTCCCATAATATATAAAAAGGCAAACTTTATATTCAAAACTTTCAGCCTCACAAAAATTTGTTATTTACTTCAAATTTATCCACTTGAATCTCTGTGTTCGCTAGGGTTGTAGTAACCAAATCCAATTAAAGAAAATACGATAACCTAATAAGTAAAATTAATTATATAATTTATGTTATAAACTTATTTATAAATGTTTTTTACAATATTCATGATAAAAAATAATTAAATATTTTGTCAACTTCAATAATATAACACTATTTTTTTTTTTGTTGGAATATTAGAGTAATAATACTTATCACTGCACCATTAAATCACTTATAGCAGTGATTTTTTTGTGACAATTTAAAATTATTGCTACAAATGTTTAAAGTAATGATGATAATTATTGTATAAATACGTTTTCACAATATATGGTAATAGTAAATTTTATGTAATGGTTTCGAGATAATAATTATAAACTAATGCAATATATGTTCAATAGCAACAATTTGGTATAGCAATTTCAAACTCATGCTATAATTAAATAGTAATTTTTATATGGCACAACAAAACCAATGCTTTTTATATTTTTACTTAGCGATTTTGAATAAGATACACAATAGTTTTGAATGAAATACATTGCGACTTCTAACACATGCTAATTTGAGGTTGAAGTTTTAATGTAGTGTTTTTGAATTGCTTTCTTCTATTGGGAAAAGGCAATAGTGTTGAAATGTTTCAGTAACAATTTGTAAAATTAAAGTTAATAACAATTAAAAAAAAATAATGTAGCAGTCCAAAATTATTACATAATCCCTTTTTTTTTCCTTTTTTTTTTTTTTAAGGATAATGCAATGGTTTGGAGCTACTGCATTATCCCTTTTTTCTTTTGTGTTCCATATCTCTCTTTTTTTGAAAAAAAAAAATCACTTATTATTATTTTGTCATTTGCTACACCAAAACCCTCATCGTCGTTGTTTTGCTTTCCCATCTGCTTTGTCTCCATTGTTCTTTGCTATCTCTCTCTCTCTCTCTCTCACACACACACACTATACTATCACTAACTTTTCTCTAACTTTTGCTATTTTTTGCCTCTCTCGTCTCTCCTCGTGAAGGTCATACTCATAAACCATAAACTTTCTCCTTTATCTCTAATTCTGTTTTTTGATTGTACAGCCTAGCTGCCACCTTAAGTCACTCAAATTTAACAAAATCAGTTTTATATATCACTCCACTCCACCTAACCCTTGGAAGACATAGTTGTTGTCATTGTCATCCTCCTCCTCCTCCTTTCCTCTCCTCTTGTCTGACTGCCCTACACTTGCTTATGGCCTCTTGTTTCTTGGCAACATCCCATCCCATTCGTTTTCTCCTCACTTCAAAGGTTGAGATTTTTTTTTTTTAGCTTTTTTAGTCAATTTTAATTTTGTATGAGTTGAAAATTATTATTATTATTATTATTATTATAGTTTGTTTGAAATCTCGTTGGCTAAAGCTTAATACTATTTTGTTTTTAAATGGTAGCAAGCAACATTTACAAGACAAGAGAACACTCTCAACTTAATCTTTCTTCAAGTATGTTATCTTTGTTTGCTTTTATAGAAAGCTTATTTATTTATTCCTTTTTTCAATCTTATTAAGGACAAATCATTAGTCACTCAACTAGTGGCTTTAGCTTTTGTAATTTTTCTCTAACTCCCATTAATTGCAAAATTTTCTTGTTTGATGCAAACTATCTTTCTAGTGGTGAGCCATCTAGTTTCTAAGGTAACATGTGACTATAAATTTAAACTGATCTTATAGGGCATTCTTGTAATACTTGACGAATGAAGTATGAATACAATTAGTACTAACTTATCTTTGACTTTGATTAGTATATTTTTAATCCAATTGATATGCTGATTTAAGTCTAGTTAGAAATATTTTTACCCATATTTTTGGTAGATGTTGTTCCATTGTAAAAGTCATACATAGCATTGGCAACTTAAACCTTTGCCCTAAAGTCATTAATTTTTTAATTGTTAACATTCTACTAATTTTCATTCCCTTAACTAAGATCTATACTTTTGTGGTATCCTCAAATAATTGTATTATTAGACAATTTGGTTTCTAAATCAGGGAATTTTATCACTCAAAGATCATACCATGCCAAGTACAAGAGTTCTTCACTGGGACACACATGTTTCTTCCCAAGTCACAGTCAGCTACAATAAAAGCTGCAGTTTATGGTTTAACAACTAGTTATCCAAGGATCATAAGGCTTTGTACGTATGTTTCACAGGCATATAGTCCTCAAGCATATTGATGGTTCTTGGAGACAAGATATCTTTTGGCTTTCTATGGTAACATGAATGGTACCTATGGGATGCATGCCTCCTCACAATGATATGTTTTGGTTCCTTAATGTTAAAGAACACTTCTGTTTGGTTTCATACTTAAAAGGAACTAAGTTCCTTTGACACGATATCATCTAGCAACTCATTTGGTTGACCAATTCACGAGGATGCAACATTGTTAGGCACATACAATCCATGCAGTCAAGTATTCTTTCTTTCTTCTTATTTTTTTATTTTTTAGTTTATTTTAAATGTTTCTAAGTTTATATCAAAAACTTTGTTTATCTTTTATAGAATAATACTCTTAATCAAAGTTGAGAATTTCACAATTTTTGTACATCTCCATTTAAAACTTGTGAATGCTTTTTGACTTTATGTGAGATATGCTAAACATTAATTAAGTCATTTATTGTTAGTTGTACTATTTAATTACATTTGCTACAATATTTGTTATTGTATATGATGCACTTTCTATGATAAAATCCATATTTCTATAAATGATGGTGCCTTTTATACCAAATATACTACTTATTTAATATGAAACCCCAAACCAATTCAAGTGGAATATGAATAATCTGCTAGGAACTATTACTTATTATGCTAAAAATTACTGCATATTCTACTAAAAAATCACTGCATATTCTAGTAAAACACTACTGCTTATTTTAATGATAAATTGTTGCCTAATACATACTAAATGTTTCAAGAACCACTATGTATTCTACAAAGACCCATTACTTATTTCTCTAATGATTGCTACCTATTTCTCTAATGATTCCTACTAAATGTGGAAAAACTGCTACATAAACAAATAACAAAATATTTTTTAAAACAATAGAACTATTGAATATACATTTCATAAATACTACATATGTAATATAAAAAGTATTGTAATAATCATTTAAAATTACTGCTTAAAACACTTTTATATAGCAATTTCATATATGTTATTAAAGGTTGAGGAAATTGCTATGTAAGATCTATTGTAATACTCACAAATTTATTGGACTAAAGATCACTATATTTGACTTTACACATTGGTTTTTACCGTAATAGCAGCAATTTTGGTTTGTTGCTATAACCCTTATTTCTTGTAATGTATGTGTTCTCTAATTAATTTGCCATATCCTATAAAATGCATCTCCAGCTAGTTGTTTTTTTTCCCTATCATTATACATATAGGACTTAATTGGGCTTTCTACTTAAATGAAATGACACTGTAGCATGTTTTAGAATAGGCAAGTGTCATGGGGCCATTACCCTCTCCCCAAAAGGCTAACCTATTGGGGTGTGCAGCGCCCACGCTTATAAGGCCTAAGGATCCCCTTCTCCGTTCCGATGTGGGACTCCGTCACATTCTCCCCCACCGATTCCATCGACGTCCTCATCGTGGACCGGGGCCCCCCTGCCTACTCCCCCTACTCTTGGGCCTAGAGCGCTCGGCGGCGGACATCGGATTCGGGATGGGTCGACTCTGATACCACTTGTCACGGGGCCATTACCCTCTCCCCAAAAGGCTAACCTATTGGGGTGTGCAGCGCCCACGCTTATAAGGCCCAAGGATCCCCTTCTCCGTTCCGATGTAGGACTCCGTCACACAAGCATGACCAATATCATGCTAGCAACTTTATAAAGGAAAGAATGTATAGATTGTCAATTATCAATGAAGCTGAATAAGAGAAAATGCTATGATACAAGATTATCATAATCAATAATTTGATGGAAAATAAGGAATTAAAAATGCAAAAATTTGCAAAAATAAAAAGATAAGGGATGGATCTCTTTGAGAATATTAGTCTTTAATAATTTCTTTGAGAGACTTAACTTTCATTAAACTAAACATTTTGATATATTTTATTACTTGAATGAAAATGTTATAAGACATTACATATGTATAGATTTAAGAGTTTAATTTAACAGCCCAATAATATGAAAGTAATTATGGCTACTAATTCAAAAATAATAAAAAATAATTGTTAAATTTTATAAATTAAGGAAATCATATTATTGTACTACCTTACAAAATAATGTTATCCTTAAAGCTGACCAACAATAAATTTTGAAAATCACTTTATAAAAAAATGATAAGATTTCTCTTTGGCATCCTCAATAGGAAGATTAGTCCATTGAACAAGAATTTAAGTGACAACTCAATTTCCACATTTAACATTATGTCAGTCCAAGATAGCTTACCATTGAACAATGACTTTTGCAGTGGAAGTAAGGTTGAGTAGCTCACTTTGTAAAACCACATTCTCTCCTCATTTCCTTTTCAAGTAAGAGATATAAAAGATAAGATGTATTTTAGACCTTATTGGTAAGTCAAGATAGTAAGCAAAGGATCAATATGTTTAAGAACTTTGTGTGGTCCAAAGAAGCAAAATGATAATTTTATTGATGACTGAACAATGATAGACAATTATCAATATAGTTAAAGTCTAAGGTAGATCCAATATCCCATTAAAAACTTACATTCAATATGGTGTGTATCAATGTGCTACTTTATACAAGTTTAGGTTATAACAAGATTGACTTTCATAAGTTAAAGCAACTTGTCACTATTTTCTAAGTCTTTATCAACTTGGTCCATGTGACAAAACCTAGTTGTATACCTTGCAAAAATTAGCATGACTCAACCATAAATAGTTTTAAATGGGGACATCTTTGTTGAAGAGTGATAAGTAGTATCATACCACCACTCAAATTAAAGAAGCCATTTCATCTAATTATTTGGTCAGTCACTCATAAAGTAATGAAGGTAGTTCTGCAAGCACCTATTAACTCCCTTTATCTGTCCATCTATATGTTGGTGGTAAGCAATGCTCATATTTAACTATATCTCTTACAAAAGAAATAGCTCCTTCTAAAAATTACTAGTAAAGACTTTATCTTGACCACTAACAATAAATTTAGGAACACCATATAGCTTTACAATGATTTCAACAAAAATTCAAGTAATAGTAGTGACGATATAAAAATGATTAATAATACAATAATGAGCATATTTAGTCAAATGATAAATGAAAACAAAAAAATAGATCTACCTTGGGATAATGGAAGTCCCTTAATAAAATCCATAGAAAAATATATCCAAGTTTCTTTTAGAATAGGCCAAGGTTTAAGAAGACCTAGATACGCCACAGATTGATTCTTATGATAATGGCAAACATTACATTCAACTATAAATTATTTCATTTCACTCTTTATATCATTTTAATAAAATTTAAGGTAAATGTGCTTGTAAGTATATAGAAATCCCTAGTGTTCAACAATCATATATGCATGAAACTCCAACAAGATTATTTCCTTGTAATAAGAATTAAGAACAAGCACCATTATGCCTTTATAATGTAAGTTTGTAAAATCTCAAGTGTAATGAATAATTGAATTAAGATTTTCCTATAATTTCTCAATGGTTTTTCAAGCTTAAAAGTTATCCCACCACTCATTTTTAATTTGCAAAAAAGTATTACAAGTAGAGATTGAGATTGCCACCATCTCAATATGCTCCAAAATGTAAGATAATGCATTAGCTATAAGATTCTAACTTCCTTTCTTATAAACAATCTCATAATCATATTTGAGCAATTAGAGATCAACTTCTACTACTCAATAGAGGAGATCTATTGTTCCAATAAATATTTTTGACTCTTTTTTTTTTATAAGTTTGAATTTGAGAATGCCTTCCAATCAAGTAAGGATGTCATTTTGTAATTGCATAAACCTTTGCTAACACCTTTTTGTCATATATGGACATATTGAAATGTTATGGTAATAAAGCCTTGTTGGTAAAGGCTATAAGGCAACCTTTTTACGTTAATATTACACCAATTCCAACTTTAGAAGCATCAAAATTAATAATAAATACCTTATTAAAGTCAATTAAGGTAAGAATTGGTATAATGGTCATAGCATGCTTGAGACAAACAAATGCTTTTATGTTTTGTCACACCATTTGAATAAATCTTTCATTAAAAGACCTATTAAATCAACATTGACCTTGTCATTATTATGAATGAACTTGTAATAATAGCCAGTCAATTCCAAAAAGTCATGTAATGCCTTAATTGATTTTGGATCTAACCAATCTAACATCAATTGAACTTTGGAAAGATCAATTGCTACTCCTTCCTTGGAAACAACATGACAAAGATATTCCATTATGTGGCTAGCAAAACTATACTTTGACTCCTTAACAAACAAGAGATGTTCATATAGAGTAACGAACACAATCATAAATATGACAAATGAGCTTTTAAGAGAATAAATGTATGCCAAAATATCATTAAAAAAATTAGGGCAAACCTACATAAATGTGGCTAACATATGTCATTCATTAAGCTTTGAAATGTTAAAGGAGCATTAGTAAGCACAAAAGGTATAACCAAGAATTCATAATGGTCCTCACATGTTTTAAAAATTGTCTTTTGAATATCTCTCTCATAGACCAAAATTTGATGATAAACTAATCTCAAATTAAGTTTAATAAATAGTTAAGCACCTCCCAACTCATCCAATAATTCATCAACAATAGGAAATAGGATATTTAACCTTCACAATAATGCAATTAAGTTCCTAATAGTCTACACACATCCTATATGATCCATTTTTCTACTTTTCAAGGAGAACAAGAGATGAGTAAGGATTAACACTAGGCTTAATAATGCTAGTTTTCAACATCTCTTTCATAATTTTCTCAATTTCTTCCTTTTGGAAATATGGATAGTAATAAAGTCAAACATTAGTAGGCATACTCCTAGGCAATAAATGAATAAAATGATCATGCACCCTTTTTAGGGGTAAGCATGTTGTTTTAATAAATAAATCAAAGAATTCAATTAATATTGCATTAACCTTTTTCACCTTCATAAATTGAGATTTTGTCATCTCTACATTGTATAAATGCATAAAGAATCTTTGTCTCACTTTTTAGACGATTCTTTCTATCCAATGACTTGTGACAATAATGATTTTGCTACCATGCCCTTCTTATAACTCTACCAAATGCTTAATTTGGAAAAATTCTAAGTAATATCTCCAAAGGTACATAAGTAATCAACACTAAGAATGATCTTATATTCTTCTAAAGGTAATAAAAAAGATCAACATAAATGGTCTAACCATGTAATAAGATTTTTACCTTTGTACACTTTCTTTCCCATCTACAACCTTTATAGTAAATTTATCATAGTTCTTTATTGAAAATGCAAGTCTTTTAGTAGTCTTCTTATCCATAAAATTCTTGGTATCACTTAAGCCAACTAGTGTCACCATTGGTTATCCTTTAAGAAATCTATCAATTTTCATGGTTTGGAAATTAGAATATCTCATTAAGGCATGAACTATAGGCTTATTTACATATTCAACATGGATGTCATCATAATTTAGATACGTATGATCATTATCTATGTTAGCAACTTCCTTAGCTAGATCATTTATCAAAAGCTTCTCTTGTTTACATTAATGCTCTTTATGCCACTTCTCATTATAGTACCAATAAAGTTCCTTTGTCTTCCACTCTTTCAATTACTCTTGAGTCAAGCATATAATGTTAGTGGGATGAGTCAAAGAAGATGAGTAAGCATTGCCATTAGTAGGTTTCTTGACTTCTTTAGTAATTAGACAGTGATTTTCAATACCAAGTTTCTCCTCTTGTAAGCAAGCAAATGAGATAGTTGCTACTATTATTTATGGCTAAAAAGCTTCACATTGAATGTCAAGAATAAGCTCTTTTGTGAATATTTCCATCAATTGCCTTTCTAATCAATCATTAGCTTGATTAGCAAGTCACACAAAACAACTCTAATACTTTAGGATGGTTGACGTCTAATAGATTTTTGCAAGTTCTCCATAAATGTTATGATATTTTGAAGGCTTGAAGTGCACAAAAAGGCCTTTAGTGAAATCAACCTAAGTTGAAACTCTAACACAAATTTCAAATTAGTCATACCATTGAATATCATTACCCTTTAATTGAGTCTTCTATCATATTATGGAAATGAAAATATTTTCTATTTCTAGAAATCCAACATATGGGATTACTCTTATCTCAAGGAGGAAACTCCACCTTTAAATGGGGTTATGTATAGTCATAGTCAACACTTTGAGAGGATTCCACTAGTTTTCTTTATTTATCAGTAGATACATAAATATTATGTCCTAACTAGTTTTTTGTTAAAGTAAAGACCATTTATTTGATCCTCTTAAGAGATTCTTGCATGAGATATATTAATTTTTCAATATGAGATATTCTGGTGTCAAAATTAGATGAGTTATATAAAGACATAGTATATAACTACAAATTAATGATGTTAAGATTTTTCTTTTATCATTAGGTAAAGGGCATAAATCGATCATTTTTTTTTATTGGGTGGTAGGGTTATTAAACAAAAATGAAATCAGTGAGAACAATACTCTAATATCGTATGATAAAAAATTAAGGATTGAAAATAAGAAAATTATAGAAATAAAGAGATAAGGAATTGATCTATTCAATTAGATAAGTTTCCAATGATTGCTTTAAGGAGATTAACCTCTAATATTTTTGTATCATAATTAACATGCACTAGAAAAAAATTAATACTTGAAAATAGTTTGAAAAAGGTGTATAAAAAACAAAAGTATTAGATGGACATAGATTTTTTAAGAACCTTGGGAGTCTAGGAATTCGTGATGATTATGAAATCAACAAGAAATAAGCTAGTAAACATACCCATCATTTCTTTTTTTACAATCAATTGATGCACATATTTAATATATATGTGGGACTTTGATTTCAACTTTGCAATTTTTATTTGGGCCAAGATACTATGAATTTTATCCTTTTAAAATTGGAAAGGCCTTAAAGATCCATTATTATTTAAAGGTTAAGCTCAACTAATCTGAAAAAGTAGTTCGCATACATATGGATTAGGATAAGGATTGAAGGAACTTGGGTAGTGTTAGTAAAGTTTTAGTTATTAGACTTTCATTCAAGGCTTTTAAATAGTATGCTTACACTGGTACCCCATTTTTTCAAAATTTTTGGGCCAAGATCTTTTTGGGTTATTAACCCATATTAGGCTTCATTTAAATTTTTAAGTGTTGATGGATTTGGCCTTTCATTTCGACTATGATTTTTTAAATTGTTAGTTATTTTAGTTTCTATTAGAAAATAAAACTAACTTGGGGTTTGTTTGGTTACATTATCAATTTTTTACAGTTGTTTTTTGTTATATGTTGTTCTCATTTTGTTGTTTGCTATCAATAGGGTGTTATTTGCTTTCTATTTTTGTATTTTTATCACTAAAAACTAAGTGTTTTTTTTTTCTTGCAAGAAAAAATATAAAGGGCCAAAAAGTTATGCCTTGCCAATTTGATCAGAGTAATACAACTCAAAACTAAATCTCACAATAATGAGTCTAAAACTCAAATAAACTAATGAAGTACTAAAATATAACCAAATAATTTTTAATTTTCTAAAGTAAAACATTGAGAGTAAAACCTAAAAAGAAGGAAGTTTAATTGGAAGATTAATGAAGTCAAGGTGAAAATTTCTAAAATTAAAAAGGAGTAGTTATAGAATTGGTGAAGAAGAATATGATTTAGGATTAGAAACTTGGAAATTAGAAAATTTATGGCACAAGTGGAACAATTTCAAAGAGAAAAAAGGTAAAGATGAAGCTTGATCTTAGAAAAGTAGAAAAGCAATAGATGAAGAAAAGAGAGGAAAAAGAGAGAAGAAGGTGGTGTAAGGGGAGAGAGAGAGAGGTGTAAGGAAGAAGTGCAAGGGAGGAGAGAGAAAGAGAGAGAGAGAGAGAGATACATGTACTATAATTAAATCTAAGGATTGAATGGAATCTTAAAGAATCGATGAAAAGAAAAGAAGAGAAGAGTAAGAGTAGAGGGCAAAGAGAGAGGAAAGGAGGTGGTGCAAGGAGAAAGAGGAAGGGAGTGCAAAGAGGAGAGAGCAAGAAAAAGGTACCTGTATTGTAGTTCTAAAGCTTAAACAAATGGCAGAAGGTGAAAACCTCCATTTTGTTGTTTTTTAGACTTGTTTTATTCAATGGAAAATGTTTTTATTATTTTAGCAAAAAAACAAAAATAGACAACATATCACATGTTTTGTGATATTTTTTTTTGGTCACTTAAAAAAAGAAAATTGAAAAACTAAAAACCTCAACCTTACTGAATAGATCCTTAATAAACTATTTGATAGAGTGTTGTACTCCTAATTTATCCACCTTAATTAAGAAGGATTTCACACTTACCCTCATGAATGGATATGCATAATATTAATTTATGGGCAAAATACAATTGCATTTGGATCACGGGTTGTAATTTTAGGCATGGAAAAAAGAAAAAGAAAAGACATATTGAAAATCAAAACAAAAGGCAACAAAACAAAAAAGAAACATAATAGTAATAATAATAATTAGATTGTTATGAATTAAATTATAAGTCCAATCTATAATATACAAGATATACCCACCCTAAAAGAAAGAGTTTATGACTCATTTAGTCTTTAGACCAAACCCAAAGTTAAAAATATTGCTTATGGGTATAATTCACATTATTGAACAACAAAAGGTGCCCCTCCCCTTCTCAAAAAACCCCAAATCAAGAATCCAAGTGCAACAATATTAGTCCATTAGCCTTCTCTTCAAAGCCTAACAATTTGATCTAAGTGTAAATTCTACAAGTCAAGGGCCTACAAAATATTAAATATAGAAGTAATCTTAGTCATTTAATGAAGATAGAATCAATCCACTCAGCAAAAGGCAATTCAATTTGCATCATCCAATAAAATTAACAACAAATCAATGGTGGATATTAAACAAGTTTCATCATAAAAGGAAGATAGCATTAATAAGGCAGAGCATAGAAAGAGAGAGGGGAGAGGGACTAATAAAAATCATCATTAGAGAGCATGATAGATCATTAATTAAGAGAGCCAAGAGAGTCATCTTTTTGGCACCAAGAAAACTAACAAAAGACAATAATAATGAGATCCTTTAAGGCAACTAGAAAGTGATTAAGAGAATAAAAGAGTCAACATTACAAAACATTTAAGGAATGTTTGAGTAACAACCTGAAAGGAAAAATAACTTCCATTAACTAACCTTGGTAGGCATAATGGTACCCACAACAAGACTATAAGACTTTTTCCTCTTTTCCATTTTAATTTAACAAGCTAAGTCCTTTATAAACTTATAGTTTCTGTATAGAATAGTCAACTAGACTATGAGACCTCCCAATTCTTTTTCCTTCCATCTTATTGCACTTTTTAAGGATATAATCACACATAAATGATCCAAATTAAGCTTAAAATCATGATCAAAGCAAGGAACAAAGTTAAAATCAAGCATTAATTGCTAAACATTTGATCAAATGCATTATTTCACCCATCAAAGAGCATCAATGATTATTAAGCAATTGGTTGTAATTTATATGACACAAGAAAATGCCATAAATAACAAATTAAAGGAAAAATCATCTATAACAAAAAAAAAAAACCCAACATATTAAAGATAGTCACACACTAAATCACCAAAAATTGACCAAAAAGAGTACTTATATTGTGTGGTGGTGGTCCTCATCGATCCAAAGAAAGCCAATTGAGATCCTTTGAAACAAAAGGTATAAAAATTAGCACATTGAAGTTTTTTTTTTTTCATGCATAAACACATAGATCAGCTAAAAATATAGGAAAATAACAACTAGAAAACACAAACGTTACTAAAAGAGGTAAAGAAAGTTCCCTAAGGAGAGTCTTTTATCCCTAGAAGGTTTGTTGATGTTGACACTAGCTATTAACAAAGTCACCAAAAAAAACCATATGCAACACCCACAAAGTCTCCTTTCATTGATCTATGCATCACTAAATGTTATATGTCAAAAGAAGACTAAGAAATGCATGAATCAACAAATAGCCCAAGGCTAACTGCTACACCATAACTACATAAGCCATCACTTGAGGCTATTTTGACTCGAGTTTGGCACCAATCAACTCATTAGGTGCTGATCTATCCAACATTGCCCTCCATGTGTCAAATAGAGCATAGGAAGATGATGAACATTGCTTCAAAGTTTCACATTGCCACTACACCTCCCTTGCACGCCCCACCACTTGATGCCATTTCTAACCAAAGTTGGTGTGATTTAATGTGTCAAACTTAGCCATTGTTGCTAACTCCACCCCTTATATGCAACATTTCCAGCCATTAATGTCACATGATACTAGCACTAAAGGACTCAATAAGTAATGATCTATCTCGTTGGTGCCTTTCATGCACCAATCTAAAGCCAGCTACACCTTGCTACTAGTGTTAGTCACCCTCCCTTTCTACTACATTCAGTCCCAAAAATTAGAAAAAAAACAACAAAACCATTTTTAAGGTTGAATCATGGCTTCTTACACTAGAAACACTGCCCAAAACTTATGATAGAAGTGAACATGAAAAATTAGTTGGAGAAGGGGTGGGTGTAGAAAAAGAAAGAGTGATTTTGTACCAAAAAAAAGTGAGAGAAGCACAAAGTGGAAAAATGAAAGGGAGGGTCTAGCCATGAAGCTATAAATAATTGAAGAAAAAAAGAAAAAGAAAAGGGGAAAGAGAAAAAAAATTGAAAAAAATGGCAAAGGAAAATAAGAAAAAGAAGAAAATGGATAAAAAAAAAAAGTGAGAGAGAGAAAAAGAAAGGAAAATTGGGATGCAAAGTTCCTAATGGTAGTACCATTTAGGGAACCTTTGATTAAACTCATATATGCAAACTATCCTTTCTCACAACATATTCAAACTCTTTAAAATCCAAATGAGTGTGTGTGTGCCCTTGTAACAAATCATAAAAAGAGAGAGAGAGACAAATAAAGTATTTATAAGAGAAGCATAGAAGTAAAAGCAAGTAAATAGTGGTACCATCACTTGTAATGAATGTTTGGGTTAGCTATGGCCTCCACCATATGTGACCATGCTCTCAAATCCCAAAGAACTCTAGTAGAGCAACCAAGTCACTTCTAATGTTCCAATCACACCTATAATGATTAGTGATGACTTTGAGTCAATATACACATGTTACAATGCTCCTAATTGCCCTACAATGCCCCTAATTATGGATTCACAACATCCCAAAAGGCACCAAATGTTGTGTCTCCCTTTGCATCTATCAAGCTTCTTGACCTTGGGATGCCCATTACAATAGCTTGGTGACTTCATTAGGAAGCCAATTAAGAGACAAATTGCTTTAATTTGTTTCTTTTTTTTTTTATCTATATTTTTGTTTATTTCCTACTTGACATTTTATTTATTACCTCTTTCATTTTAATGTTTATGATTTTCATTTGCATCATAACCTTGATTGCACACACTTATAAGGGCCTAGAACCTAGCCTATTCCCTTTATAGTTTAGACAAGTGAAAGCATGAATCCTTTATGAAGCTTATGGCTTCTGTATATGATAGTCTTGAAATCTCTTACTTTAATTAGTAACTCCCACTTTCGTCTTAAAGGGAAAGGGACGGAATATTTTGAAGACTTTTGGCCTAATTTAGATCCATTAAACCACACCTATTGTTATACTAGTAGAGTCATTTATCAATTAGATTTATTCCTTATAAGATAGGAAGTCTATGATATCCCTACCCTAATAATCATATCATACATCCTTTTATTTCTAGTTTTTATTGTGTCACTTTACAATTTATGTTTTATCCTTATTTGCCTCATACTAACATATTTCCCTTTTGTCTTGTTTTGTTACATTTTTCCTTCTTTTTTTTTTTTTTTCATATCATTTATTTTGGGAACTTGGCCTATACCCTTTAACTTAAATAAGAGAAAGTATGGGTCCTCTATAAAGCTTATGGCTTCTATATAGGACAATCTTAAAATCTCTAACTCATACTAGTAACTCCCACTTGAACCTTAAAGGGCAAGGGAGCAAACATTCTAAGGATCTTTGGCATAGTTTAGATCCATTAAACCACACACTTGTTGTTGTACTAGTAAAGTTGTCCACCAATTAAATCTATTCCTCATAGGGCAAGAAACCTAAGATATCCCTACCCTGATCATCACATCATGCATCTTTTTATTTCTAGTTCTTACTATGTTACTTTAAATTTTATGTTTTATCCTTATTTGCCTCATACTAACACATTTCCCTTATGTCTTGTTTTGTTACTTTTTTTTTATCTCATCCCATATCATTTATTTTGGATAGCATTCACCTCTTAAAGTGCTAGTTATTGTTTCAAAGCATAAGTTTAGTCAACATAATCATCATCAAGTGCACCTATAATCATGTTAAAGCCTATTTTGAAGACCTTTAAAGGCAGGCAAAAGACTGATTTTCCTTAGAATCTATGAAAATCCCAAGGGATTTCATCCTAGAGTAATCAAAATTTCTGGTCCTTAGACAAATTTAGGACACCTAAAGCCCCAGGAAGAGACACACCTTTCACAAAATTTACAATGACATTGATTACCTATTAGAAGTCAAGGTCTAGCTACCAATGTTAATGGTGGCCATACACTTTTTGGGACTTAACATATCAATGCTTTTCCTTCCCAAATGTCAATAAGGTCCCTCTCATGAAAGAAATTGAGAACTTGTTGAACTTACCAAGCACCTTAGATTGAATCATATATCCTTCAAGTCGTAACACTAACAATGTACATGTGTTGTCGAAGTTGATTAATCAAAAGCAAAGCAAATTTCATATTATGACCAAAGGGTAGCACCAAGAGGAGTGCATTCCAATTGATCACATTATCAAACATATGATGAAGCATCTTGAAGTAAAGTTTGCTTATATGGCATTCCTTATCTACAAGCTAATATTGTTCCCTAAGGTCATCAAGCATGTTCATGAATAAGTCATTGAATTGTTCCATAAGGTGAGGAAAGGTAGGGCTAATCTAGTCCTAACCATAATTGTCAAAATGATCTTATACTTGAATTATTGTCAAGTTCAATAAAAGGGAAAATTTATGGGCAACTCAGTTTTGTTATATGTGTGGCTTATTAGCCATATGGATACACCTTTTTACCAATTCACTCACTCCATGTGTCAAAAGGATAAACCTCTACTTGAAGAATTTTACCAAATTATATGGTCTTACATGTTAGAAATTTTGGAATTGATGGCCCATTTTTGAAAATAAGACTTCCACATACACACCAAATGGTTAGGAAGAGATCTAGTGTTTGCAGGTGCAGGAAATATCTATAGGTCTCCTTTATTGAGATAACTTGAGTGATTGCATATACTTCAATAATAACCATTGGGCAAATAGGGCTAAAATGATTTGTCCTAATCACCAAAGGAATGGGAAATGCTCATTTCAATTATAGCAGTCATAAGTGTCTTTAGCCCATTGTTGAAGCATGGAATCATGTCAAAAAAGTCATTTATGGACATTCTAACCTCCCTTCCTTAGAATGATATGATTTATGGCCTGCATCTTGTGGTTGTGAAATCTATATTCCTAGTGAGTCAATTAAGTTGTACAGTTTTCAAAAGAAAAGCCAAAGTTAAGGATGATTAGATGTCTTCATTATCAGACCTAGACAAACTAGACTTCATGATACCAAAGGATATCATTTCCCCTTACCATAACCAACCAAAGTCTTTGTAAGATTTAGATCAAAGTTTCCTCATTAACCAACTTTTTCAAGAGCTAGACATATTTAAAAGAAGAAATGAGGAATTAGCCTCCCAACTGTCAAAAGTAAATCACACACTCCAAAATATGGAGGCAATGGCACCTAATTAAGGATAACTACAGACATTTTCCAATTTACATTGAATCAAAATAAAGCCCTTTAGTAGGAAAATGCACACCTTCAAGAACAATTAGATAATACAAATGTTATGCTCTTTACAAAACAAGGAACTCATGTCTCACAAATAAGTATGCTTATACAAGAAAATCAAAGTCCAACATAACAAATAGGTTTACTCTCTCAAGAAAATCGAAGTTTAACACAACAATTGGATATGCATACTTAGAGAAATCAAAGCCTAATACAACAAATAGTGGCTCAAGATGGCTAAATCTAGGAGTCAACCATCCAAGTTCAATAACTAATGACCCACCATCATGAATGAGAATTTCAGATGTCACAAAGAATAAAAGGAGTAATAGGCAAAGGCAATGGCATGGCAGAGGAGGCTAAAGAGCTATGAGCTGAAATTCCACCATTTCATCCATTTGACAAATGCCTCTGTCTTTTCCTCCAAAAGTCCTTCAAGCATTATGAGTTTATTGCCTATTTTATGTAAAAACCTAAGCTATAGCTATTACCATATCCCTTTTAACCTTTTGAGTCATAAATACAATTAAGGGGGAGATGTCCCTTAGCTTATACTTAACCTAACCAAAATATCTCTTCACCTTTGATCTTGTAATATAAAAGAAGAAGAGGCTTTTCTATCCTTTACCTCGATCTAATATATTGTTTTTTACACTAGCTAATAGTATACAAGGTGAATGGTGTCCACATGCATATCATAGTTTTTTACTTAAGCATGCATATTTAAGGCTTCATAATTGAACTTATTTGCTTCAAATGGAAGAATATAACTCTCAAGTAGCTTGTATGATAATGGGTCAAGGGCCTACCAAAGGGTTCCTTAAAGGGGTGGTGATTACCAATCATATTTATGATGAGATGTATTTCACCTACATAATTGAAAACATGTCCTTTCCCATTGGAAGGACTTAATGATCACTATGGATGGCACGGGATTAAGTCACATACCACCCATGCTGTGTAAGGTTTGGATAGTTTCTAAAAGGAAAGACAATGGTCAGGGAATTTGTCCTAACATTGGTTAAACTCCAAGCAATGTACCTCAATATCCAACCACATGAAGTGGGCAAGCTCTAACTCTAGTACTAATAAGCTATGACAAGCCCCTTCCACCTACCTATAGTCTTTCATGTCCTAGAATTCAAGGATCTTAAGAATGATTTTAAAGAGAAAGGACAAACCTTCTAAGTCATTAAGGACCAACCAAACTAACAACAAACAAAGTCCTTTTCTGCCCAATCTTGCAAACATGTTACCAATAACATTGTAAAAGTAATTGACAAGGATGCCTTCAAATCATGAAACCTTCTTGATAAAGCTCCTTTTTAGGCATTAGGAATCACTAACATTAATTTCAAATTTATAGACTAGCATTCATCGTACCCTTTCATGAATTGCTTATCCATTCCCCCCAAACACTTTAGCAGTTTCCTTAAGGAGGCTTTTTTTTCACTTATGTGCCTTGCTAGCAAGTACCCTATTGGCATGTTGTTATAGAAATCATGGTTTAATGTACTTATGAAATGTTAAGAGTAGAATCCATGGGCACAATCTCCACTATATAAATGGTTTAAGCTCTTTAGCCCCTTTTGGAATGAAGAAATATCATCAGTAGTTCCATAGACCCTTTATTCATGTTTTTCATTTTCCATCTCCACTTGGATGTGTGGGTCCAAAACAAAGAACCTAAGATGTATGCTAGCCCATTCTTTTAGAAAATTATTAGCTATCCTTTTAATGTTTTGGTTGATCCTTATACCAATCCAATCTCTTGGTGAGATGTTATGACCATTCTTTGCAAACATAATGGGGTGAATCTAGATGCTCCTCCTTAAGCCCTTTTCTAAGTTGACACTTATCATTATGATAGGCACATTGAACTACATATTGAGGCACTTTCCTTCCATTATACCTAGTACTTCATCATTAATAACTCCATTATTTGATATGAATGTTAAGGACTTAGAGGGTAGTGCTGATGAATACAGCCTAAGCAATGATAAAAAGCATTCTATCCAAGGATAAGAAAAGAAGAATGAACCATGATTATAAAAAAGTTTGAATGAAAAAAAGGCATCCCCCTTTGTTCCCTATATACTACTATCATCAAATAAAATCATTTGGCTATAAAGCCTTTTATGTGCATGTTTAAGCATTCCATGCATCAAGCATATCATTCATAAATGTTATAAATGCAATCACCCTTTCTAACATGATAAAACAATAAAGGTACAATCTAACAAACCATAAAGAGCTCATAACTTGCAAGATGTTTAATCCTTACTTGATCTTGTACAAGAAGAATGGAGGACAAAGTTGAAGAACTAATTGGCTAAATGAACTAGGTTTAAGCTATAATTGAGGAACTAAAGGAGCAAATGTAGCAGATAATTAGGTGTTTGTTAAAGGAAAGATAGTCATGATGGACATTATTTCTTAAGAAAGTTCTCTAGCCTTAATTAGTGGACTATTACAAACAACCTTAATATCAAGAACTTCTCCATCACCCTTCATCTACTCTTAGTAAACCATGCATTCTTCATTATACATCACTCAAGCACATCACCTTACTAAGGCCATCCCAAACAAATTTAAAGCTACTTTTGAATTAAATGATGAAGTCATTAAAAGAATAGAGCATTCCATGAAATAGAAGATCAATCTCTTACAAGAAGAAGCTAAAGCCATCAAAGGGAACAATGTTTACACCCTTTTGTGTGTATTAGACCTTTGTCTAGTTCAAGATGTAGTCCTTTAGCCAAAATTCAAGGTTCTAGAGTTTGAAAAGTATGAGGGCATAAGGCCATATTAATCAGAGGAGTTGTTTCTCATGATGCTACCCTTACCATTTAAAGCATTATTAAAGGTGTCTAAGGTAATAATGAAAGATGGCTACCATCCAAGCAAAGGAATTAGAAAACATCTTTAAGGTAACATTGCTCCTATATAACCCAAAAAATAGTAAGATCATTTTGGAATCGAATACCAACTTAACCAAGGCAACACTATCCAAGGATACTTGGAAGATGGGCAACTAAGCTTGTGCTTCCCCTAACTTGCCACTTCAAGAGTATAAGGTTAATCAATCAAGCCCATGATGACTATGAAGTGACAACTAAAGCCATTATTGAGATAGGCATGTTAAAGATTTGCATGATCTTCGAAGAGGAGAAAGTGGAGTCACCTTAGAACCCACTAATCTAATTATATAACCTAAACACATTTGCAAGTAACTCGCAAGTTTGGCAAAATTCCTTAGTTACTTTATTCACTAGCAAAGTAATGTAATCCAATATCCCTTACTTATTAATGCCCATGACATTTAGGGAGAGCTATATAATAAAATGGGTGACCTTTTGTCATGTGTTAGCCATATATTTATGACATTTGCTCTTATAATCATAATCTCATCATCATCTTAGTATTTACTTTTATATGTATAACTTTCTATTTATTATTCAAGATGTTTAAAGATGAGACTGATAGTTTAGCCAACACTTGCCATGAGGTGAAATCCAAAAATACCCTTAATGTGTTGACCTAGGATGACCTAGATAGTGAGGAAATCCTATTAAACCTCCAACACATGATTAAATAGGAAGGAAGCAATCCATGGTTGAGAAAGAATTAGTCAAGTTAATTAACCTAAGCATCATAGGGAATTTGTGGGAAGTCAAAATCAACATAAGGCTTCCCCCAAAAAGTAGGCAAGGCATGATTCAATTGCTTAAAGAGTACATAAATGTGCTCACTTGGTCATACTAAGACATGTCAAGCCTAAACATTGATATAATGATACACAAATTCCCTCTATGACCGTAATGTAAACCTGTATGGTAGAAGTTTGGAAGAATGAAACCTATTGTCCTATTAAAAATTAAGAAGTCAAAAAGTAGATAGATATAGGCTTTCTTAAGGTGGCAAATTATCTAGTATGGATAGCTAACATTATATTAGTGAAAAAAGAAAAGGATGGCAAGGTTTGTATGTGCATGGACTATAGATAAGGACTCGAATAAAGTAAGCCCAAAAGATAACTTTCCTTTGCCACACATCAACATTCTTATGGATTATATTGCTAGCCATTCAATGTTTTCCTTGTTTAACGGCCTCTTGAGGAATAATCAATCAAGATGGTGCCTAAAGATATGGAGAAAACAACATTTGTTACAATATAAGGCACCTTTTGCTTTAAGGTCATGCCATTTGGCCTTAAAAATGCAAGCGCCATCTATCAATAAGAAATAGTCACCTTATTTCATGATATAATGTGTAAAGAGATTAAAGTCTTTGTTGATGACACAATCACCAAATCCCAAGCAAGTGAAGAGCACAAAAAGTTGTTTGATCAGCTAAAGAAGTTTCAATTTAAGCTCAATCTAGCTAAATGCATTTTTAGGGTGACTTTGGGTAAGCTGCTAGGCTCTATAATAAGTAAGAGGAGCATCAAAATTGATCTTAAGAAAATCAAAGTTATACAAGAAATGCCCATACCAAAAGAGGTATAAGGATTTTTAGGAAGGATCAATTATATTGTCCAATTTATATTCCAACTATTTGCAACATGCAAGCCTATATTTGGAATGCTTTGAAAAAGTAATCTAAGGCAATGGGATGACTAATGCTAAGCCTTTGACAACATTAAGAATTACCTCTATAACCCTTCAATTTTAGTACTATCATTTTGGAGAGACCACTTATATTGTATCTTACTGTGTGGGAATGATGCATAGGTTATATCTTGGGATAATGCGATGAAATTGATAAAAGAGAAAAGGCCATCTATTACCACAGCAATAGATTCATCAATCATAAGACTTAGTATTTGCATTTGTAGATAATCTATTGCTCTTTGGCATAGGCAATGTATTGACTTCAACAATATATATTGTATCATACAACCCAAGTTATTAATAATGATGATTCCCTTAAATTTTTCTTCAAAAAGACATCATTATTGGGACAAGTTGCCAACTAGTAGGTTCTTTTGTCAAAATATGACATTTAATATGTCAATTATAAGGCTATCAAAGGTAATGCAATAATTAATTTCTTAAAAAATTAGGCCATTTCTAAGGATGAGCCAATGCAATTTGATTTCCCAAATAAGGACATCTTAATTAATCAAACTTTGGAAAATGACAAAGGGGCAACAAATGAATGGAAAATGTGGTTTGATGGAACATCCAATGCCTTAAGGCATGAAACAAGAGCAATGCTCATTTCACCCAAGGGTAAATAATATTATATCGTAGCAAAACTACAATTCAAATGCACCAACATAGCATAATATAAAGTATGTGTGATAGGTTTACAATATGCTTTGGAGATGAAAGCTTAAAATCTCTAGGTATATGGTAACATGGTGTTGGTCATCTATCAATTACTAGGTAAGTGGGACACACAAGGCTATAAACTCATTCCCTATCTCTCGTACATCAAGAAATTGGCAATATAATTCAATTAGATCACTTTCAATCACATGCCTTAAGAAAACAATTAGATTTCAAATGTATTGGCAACTTTGGCAGCGATGTACAAAATCAATTATGAAGTCTATACCTAAGAGATCCATGTCAATACCTATCACACTCCAACTCATTACATGCACATAAAGAGGAGATGGATGGTAAGCCTTGGTATCTTGACACAAAGCACTACCTTAAAGCTTGAGAGTATCCTAAAGGCATAAATGAAAATGATAAGAGAATTTTGCAAAGATTGGTGATGGATTTCTTGCTCAATGGAGACACTTTTATAAGTATAACTGACTCAATTTTATTGTGATGTGTAAATGTGACTGAAATAGAAATAATCATGAAACAAGTGTATAAGGGCTCATGTGGGTCATATACTTGTGGCCTCTCTATGGTCCAAATGATTTTAAGAGTAGGATACCATTGGTTAACTATAAAATTAAATTGTTTTTCGTACACCAAAAATGTCTCGAATGTCAAATACATATAGATAAAACACATACAACACTTACTCTATTACATGTTATGACAACCCTATGGCCATTCTTTATGTGAGGAATGGATGTGATTAGTCCCATAGCCCCAAAAGCATCCAATAGGCATTGATTCATCTTGGTGGCAATTGACTACTTCATAAAATGGGTTAAAGCAACATCTTATGTGAGCATCACCCATAAAATGGTCATTAAATTCATCAATAAAGACATCATATGTTGTTATGGTGCGCTAAAATGACTAATCAAAAATAATTCCACCAACTTGAACAATAAAATGATGACTAACCATTGTGACTAGTTCAATGGATGAAGCATCACAACTTTGTCCGTTATCAGTTGAAAATGAATAGGGCAATCAAAGTAACAAACAAAAATCTCAAGTAAATCATTGAAAAAATGATAGCTACATACAAAGATTAACATATAATGTTATCATTTGCACTACACATATATAGCACCATAATATATACTTCCACGAGGCAACCTTGTGCATTAGTTTATGAGCTTAAGGTAGTTTTACTAGTTGAAGTTGAAATTCCTTCCTTAAGGATTTTGATAAATGTAGAATTAAAAAAAGGTCAAATGGGTAAGAGTTAGATATGAGTAATTAAATCTCATTAAAGAAAAAAAGCTAAGTGTGATTTGCCATAAATAGTTTTGACAAAATCAAATGTGTGAGCACATAAAAGGAAAATGTGCCCTCAACACTTGAAAGAAGGAGACTAAGTCCTAAAAAGAGTTCCACCAAATCAAATTGACTTAAAGAGAAAATAAGCAACAAACCACAAAGGTCTATATGTGGTAAAAAAAAGGCATTTTTAGGCAAGGCACTAATTTTAATCAAAATGGATAGTAAAGAAATGCTAAATCCTATAAATGTAGACATGATAAGAAAATATTTTGCCTAAGCCTTAGTCAAGTTTGCAATTAGCCAATCATTAGTCATTGGCTTGAGATGAAAGCACAATGAATGTGATCAAAATGGATGTAACACATGATCAAATAGACAAGATTTGCACATGAGGGGCATTCAAGCCAGGATCATGCCAAGTTGCTACTTATGCTATCAGTCTTTGTCAATCCCTAAAACACTAGTTCAATTATTTTTTTGCCACTTTACCCCAAAATGCATCACTTCTCTTAACCAAAATTACAGAAGATTATGATTCTCACTTACAAATTGATTGCCTTATGAATAATAACTTTCTTTTAAACCCTAACATAAATGCAATTGAAATAATCATATTTATTTGACTGACATGTGCCAATGGGCATTTGAAAAAGTAAATATAACATAGATTACCTTTCTTTGTTTTAGATTTTTAAGGATATGAAGAGTTCTTCATAATGCCATGCATGAAGCCCTTATGTAGCACTAGCTAGCAAGGATGGAAAAATGATTCAAGATCCCTTATGAAACTAAAATAATAGGCCAAAAATCAAGCATGCTCCAAAAAAAGAATAAAAAAATAAAAAAGAAACTCTACCTACATGACAAGTTACAAGCAATAAAGGTTCCAAGCAACAAGTTGAAAATGAAAAGAGGTCAAAATAAAATCAAAAGCTGTGATGGGAAGCAAGAGACTCTAGAATAAGGAAATAATATCAACTGTGATAAGCCATAACTAGAAAAGATTTCTAGATGATAGCACTCTCTCATCAAAAAATATATTTAGGAAAATGAAAAAAAAAAAGTAAGGATTGAGAAAGACAAATCCTTAATAATATTTTGTTAGTGCAAGCATATGTGAACAACCATAACCAATAATACCAACAATTTTGTACATGTTTGAGACTACGTTCTACGTTGGTGACCCGAGCAAAAGGTTAATGCAATCATCTTGAACAAGTACCAGTAATATGTTAGTCTACTTCAAAAATGTCGACTATAAATGGTAGTTAGGAGCAATTTTATGTGAGTTTGAGATTGCATTCTATGTTGGCAACCTGAGTGAAAGGGTAATGTAGCCATCTTAAACAAGTACAAGTAACATGCCAAGTCTACTTCTGAAATTTCAACTATAAATGGCAATTAAGAGCAATTCTTTGCAAGATTGAGATTATGTTCTACATTGACAACCTGAGAAAAAGGGTAATGTATCCATCTTGAATAAGTACAAGTAACATGGTAGCATACTATCAAATTTCAATTATAAATTCTACTTAGGAGCAATTATGTGTGAGTTTGAGACTACATTATGCATTAGCAACTTGAGCAAAAAGGTAATGCATCCATCTTGAACAAATACAATTAAGAACCATTTTGTGTGCATTTGAGATTATGATCTACATGGATAACCCAAGCAAATGGGTATTGTAGCCATCTTAAGTGAATACAAGCAATACATTAGCTTGCTTTCAAAATTTCAACTATGAATGGCAATTAGAAATAGTTTAGCATAAGTTTAAGAATGTGTTCTACATCCATGACTTGAATGAAAGGATAATACAACCATCTTGAGCAAGCTCAAAAGATTCACCGATATATTTCAACTAAGAATAGTAGTTATAAAATCTATTGGAACTAGCCAAAGCACACCATAAAATCCTCACATATCATGCACATTAACTCCTTAATGGAGCCTTGAATTGGGCATCAATCAAATTACCAATAATGAAAATCCCCAATGGACAAAAATGCAGTTTCTGGAAACATCATAAGTCCCTCAATAACATAATTATCATTGGCAAAATTACCTATAACATATAAATGGTAGTTAGTTGCTTTAAGTCAACTAGGCACACATCATGGGCATATTCCCAAATCTCAAGCACACCCTTAAACACATTGGTATTGCTACATAAACATTGAAGAAGTGGATAAAATACGAATCCAAGAAAGTCTTTATTCATTCCTTTATGCCAAAGTAACTCATAAAGAAGGATAATTATTATTACCCTATTTTGTCTACCTTAATTAAGAAGGACTTCACACTCATTCTCATGATTGGATGTGCATAAGATTAATTTTTGGGCAAAAATACAATTGCATTTGGATTATGGGTCATATGTTTGGTTATGAAAAAAAAAAAAAAGAATAGATGAATTAAAAAAATAAGACAAAAAGGCAACAAAACCAAAAAAAAATAGTAATAAATAATAAAAAAAAAAGAATAATAATGAAATTTCTATAAATTAATATACAAAATCTAATATACAATATCCCACCTACATATGCTTCAAACTAATTAGGCTCTACATCATCTCCAACTTCATTAGGCTCAATTCCATCAGTGTTCTCAACTACTATATGATTATCAACCCTATGCATAACATAAACCTGTACAAAGTGTTCTCTTGATGTAGCCAACTCATCTAGCATTTCTAGTAAAGATTTATTAGATGTCTTACTAAGAGGCTTACTTTTATCCATGGTTTGGTGGTGGAATTTTTTATAGATAACCTTTTACATTTATGTAACCAACCCTTTTCACAAAGAGCTTCTATAGTTAACATTGACAAATTATTAGTGTTAATGGCCTTAAGAAAGTGAAGCTCTCCTTCCACATATTGAACTTGTGGCTCTATTTCCAAAATTTCATTGTGATGAAAAGTCAAATTTATTAACATCCTACATATTAATAAAGACTATAATATTTAAGTTATTAAATAACCAAGTAACACTTATACCAAATTCAATTATTGTAGATATAATTTTGAAAACTCTAATCTCACTTAACAATTTGATATTGCAATGCAACTAATGAGACACCTTCTTTTTGAAAAACAATAATTTCATAAAATGAAAAACCACCAATTAGACAAATGAATATCTTCTTGAATGCCTAATCATTCAAAAATTCTCTTTTCAATTTAATTATTTCTCTCAATCAAACTATTACAGCTTGTTGTCATGTTTATGGAAACTGACAATATTCATAAAATTCTTAAAACCCATAAATATAAAAAAACTAATTTTAGTCAAGAATAGACAAATTGAGGATTTGTCTAAACTAAGACATAAAGAATTATACATTTTTGAGTTCAGATCAAATAATTGCTTCCTCTAACATCTTTCTCAATTCTCCAAATTTGAGTTGCTATGGACCACCCCTTGTCCTCAAAATGGGTATTAGATGAAGTTTGTGTCTTTATCTCCTTCCACAAAACTCCTTGGCTTTAGTGTTTCTAGGACCACTTGGTCTCCCATATGTAATTCACCTCCTATTTCAGTCTTTCTCTCAATAACAATTATTAGATGACTCTCTCCTTCCTCCATTTTTTATGTTTATTCAAAAAATTAGGGTTTTTCTAATTTTGGAAAAATCAATCTTCTAAATGTTTTTTTTTTTATTAGGGTTGAGATATGATTTTTTTAAAAAAAATTCTTTGATTTTTAGTTTTAAAAAATAATTAACAATTTTAATTGATTTAAGGTCCCCAAGACCTTCTATCTAACGTCAATATTATCAAATTTTTTTATTTTTAGTACATGTCATCATATGGTTCCCATCAGGGTGCTACGTCGTACCTCTTAATGATTTCCATCCATTTGGTTTAACTTTGTGATAAATTTATTATCAATAAAATCCAACAATGCATAAATTGTTAAATTTTTAAGCTCTTGATATATTTGTTATGTTGTGCAAAGGTCAATTTTTTTTTTTTACTACCCTAAATTTTAAGTATTTCTTCTTAATAAAAAAAGAGAAAATTGATTTTTTTTTTTCTCTTTAAGAACAAAAAGATAATATAAGAGGTTTGGTTTTTTCACTTTTCTTTGCTTATTTTTTGCTTAATTATGCATATTTGTGTTGTATAAGTTTTTAATGCATTTGAATAATTGTTAATAAGAATTTAATAAATTACAATAGGAGAAATTAATATGATTGGGTAAATTAAGCTTTTAACAATTATTGTTACAATAGATAATATAAGAATCTTATAAGAAAACTAAATTTTTTTATAGTTAAAAAATTTAAATCTTAATTTTGTAAAAGTTTGAGAAAAATAAAAAATATTATTAAACTAAACTAAATAATTGGAAACAATGAAAATATACAAAATCAAATTCTTTTATATTTATTTCATTATACAAAATTTTTATAATGATTAATTAATTAGACAAAATTTTATTTTATTGAAGTTTTCTTTTTCAGCTATAATATGGTAGAGTTTTAAAGTTAGTATTCCCAAAATCAAGGAAGAAAAGACATAGAGCCTTCTAATATTACTAAAATTAAGCAAATATGGCCACATAAACAAAATCAATGATGTGGCAAAAGAAAAAAAATTGATTTTTTTCTCTTTTTTTTTGTTAGTATTAAACTTGTGTAACATGTGATTTATTATATTTATTGAAAAATGTATTTTGATTATGTTTTATTAAAACAAAAAAACTAAAGAGAAACTTAAACTATAAGTATTGCTTTTCTTCTTAAAGTATATAAAAGAAAAATATATAAATAGGTTCCTTTTCTTCTCTAAGAAAACCAAAAAAATAATAATAATTTAAAAGTTGTTTTTTGTTTCCTTTTTAAGAAATATTTTTCTTATTTCTTTAATTATACATATTTTTATTGCACATTTTTAGATATATTTGAATAATCAATAATATTAAGTGAATAAATAGTAATACATGTCATATTATAATTGAACAAATTGGATTTCAAACCATAATTTTTACTATAAATAATATGAGAATCTTTTTTTTTTTCCTTAACAAAAAAATATGATTTATTAATAGCTACAAAATTTTAATTTTAATTTTATAAAAATTGAAATTAATATGAAATACTATTAAACTAAACTATAAAATTGAAAATAATAACAATATATAATATCAAATTCTTTTACATTTATTATATTATACAAAATTTTTTATAATAATTAATTATTTAAATAAAATTTTACTTGTTTAAGGCTTTCTTTTTAAACTATAATATGGTAGAGTTTCAAAATTGGTATTCTTAAAATTAACAAAAAATAATCCAAAGTATTTTAATATTCTTAAAATTAAACAAATATTATCGTATAAATAAAATTAATAATGTGGTTAAGTGAAAACAATTGAGTTTTCATTCAATTTTGACAATATATACTTATATTGTTATTAAATTCATACAATGTACATGTTTATCATATCTATTTAAAAGTATATTTTTATTTGTATATTATTTAAATAACAAAATAAAAAGGAGATTTAAGGTATGAGTTTTTTTTCTTTTTAAGAAAAAAACAAAAATTTAAAAATATTTTTACCATTCTAAAAACTTTTTTTTTAAAAAAAAAATTAATTTAGAATTATCTTTTCTTTTTTTTTTTTAAATTATTTTTTTTTATTTTTCTTAATTAAGAGTATTTGCTTTAAACAAATTTTAGACATATGTAAAAAAATTATTAATATGAATTGAGTAAATTATAATATATATTAAATTATAATAAAGTAAATTAAATATATTTTAAAATCTTAATTTTATTAACATAACAAGAAAATATCAAATTAATTATTAAATTAATATCAAATATTATAAATTAAAATAATTTATTACAAAAATAATATGAATTAAATATTTTAATATTTCTATAATTAAATAAATATCATCACATAATGTTAACCTTTAATTTTATTAATAGTTTAGGATTGATATTATTTTAACTAAATAAAACATAATTTACATTAAATTTAATTATAACAGTTAATTGTAATATAATAATAATTTATTAAATAATAGTATCAATAATTATTGAATATGAATAGATGAATAATTATATAATTAATTTTTTTGATATAAATGTATTTTTTATTGATTATTTTTTTTAAAGTAATAATTGTTTGACTTTTGTTGATAACATTTCATAAAATGCTTAATGAGAAACCCATTTAAGATAGGAAAGAGTTTGACTTATGATTGAAATAAAGTAGTTGATTGTTATTAAAATTAATTATAATCATAATTAATACTCTAATTTATTTGGTAATTTATTATGAAAATCCTAAAGTAAAATAAATGTTACCATATAAGTGCTTTTAACTCAAAAATTATTTAAAATTACTAAATTTTTTTTGTTTTAATTTCAATAATATGAATATACGTATAGATTATGCTAATATTGTACTCACATGATGCACAAGTTTAATTTAAAAAGAGAGAAATTCAAAAATATATAATTTTTCTCTCTAAAACTATAAAAAAAATTAAATTTTTTTCTCATATAAATAAAATATAAGTAAAAATATATTATTTAATAAATATAATAAATTTATATATTATGTAAATTTAATACTAATATATTATAATTAATGAAATTGAAAAAAGCTAATAAAACGTTTATTTGAAAACCTTTGCCTAATTTTAGAAATATATAGTTATTTAATTTAATTTTTAATTTTTATAATTAATTTTGATTGTAATATTTAATATTAATTTTATAATTAATTTGTAATATTTTTTTTAATATTTAAACAAATTCAAATTTATAATATATAATTAATTTATTCAATTCAATTACAATTTAAATATGTTACAATTTAATTAATTTATATTAAAAATTTCAAAAAAAAATAATAAACAAGCTAACATGTATATGTGAAAAAAAAAAAAAAGACTTAATATACTACATCATGTCATTTATATTAACAATTTGTATCATTATTCAAACTATTATATTCAGAATTGTCAAACAAATAGCATGTATTTTGTTTATATTTATTAATAAGTATTTTTAAAATACAATTTCTATATAAAAAAAAATTTTTAAGTTCTTTTTTTTTTATTTTAAGTGAAAAAATAAGGAAAAAATATTTTAAATTTTTATTAAAAAATATTCTCTTGATTTAATTTTTTTTTGTGTATTTTTCTTATTATTTTCTTAAGAAAAAAATATTTTTCTTTCAATAAATATATAATAAACTTATTTATTATATGCATTAATATTAATATATTATAATTAATAATACACTTATGAGATAATTTTTATTTAATTTTATGAATATTTTATTTTTTAATTTAATTTTTAATTATATTAAAATAAAATTTTATTATAATATTTATTATTAATTTAATTATTAATTTTTAATATTTTTAATATTATAATAAAATTAAAATTTTAAATATAATTTATATTTATTTATTTATAATTTAATATATATTATAATTGAATAAATATTAATATTAATATATATTTTTAAAATTAAAAAAATAATAAAATTTATATTTTATAATATATATTTAATTTTAAAAATATTTTAATTTTAATTTTAATTTTAATCTTTTAATAAATTTTTATGGTTGGTGTATATAAATTTTTTTAATGATCTTTATCGTATTATTATAAAACACTTTAAAAATTTTGTTCCTACTTAAGAATGATAACATAGCCGGGCGAAGATAGAGATAATCATCTCGATTCTCGCCCTTCAATTCAAACTCGTCTCCGTCCTCGCCATGAATTCAAATCCCATGGCTCTACCATGCGGGGACCAGAAATCCCCGTCCCACCCCTTATTGTCTCTTAATTCCACCCACCCCGTTTCCAAAAACCAATGACACAATGTTAAAAAAATGCTGGACACAAAACTGAAGCATCCATCCTTATAATTTGTTGAATAGGAAACCGCCAAGCAAAGTAAAATTAAAATTTACTCAAGTCCAGTAACTCAGGACTTGCTAACTACAAAAACAACGCATCTAAAAATGCAAAAAAAAAAAATCAAAAAAACAAAACTCATATAAACTTGCTAAAAGTTGTGACCGTGGATTATTGACGCCGAAAATGTCTGTAGTGTCCCTTAACAATTATTATATAATTATTGTACAAATGGTAAAATAATAAATTAAAAAAGAGGATTGGGCAAGGATAGTGAATAAGTACCATCTCATCCGTTTCTCTCCCTGTAAAAATTCGTAGACCGAGGATCCCCATCCCATTTTCTGCGCTCTCTATCCTTCAGGATTGGGGTTAGGTGGCTCCCCTTCGATACAGATAAAATTCTCGCCTCTCTGATTATAAATTTAAATTTTTATTAAAATTTTTTATAAAACAAAATATTTATTTAATTATATATAATTTTAATATATCATTTTTATTTTTAAATAAAAATAAAATATAAATCTTATACCCTAAAACTCTAAAAATAATTAATAGCCTTAGCACCCTACATTTTTAAGTACTCTACATTAATAAAAAAATAAAATTTTATATAATATAAAATAATTTATCTATAACGTAAAGTATAAAATTTTAAGAATTATTAAATTAAAAAATTAAAAAATTAAAATTTTAGTCAATTTTATTTATTTTAATTATAATTAAAAATATAAAATTAATATTTAATATAAAATATTTTAATAATATAATTTTTATTTATTAAAAAAAATGTAAAAATAAAAAATATTTTAAAAGTTTTTAGAATTAATAAAATTAAAAAAAATATAATTAATTTATTAATTAAATTAATTAATTAATTTTTTAAATTAATAATTTTTAAATTAAATTTAAATTTAATTCTCAATTCTATCAATATACTTAATTAATTAGGCGCGATTTTCCAAAAGCTTGATAAAACGATTTCCGTGCTTCCTTTTTCCACGAGATTTTCACTCCACAGTCTTCTCGTTTTAGTAATTGGTCTGTCTCCTGGGTTTTGGGTAGAATTAGAAAGGACAGCAGACAAAATACGAGTGCGAAAGAATAAAATAGAGAGGAAAAATGTCAGGAAAAGGAAAGCGAAAGGGCGAGGCTGCCGGCTCGGATGACAATACTGAGGGCCACGCACCTCTCAAGAAAGCCTCGAAACTAGAATCCTCCGATGAATCAGAGGACATCGTGGTCTGTGAGGTACACGCAACGAAACCACGTGTTTTGGCATTCCTTGTCAATTTTTTTGTACTTGTAATTTTGCTAAATGTGATCTCTGGAGCCTTTAGTTTTTAATGGTAACAAGAAGAAGTAGAAAAATAAGGGGAAGAAGAATGGGCGGTTCGGCTTCGATGACAATAACTGTGTTTGTTTAATTTGAAATTTTGTGGGCCTTGTTGTTAGATATCGAAGAACAGGAGAGTGACAGTGAGGAACTGGCAAGGGAAGGTCTGGGTCGATATTCGCGAGTTCTTTCTCAAGGATGGCAAGCAACTCCCGGCCAAAAAGGGTAACCGCTTTTTCTTTAGTCTTTTTTTTTTTTGTCTTGCAGTATTCTTTTTCTCTTTGGGTTTGATTGTATGGTCTGCTAGGTTATTTATCTGAAATTGTAATTTCTTTTTTCGTTTTTTTATTTTTTGGTGGCTGTAAGAGTGGGTTGTGACGATCTTTTCGGATATTAGATGCCAATTTGAATCTCGTCTAGAGTTTAATTTGTTCGCTTATGGTTTATCTTTGTAGCTTTTTGAAATAGAATGATAACTGGTAGACACAATCCTTGGACTTTGAATTCGAGACAAGTTTGTAGGTCATTTTTATGGAATTGATATATGCATTGATTGAAGCTGTTGCTGTATATTTGATTCACGGAATCTCTTTCCCGTTTTTATCAGTGTGTTTGATATCCTGTTTCTTTTATTCTTGCTTACCTTCTCTGTATATTGGTTTCTCTGGGCAAGGTCAGGTACATCTATAATTGTCAGTTGAAAGGCCAAAAGCTTTTACCTATTAACACATTCATTTCCGTTTAACATCTATGTTGTGGTATTTATGTCACACAAACATATCTTCTCATTATTACATTCCATGTGACCTGAAATTTCTTAGTTTTACCCTTAATTGTGTCACCGATGTTGCCTGTTTCAAGTTTTTAATTTACTGTTATGATACTGGATATGATAGGCGATTGTGGTTCTAGGGAACACTAGAGACTTGTGCTACATGCCTCAAAATGTGGTGGTGTCCTGCAGAGAACTGACTAGTGCTTGGAAAGAATAATTTCCATTTCCTTGTGATGGAAAAATATGTTAAAGATTCCTTTCCATTGAACTGGAAAGGGTTGAGAATTTTCATTAGTTGTGAATGCATGAACAGGCATTTAGTCAAGAACAGGGAAAGCAAACTCACCCTCTTGTCATTTAGGAATAAAGCCAGCAGGGCATATGCCTTGACTTCCCTAGTCATTTTTTTCTGTCTTTGTTTTAGTTCCTTGCTTTATGTGGAAGAGACTTTGTTGAAACATTTGTGGTTGCTAATTTCAGTTAAAGCAAATTTTTCTTTTTTTTTTTTCCATTATCTATTATGTCGGGTTTCTTGCTGGTTGTTTTTACCACATCAAGAAGAGCCTCATGAGATAAAAATTGTGACATTATAGAACTTTAGCTTCTTGGATTTAGTAGCTTGGTTGACTTGCATTGGAAAATTCTAGCAGCCTTTCTGAGGAGTGTTTATATCTGTTGTGATATTTCAGTTTTTCTTGTCTGTACTAAAGATCATGATTTTGCAGAAATGGGCCAATTGTGCTTGTATGTTCTAGTTTCTGCATTTGGGTAAAATTTACCAATGGATGAAAATTGTTTCTTACTTAAGTGGCCTACATACCCTGGTCTGTATTGTAGTGGGATCTAATTGTTTGGGTATTGAGGTTTGTTTCTACCTAGCATAGTTTGTCTGCTATCACGTTTGTTGTACCTCTAAACATTACTGATCTATGATATTTTTGTTTTTTCCCCCAGGCATATCGTTGAGTGTGGATCAGGTACACTCATCAAACATCAATATTTTTTGTTATGGTTAGAAAGGTATTTAATTGCTGATTGTAATTTTGCTTTTTTCATATGTAGTGGAACATACTTCGAGATCATGCAGAGAAAATTGACGAGGCACTTGCCGACTCCTAGGAAGTTAGTGGAGTTGGGACAGGGTGTTAGGATCTTTGGTTTTGGTTACAAGCAACTGGAATGGAGTTGGATGGATGCCATGTTTCTGTTTTTGCATCTGCCCAGGTTGATAACCGGGCCTTTGGAGGCAAAGTAATCTATGTGTAGCACCTTGGAACCCTTTATGGAGGCTTAATTACAGTAGCTAATCATAAGTGCTTTGCTTTCATTGTTGCAAGATTTGACATATTTCATTTCCTTTGATTGCTGGATTGTTCTAGCCGGCAATCAGTGTCATCAATTAAAGTATTTCCACCCGGCATTCCTAAATTGGAGGAGAGTGAAAATGAATGCATCACTTCTCAATTTGCCTACTCATCATTTATGTTACAATATCACTAGGTCTTACAGGGTAAAGAAAAATTAATGAAAGTGTACAGCAGGCGACAATTTCTTTTTATTTTTTGGAATGAATACCACAATGGAAACTCGGAGGATATAAACTTCATCTCAAATTTATCTACCAACAGGTGGCCCAAGATGTAAAATTGATCTAGGTTTAACATATCATGCACTCCTCTTTCTCCTGGATGAAAGTATCTTAAGACTCTCTTGCTATGTATTTTTTTCCCCTAAATCCCTCTAGAGAAACAAGGAATGAAGGAAATAATTAAGAATTGGGAACAGCCTTGTACCAGAGCTCAATGAACTCCCAGGAAGCCCGGCGACTCCTAGAACAAGCTCGTCATCCCATTTGATAAGAGGTTATTTAGACCTAAGGGAAGAAGGGTTACTTTATTCAATAGATAGCACGTGAGACCACCTGTGCAAGTTTGAGGCTTGAAAAGGGAACCAAAAAAGCATTCCATTGATTAAAGAGCAGGGATACTGAGAGAGCCGAGGTCAAGCACTCTGGGCAGTATCTACAAAATAGTGGATCAAATTATTAAGGGCGCAAAAAGGAGACCCCAGGAAAATGGGTAAAAAAGATTAGCAACTATTGCCAAGCTAGGTTTCACAATACTTTACCTCCCCCAATCGAGCCTTAATCTTCAAAGGTACAAAGTCATCTGCCCGTGTTGTCCCTGCGTTTACAATTGCTGTAGGAACCCCTGCCTCATGAGCTGCACTGTAAAGTTCAATTCCAGAGGTACTATCAACAGAAGGTTCAACAAGCTCAAAAAGGGGACACACTAACCACTCCACTCTTCACTTTGTTGAAAACCACAGTTGTAGGGAAATATTTGCTGGGCTTCCACATCATGGTCTAGGTGCTTAATAGAAATTGATGCACTTGAATAAATAGTGACAATAAGCCACATGTACTTGTCCTAAAAGTTTAAATATTGAATGAAGATGCCTTCTACCAATCATGAAAGTAAATCATGAACCTCTCCAACAAAAGGGTTTTTGACTTATCAGAATTTAATCCAAATGACAATCATTTATCTGTGAAATCACCACTAAAAAAATGCATCCCAATGCACAAGACTTTGACACAGTGGGAACTGGAGAAGAGTTCAATGTGCACAACCTTAGCCCTAATTTTATAGAGAGGCTGTTTCCACAACTCAAATTTGAGATCTCTAGGTTATAATAGAGTCATCTAACCATTACACAAAGGCTACTAATTTCTTAAAGAAAAAAAAAAAAAACAAGATGTTGTTCAAGTACACAAGGAAATGCATGCAACCATGTGTCTACCTGACAAGTCGGAAAGCAGAAAAGGTTGTTAGAGAAGATCCTAATACAAGGAAAGCATCACATCCTTTTGCAGCTTCAATTGCCTTGTCTGCTCTATCCTTGGGGACATTATCACCAAAGAAAACAACCTTCAATATGATCACATGAAAATGAACATTAGGAAACAGCTTTAACTGTTCTGTTTCTGCTATGATGTCATGTCATCTTGTTTGAGTGCATCACTTAAACACAAATGACCAGACACACAGAATCCTTCCATCCCTCGTCCCCCTCAAGACCCAAAAAGGCTCATCAAAAGAATATGGGAGAGGAATATTGATGAGAGACTAGGGATTGGGAACTAGAAATTGAAAATAGAAATTGAGAATTAAAAATTTGAAATAAGAAATTTATAAAAATAAATGATTTGATTAATCTCTTAGAAGAAATTAACCTCCAATGATCACTTCGAGAAAATCAACCCCAGATAAGTTAAAAGTTTTGATTAATATTTTTGGTTGAATGAAAAACTCATAGCTATTATAAATAGATAGAGGCACGTTTAACTTGACAACCTACAGTTATAAAAATAATTATCTCTACTAATTTGAAAATAATAAAAAATAAATATTAAATAAAATAATTAATAATAATAATTTTTTAATTAAGAAAATCTCATCAAATACATACAAAAAGATATATGTGTAACTATATCTATCCCAAAAGGGTTGCATTACAAGAAATGGATAAATTAAAATCTTTGCTAGATTCAGTCACACACTTACACAAATGAAACCATTCAAACCAGTATCACCTAACATCCATAGCCAACCATTCTCAAGAAAAGACAAGCATATAAACACTTTATTATTGATTATATGCTGTCCTGAAGTCATCCACAAAATGGAGTTCTTCGCTACAATTTATGAAAATGAATAAAAACCAAATTTAAAGATAATAGAATGATCTGCAGAAGCAACGGATAAGCAAATAAAAATATGTCCTGAACTAAAAAGTGAGAACATGTCAAAACTCATATATCAGGATTAGATTGAGGTGGGTCTTACAATCCATTGACTTCTGTTTTCACCTTGTTACAAAAAGTGGCATCAACAAAAATAACTATATCTGATGCATGTGGCCCTCTGACTAGAGGAATGAACAGCAGCATCATACACTAACAACCTTCTCTATGCTTTAGATATTAACCGTCTTAACTCTTTTGTTGTTTTAAGACTTTGGATGTTAACTCTCTTGAAATTGTTTGGAGACTTCTCTTGCAGTTGCTGACAGAGAGAAATAATGAAACAGACATATTGGGAATTCCGTTCAGTATTTATGTTGTTTTGCCAGTCTATTAATATGATATTCTAGGCCTTGGTCTTGGCAAAATTCTAGATACAAACAGATTGCTCTTTTGAGACAGCAAAGGACTATAACATAAAGGTAGGCATTGTTCTCTATTAATTGTCATCATAAATTACTGGCACGGAGACATAGGAACTCACAATGTTATGAAATTAGAATATCAGAGCAGAAATGCATATAATTAAGTGGCAATTTTGTTTCAAGAAACAAAACATTACATCAGGTTTGAGCACTCCATTGCATTTTGGGCAAGTAGGAATATCAAAATCTTCCCCCCAGAACTTTTCATTGATTTCAATATCGCCATCAGGCCTCTGCTTCATGCCAAAACTCTTGTCTGATCCAGGACTGCCATAGTCCAAACTTTCAATGGCTGCTGCCCACTGTAGTTAGAACATGATTTAGAATATGGTAGAGACATAAAGGTACCATTTCAACAATTGAACCCAAAAGAAAAAAAAGAATAGCGAAGACAACATGAAAAGGGGAAAGATGGCAAAGTAATGATTGAGGTCAAAGAGCACCTACCAAGACCCTTTCAGCACAGAAGACACAACAATCACATAAAAAGGAAGATTTTGATACCCTATTTCTGAGCTTTTTCCAGCCAAGAATGTTATCCTTGTAAGTGGTAAAGTTTAGTTGATTCTTCCTTGTTTGCTTCTATACATTTGAAAGCTTTCATGCTCCTAGTGATTTAAACTGAAGAAATTTTTTTTTTTTTTTTTCAATTATAATAATTCAGAATACTGTAATAAGCATCCAAGGTTAGAAAATTATCAGTTTTATGTCAGCACAGTAGATTGCCACAAATTTGAATAAGATTTAAATGCACCCAAATTTAACCAATGACATTGGCATTTGATAGATATTGTGGCACTTGGAATTAGTCATTTCCCTTCCTGCTTCTCTCTTTCAATCCATTGCCACCTTATAAGGCTTTCACACAATCTGCTTTCCTCCATCAAACTTTGTGAAGGTCATCCCTTCTACCCTGGAGGGGTCATTGCTCAGATAAGTCCCTGATTACACCAACCATAAATTGCAAACCTACATATCCTATATAGCTTCCAGGGAAGAAAGAAATATTGACTTAGAATCATCCAACTGCCAACACAAGAGCATGATCCCTAAATTTGACCTCTCTACTAGTTTAACTAGATTCTAAAGGTTCGAAACTCAAAAAATGCCAGTGCTAGGTTATAAGGACTTGTTAACTAGGAAAAATAAAAAATGACTCCAATTATTAACAGCCTCAGGGGTCAACTGAAAGTCATCCATAAACAAACCAATTAAGCTTTAAAAAGAAAATAGCAAAGGTCACATAAGAAGTCAAGATAGGCAATACCAGCGAGACAAATAAAAAAAATCAATGGCATAAAAGCTTACCTTTGGATTGAGGGCCTTTAATTGTTCTTGAAATAAGTATCGGCTAAAGGAAAAACTGCAGTCAAGACATATCACAGAATATACAGTCCCATGTAATTCAAGTGGATTGCTCCCAGCATGGTGGTGTAATCTGACACAAGCCATAGATAAATAATTATACCCTTGGACCTTTCATAGCAATGTAAGGCCTATCAAACAAGAGCAGGGACAGACAACCATTTACCTGTCAACATTCTGTGTAACCATAAAATTAAGCCTACCAACTTTTTCCAAGGATGCTAAGGCATAATGTGCTGCACCAGGCTGTGCTGTAATAAATCGTCTCCACCCAGCATAGCTCCTTGCCCAATACCGTCTACGGGTCCTAATTGAACGAAGAAATTCCTGTTCACAGAAGGTCCAGCAAAAGCACAACTTAAGGACATAAATTTTGATTTTCTTTATTTTCATGATAGAGAGCAAGTCCAAGAGAAAGAGATTAATTCACAACTCCAAAACTGAGCCAAACTTGAACGAATTGGACAACAGTACATTACAGAAGATTCCTCTTCAATTTCTGTACAATTTTTGAAGATGTACCATATTGATCCCATTCATAGAAAAAGGCATGTCGCCATGACTAACGTATTGAAAAGACAAGGAAAAGATTGAATTTCCAGGAAATAATGATTTCCCAGAGTACTAAAGATGGCTGTAGCCATCACATACCAGTCCACTGGTTAGGTACTTGCTCCATACTGATAAGTCAAGTGTATTCAAATCATTGGCCCTATAAAAAATATAAGGTGTATTACTTGTAGTTAATCATAATAAAAGTTATTAAGAATTTTGTTTTGGAATAGGTGATATTGCATTGTCCAAAATCATAGCATAATTAATTTCTGAGAATAAAAATTTTTTATCAGAAGACTGTTAGAGACAACAGTTAGTTTGCACTTTTAATTATTGTGAAACCTCTTTTCATATTTTAACTTTTATTACTGCTAGAACTTTACAAAATACGAGCTAGATATCATGTCACATGCCTTTAGATCACCTGATGGGTGATTGGTCGGAAACCAGTACTGTAAGCTCCATTTGGGCTGCAAGCAAATGACAAATATTGCTAGTTAAAAGCATAAATAGAAGAAAAGGAGAGGAGAACACATTGAGGGAAAGCCCAGAATAGCATCACCATGGTCAATGTATCAAAGATAAACACAAAAACAAGAAGATTTGATTTGTTCGCTAAAATGGATGTCAGATCACAATCAGCAGGGCTGAAAAATATATCAGTGCATGAACAAAGTGAAGGCCATGCCGACTCCTAAACATAATAGCAAGAGATTTTGCAGCAAATTGAAGGGGGAAGACTATTGCCTATAGCAACAGATATGACAAAAGATGGATTAGTACATATTGCATAGTAAATGGAGAGGAACAACACACAACTCAGTCAAGTAGAAGGATACAAGCATAAAATCAAGGAAAACTAAATTACACAGACATTTTTTATTTCTTTGCGGAAAATGGTAAATATAGTCAAAATGCATCAGTTTATATGCAATCAGTGCATGCAAAAGAACATCTCACAAAAACCTCCCCAAAGCTCAATATTCGGCCCCAAGCAAAATAAGGCAAGTGGAAAGCATGCGCAACAAAATGATGAACCGTTGGATCAATCAAGCAACTGAGTATCCTATAAAAGGCTGATCCTATGAAAAAAGATCGATTAGCAAAGACAGATGCATGACAAAATGAACTCAATGAAAACCATCACAAAAGTGAACAACTGGCTGGCACCATCAACGGCTGCTGCGGCAGACAGAAATGAAAAAAAGAGCTGCAGGGTGTTATTAAGAAAACAAATGCACATATACATACATATATATATTGAAACATTTTGTACTCCCTGGATGTCATACATAGTCTTGTGAGCAAAAGAAGTAAACTCAACTAAGCCCCTGAAGAGTAAAGAATGAGAGATGGAACCTTCTATAGTCTGGAATCCCACATTCAGTACTAATTCCAGCTCCGGTCAGCACCATTAGTCTAGTGCTGCAACAATATACAGACAGAAAAGAAAAAAAAAAAGCAAAGACGGTCAGCATTAAGGAAATTACTACCCCATTCTTTTATAAAATAAAAAAAAAAAATGGCAATACATAAACAAATGAAGCTGACAAGCATTTTCACAGATATATATATTTAATCAAAGACAAAAGAAAACCAAAAAGGACATCAGCGTGCACATAGAGTGAAGCATAGCATTTCTAATCATAATAGATCGATAATTGGAAACGAGAATGACCTCTGATCAATAAATTGATTCAAAAGGTTGACATCTTTTGAACTAGGAGGATCTGAATCAGGAACTATCTTCTTGTCCCTCAAGAGTCTTGAAGGGACCTGCTGGTTTCCAGATAAGGAAGATACGTGTGAAAAGCCTCCTCCTTGAAGAGAAACAACAACGCTTTGCCCTCCCAGTCCAAGTCCAACACTCGGTGATGATTTCCAAGTGGTGGGAGGAGTCGGCAGAACAAGAGGAACATCTAAATTATTAATAGTAAAATTAGTGATGTTAATAAAATAGCACATCAGATATATTAACTACAGATAACAATAATAATAATAATAATAATAATAATAATAATAATAATAATAATAATAATAATAATAATAATCATAATCATAATAAAACCAACAAAAATAAAAATGACTGTAATACAATATCAGACTAGCCTTTCACCGTTCTCCCGAGAACCTTCCTTGCGCTTTTGAAAACCTACAACTCAGCAGAGAATTAGATCAAACAACATTCCCAAGAGGAGGGCAAACTTCGTCCATTGAATTGAACTTTTATTTATTTATTTATTTATTTATTCGTTTTTGAAAGAGGGAGAAAGAGAGGGACAGAGACGCAACATACGGAGGAGCGCGCAGGAGCAGGAGAACCCAACAGCATGATAGCATAGGATAGAGACTGTAGCGTTCGCTGATATAATTAGTTGATGATTGGTTAGTATTATCATTCAGACTAGATTTGGAAGCACCACTGCCCTCCGGTGCCCTGTCTGGCTTGCCTTTGCCTTCTTATGGCTCGAGAGGCAAGAGAGTGGTACTGCAGCTTTTCGGCCAATAACTTGGATGTATAAATAGCACCAGCAATGGCAATGAAAATGGCTGTCTTCTACTTGTTCCACGTTGCTCTTTTCTCCGCCGGTTTTGAGGACCATCTTACGCATGACTGTCGTTGAGTTCCATTATCTTACCATTTCCATTCCTATTCTTAATATTTAATAACTTTCGTCTTTTATTTTTTTATTGATTATTAAAATAAAAATTTTTTCAAAAAAAATATTATTCTTATATTTAATAATTAATCATCTCTTTTTTTATTTATATTTTAATATAAATTTAAATTATATCAAAATTAAAAAATATATATTTTAAATTATATTTTTAATATTATTATTATTAAAATAAAATTTATTTTTAATAATTTATAATAAAAATTTAAACAAATTTTTTTATAAAATAAAATTAATTATTAATTATATTATTAAAATTAAATTTTTAAAAAATTAATATATTTTTATCATTATTTTTTAAAATATTTATATAATAATATTATAAATAAAATATATTAATATAATAATAAAAATAATAAAAAAATAAAAAAATATATGTGTTAAATAAATATTATTTTCTTAATATTTATAAAAATAATAATAATTTTTAATTAATTTATTGATAAAAATTTAATTATTTATTTAAATGGTTATAAGTTTATATGTTAAAAATATAACTTATTTTTTTAAATTTCTATTATTTATTTTGAATTTACTTAGAGTAATTACACTAGTAGTTGTGTGATTTTGCACAATTAAGTTCAAATCTCAAGAAATATAACTTTCATATATTATATTTTAAAAAGTTCCAACAATTTCTTACTATTTTCAAAATGTTAAAAATATAAAAAATTTTCAAAAATTCTAAAATTCATATGAATAAGTAAAAGTATTTTACAAATTAAATATTTACATAATAAATAGTGCATTACAATAGAACTAAATAATATATTAGACAAGTGGTAAATCAATTATTCTTATAGATAAGTTATAAAAATAATTCATACAATTGTTTGTATAATATTATATTTCTCTTTTTAAATAATTAACGTATTAAATGTCATGTTATTCATATATTTTTTATGAATATTTTAAAGTCAAACCTTTTAGTGATGAGATCTATGGAGAAGTCGATGCATAGAGGACTTCTAAAGATCCATTGACCATTTAAGAAGGGTCAATAACATATTGAAGAGTTGAAAAGATAAAAGAGTCACTTAGTGGTTTAATTAAAGAAATTTGAACCAAAGAAATTAATTTAATCTTGAAGGATAGTAAAACATATTTTAATGTGAGCTAATGCCTTATTAATTTGATTGGATTACTTAATGAACTATGATTACAATAAAATCCACTCCTAAATAGGAGTTTGTTATAAAATAGGAGTAGATTTCTTGTTAACTTATTTAGGAAATTTGTAATTATCTATAAGGTTATCATTGTTAATTTAGTATATAAATCGATTTGATTTCATTGTTAAAAAGAGCATAATATTAGTGAAAATATAAGTGAAAATTTTCTCATTTAATTCTTTTAAGAATTAAATAATTATCAAAAACTAACTCTTTTTATGACATTCAACTGGACTTATTACTCCCAAATCCCTTCTTTTCTAGAGTGTGTTATCCATATGTTTTTTTATACCTTAGGTTCATATTCCTTGAACATTGGGTCTAACTTCTGCATGACTTAAATCTAATTTAACTTTCTTGAGTTCTTGTTTGATTCCTTATGTATATTTGTTCCCTAAGCCATGTTGTTTTGGCATTCAGATCAATTGATATTAAAGTTTGGTTTTAAATCAAGTTTGCTTATCTATTATGTTTTTTTTTATCATTCTTCTTTGCCACATTCTATAACCTTTTGTTTTTTGAAGTTGTAAACCCTAGTTAATCATTTCTTGTCTATATAGTTTATCTTTTGTTGTCTTTAAATTAATGTAAAAGAAAAAATAAGGAAAAAAAGAAAGAAAGAATCTTGTTTCACGTCTTCTTATTTAAGAAGAAAATCATGTTTAATTTAATCAAAGCTATGAGGGATTTTTCCTTCCTTATTAGGCATCTTACAAGTAAAGAAATCCTAAATTAGAAAAATAGACTTAATTTCTTTCTAGTTCCTATAAGTATTTGGATCTAAATAATATTTCCTTGTGTCTTGTGATTTTCTAATTTGTAATCTTTAGTTAACATACTTTCCTAAATTTCTTTAATTTTGATTTGTTGGAATTGGCTGGTTACAAGTTAACTTTGATTAAACTTATTTAATTTAATAAGATTAAGAAAGAAAAGCAAAATTTATGTAGTGTGCAAACATGAGAGTGGTGTCATATTGTGGTAGATTGGAGTGAAACATGTGAGAGAGTGTATATGTGGTTATTCCCAATGTTTTTTTTTTTTTTTTGATACAGGTGATGATTCAAGTATGAATCCTTTTAAGGAGAAAGGGAATGATGTGATCCACAAAAAAAAAATTATATATAGAGGGCTTTTAAGGATTCATTAAGCATTCAAGAAAGGCTAATAACACATTTAAGAGCTAATAACACATTTAAGTGCTAAAAAGATAAAAGAAGTATTTAGTAGGCTGATTAAAGAAATTTGGGTCAAAGAAACTAATTCAAGTTTAAGGGGCAATAAAACATATATTGATGTGGGCTAGGCCTAATTAATTTGATTGAAGTACTTAATAAGTCAAAATTGTAATAAAATTCACTCATAAATAAAAGTTTGTTATAAAATAAATCAACTCCTAAAATAAATAGAGTAGATTTGTTGTTAGTTTATTTAGGAAATTTATCATAATTTCTAGGGTTAGAGTTGTTAATTTAGTCTATAAATAGGCTTGAAAATAATTAAATATAATGATTAAATATAATGCTTCAATTACATTGATGATGTACTTTAACTCATTGAACTTAAAACTTAATATTATATCAAATATTGAGTTAAGTTTCTATCATAAGTGATTTATATTTATGTATTTAAGACTCATTCTTTTTAATATTTTATTCATTATATCTCTTATTAACCCTTTTGTTAAATGATTAACCATGTTTTAACTTAATTTCACAAAATCAACTGTGATCATTATATTCATGATTAAGTAACTCATAACTATGTTTAAGTCCAACATATATGGACTTACCATTATATACTTAACGATATACTTTTGCTAAAGTCACATCACTATCATAATGTATATAAATGGGTGTTATTAGCTTCAGTTATAAAGAAATTTCATAAAGTGAATTCCTTAACCATTCTAGTTCTCTATAAATTCTACAATTATAGTAAAATTTACTATAAAAGTTTGTTTCTTGGAATTTTAAGAAATTATACCTCCACTAAGTATAAAGTTCCATCCACTAGTAAATGTATGATCTTGTTTATCAGTGATCCAACTGGCATATGAGTATCCTTACAAAATAGAAGAGTAATTGGTATAACTTATGCCATAATTCTTTATTTTCTTTAAATACTTTAGGATTCTGTTCACTTCATGTCAATAAATGTTAGTTGGATTACTTGTGTACCTACTCATTTTGTCAACCGTATAGCTTATGTTTGGCCTCATACATATCATTATATGCATTAGACGTCTTATCACCTTGGCATATTCCAATTGTAACACTAAACTTCTAATGTTCTTCATAAAATTCATATTAGGATCAAATTAAGTAGAAGTTGGAATACAATTTAAGTGATTAAAATTATCAAGAACTTTTTTAATGCAATGTAATTAAGTAAACTTTAAGCTTTTTTGACCTCATAAGATTTTGATTTCAAGGATGAAATTTTCCTCACTTATGTCTTTCATATTGAAATCACTAGACAAAAACATTTTAGTAACTTTAACTTTTTCTAAATTAGCCCCAAAGATTAACATGTCATCTACATAAAAACAAATAGTGACACCTTTTCCTTCTTTAAACATGCTATAGACACATTTATTTGATTCATTAATCTTGAATCTATTATCAAATACCACCTAATCAAATTTTTAATGTTAGCTAGTGCTTAGGTGTCATACAAGGACTAAACCAATTTACACAACTTTTTTCTCTTGATTAGGCACAACATCCCTAAGGTTGCTCCCTATACACTTCTTCTTCCAATTCACCTTTTGGGAATGTTGTTTTCACATGTATTTGATATATTACTAAGCAATGAATCAAGGTAGAATGTTGGCTTTGAACCAAATGAGAGGTCTACCAATTTTTAGGTCTTATTACTCATAATTGCAAATATTGCATCCTTTATTGCTTCCTTGCAAAACACAACATCATGTGATTTTATCGCTTCACTAAATTCCTTGGCATTATCTTCAGTATTGAAGCAATCTAAAATTTGAGTACTTACTAATTATCTTGCTCCTTTTACTAGGAACATAAAGAAATCAAAGCTAAAAGTTTTTGCTGTTCTAGCTCTTTTGCTCTTACAAAGTTCATTGACTTCACCATTTTCATTTTTTCTTCTTAGCATATCATTTTCCTTTGGAGGAAGTTGTTTTTGTTTAGAAACTTTAAAAATAGATATATACCTATTTTTATCAAAGTACCATCCCTTAATTCTATGATTGTGTCAAAAAATATAGAGTTATTAGGCTTTATGATTATGAATCTATAATTCTTGCTATTATGAGCATATCCCAAGAATATATACTTAATTTCCCTTTTAGCTAAGTTTTTCTTTTTGGTTTTAGAAACTCTAATAATTGCTTTGTATCGCTAAAATCTTAAGTAATTAAAATTTAACTTTCTTTTATTCCAAAACTCTTATGTAGCCATTTTATTTCTTTTTATTGGAACTGTATTCAAAGTGTGACATGGTGTAAGTAATGCCTTACCCTAAAATCCATGGCTTAAGCCAAAACTCAACAACATGACATTGATTATTTCCATCAATGTTTGATGGATTTAAAGAATTCAATATCATAATATTCTCCTTCTTTGTTAGATCTTAAGCATTTAATAATATACTTATAATCTTTCAAGAGCTTTATTTTTTGGTATGCAACAAGTAACTATGATAGAATTTAAAGTAATCATCAATGAATGTCACAAAATATCTCTTTCCTCTTAATGTTGGCATGTTATGCAAATCATACACATCATTGTGAATTAATTCTAACATACTTAAAGATCTTTTAATGCTTCCAAATCACTTTTAGTTATTTTTGTTAACATACAAGTTATGCATTTATCTTTGAATGTATCAAAAAATGATAATAATTCTAATTTTACCATATCATGTTATCTTTTAAAATTTATGTATCCTCATCTATTATATCATACAAAAAAAATGTTTAATAGTGTAAGTAGGAAATTAATATTATTATTAAAAATAATATTGAATTTAAACATCCCATCACAAAGGTAATGCTTTTCCATAAATATACCCCATTTGGAAAGAATAAAGTTATTAGTTTCAAACATAAGTTTAAACCTTTATTTATTCAAAAGACTTTATGAAACTATAATTTTCTTTACTTTTGGAATATGAAATACATTAATAAGAGTAATGACTCTCTTAGAAGTGAATTGAAGCTCTATTTCCCTGATTCCCATAAGAGGAACTACAATAAAATTCCCATATATATAATAGTACATTAATTATTGGTTTTAATCCCTTGAAGAGACTTTTATTCTTGCAAATATGTTGAGTAACCCTAAAATTAATCCACTAAGCAAAGTCATCTTCTACTAAATTGATCTCTACGATTATAACAAAACTATTTTCACATTTGTTTCTTTAAAAGATGTTTGTTTTTCCTTATCTTTTTTAAAAATATGACACTCAAATTTATATATCCTTTCTTCTGACAAAATTGAAAATTGTCATTTTTCTTTTACTTTTTGTCTTACTTTTTGTCATCACTGAATGGACTCTTCCTTTTTTAAAGGACTTGCTTAATTGTCCCTCTTCAACTACACATACTTTTAAAACATGAGAGCCTTGCACTTTATTTTCTTACATGCAAAACACTTTCTCTACATGAAGATGGTTAGCAAGCTTTTTAAGAGAAAAAATTATTTACTTTGTGCTTTAGGCTTCTTTTGAAATCTTTACAACAAGGAGACAACTTATCTATTATTGAATTTATAATATTAACTTCATCCATAAACATCTTGGGTTATGAAAAGTGATTAAGGTTCACTCAATCTTAGCAAATTATTCCATTTTTGGCTTATCGTTAGTTGTCTTATATTTACTAAATTTAAAGATAAAAATTTTCTTACTTATTGCATGATCTTGTGTTTATTTCATCTCTAATTTCCTTTATAGTTCCTTTGTAGTTTGAAAATTATAATAAATATCAAATAATGAATCACTCATAGCATTTTAGATGTGTCCTTTACATATCTCATCATTTGTCTCTCATTTTTGTCTCTTCTTAGTATTAATAATAGTCTCATTCTTTGACTATTTTGATCTTATAGTATTCAAAGTATAAGCCACTTATAATAAAATTAATAGTAAGTGAATTTTCTTTTACTAGCGTATAAAATTTCCTTCATCAAACTTCTTTGATTTTATGAAGTTAAAAGCCAAACCTTTCAATGTTCTAGTCATAATAATAAATTTGCTTTAAGATTGTTAGAAAAATATTTTGGACTATACTAAAAGTTGAAAGAAAATTACTTTAAGTCATATATATGATATCACTCTTTTTAAGATAAAATTTGCTATTACTAATATGCTATAGATGTTTATGTGAATTTCTTCACAAGATAAAATGAAACACACTTACCTGTAGACTGCACCATTGAAATCAAACCCTTGAAAAGTTGATATATTTTTATAATTTCTTTCTAAAATATTTATAATATATTTACAATAATTTCATAAACAAAAACAAAACCTTAATGTAATAATAGAGATATCAAAAAAAGGAAAAAATTTGATGTGTTAAATAAATATCAAACCTTTTGTATTTATAATAATAGTGATTTTTAATTAATAGGTATCTTTAATTAAGTAGTTAAAAACTTGATGGTTCATTTATTTTGAAATGAAATATAATAAAAGTAGTTATTAACCATTAAGTAATCATTTTTTAGTCCAACAATCACACTCTTTAATCTTAACCCAAAAGTCTTAGGTCCAAAACCCCATAAACATACTTTTTAATTATTTATTTTATTCATATTTATTAGTTAATAAATACAATAAACAATTGTTTGCAGCAATTAGTGTAGTTACATCATAATAATTGCTCTAAAAAAAATTAATGATAAAATTGATAAAATTAATAAGAATAAATATTTGTATATTATAATAAAATTGAATATTTAAACATTATGATAATAATTAAATTCATAATAATAATTATAATAATACCTATATGTGTTTTTTTAAAAATTTCTAATATAAAATATATGTAAATAATGATAACAATGAATATTTTAATATTATTAAAATAAGAAAAATATAATATAGAGATAAGAAAATATCTAATTTTTAATTAATAAATAATTTTTATTATTATAAAATTTTTATATTAATATTTTTATTTTATATTTTATGTATATGATTATGAATGTAAATTATTATTATTGTTGCTATTAAACTAATCTTTGATATATATTTTATGCTTTTATTTGTATGGTAATTTTAATATATTTTAATTATATTATTATATTTATAATGTGTTTTGCATAAAATAATTTTTAATTATTATTTTATAATTTTTTAACTTTTAATAATATTTCTCTTATATTGGTTATGACATAAATATTGTGTTTACTAAATCACACATTATTTTATTGTTATTTGATTTATTATTTTTTAACATAATATAACATATTATATTTTTATGAATTTCAATCATATTTTTAATTTGCTACAAAAAACTTTTATTATGTCTTAATTATTATTTTCAAGTGAACTAATTAGTTACAAATGAAAATCAAATTTAATTCTAAATCTAATTTTGATTCTGAAGTAAATCAAAGTATAATAAAATTTACTATTTTATCTTCAATAAATCTATAAGTGAAAATAAATATCAAAATTAATATTTCACATTAATAATTATAAATATAAAATTTAAAATATATATAATAGCATATAAAATTTATAGTAACAATAATTATTTATAAATTAATAATTTAAATATTTCATTATCACTAAAATTATTTTTTCTCATTATAATACTATTAATAATTTTTATTTTTATTTTATATAATACCATATATTAATATTTTTATAAAATATTCATTTTGATAATATATTTATTATTAATAATTTAATTATTATCATAATTTTTAAATATTTAGTGTCATTATAATATGTAAGTATTTAATATTACTATATTTTTTAATAATTTACTTTTAAGCTTTATTTATTTTACATACAAAAAGGGATGAAAGTGAGATTAATTAAGATGTGTAAGGGAAGGATGATTATAATATATGAGAGAATTTTTTCATATAAAGGAATAAAATGTGAATGAAAATTATTTTTACCAAATACTAATAATAAAAATCATTTATTCTCATTTTAATTACCTAATATAAATATATTGAATTAAATGCTCTTTAAATTTTTAATATAATGTAAACATTAAAAGCCACGTAATAATCCAATACAAATATTACCATGGCTTTTTCAACTTTTTTTGTACAATTTAAGGATTACTATTTTAGTTTTAAAAATATATGAATATGGGTATGCATGGGAAATTGCAGTTATAAACAAACTTTAGGTTATTCAATGAAAATCTTTTATAAATCAAAATATTTTTATTAGGAAACCGATATAACTTTTGTTGTACTTTTCTTATTTTAAAAAGAAAAAGAAAAGAAGTGAAAAGACTATCATACATTCATATGCACAATCTCCATTTAAAGTTTCTATATAATAAACTACCAATCAATTTTAACTAGTTGTTGCATATGTGGAGCTGATCGCTCCTCAATGTTTTGTCTTATGAGACCTCTTAAGCTTGCTTATGCAATTTTTCATCTCATTGTTATGAACTTTCACTCTAGTTTCTTAGAGTTTGTGTTCCTTTTCCATTTTTTATCATGGATAAACAACCTCCCACCTTGTCAGAGGATGGAGATATTATTGAAATTATATTGGAAAACTCTCTTAATATAGTAACTCCCCCTTATAGGTTTGGCCTTATTGGAAGCTTGTGGTCTATAAAAGCTTTCAACACACTAGCCCTCTTCAACATGATGTGAATGAATTGGAAACCAAGAAAAGCAATAAAGTTAAAAGAATTAGACAACTTATTTACTTTCACTTTCTTAAGTCCCTTTGATGTGTAGTTTTTTTCTTCCTAATGCTTTGTGGATTTAAGCATATGACCTTCCTTTCAATGCTTTGTCACAAACTACGATTGTTGCACTAAGGAATATGGTAGGTTCTTTTTTCTCTGTGGATAAAAAAGGCAGTGGTAATTAGGAAGATATATGTGTTTCAAAGCTTAGATTGATGTTAGAAATTCATTAGTCAAAGGTACCAAAATTAAATAAACCAATGTTGAAGTGCTTTGGATCCCTTTCAAATACGAGAAGTTACCAAATTTTTACCATTTATGTAGTTGCCTTAATCATATGCATAAGGATTGTGAGTTATCATTGGAGATGGACTTTATTAAAGTTGTCGCCTTGACCCAAGTCCTATTGTATGGCGATGAAGGGCTTCTTCAATTAAAAGGATCATTGTATGACCTAAGGAAAGGGAGGTCAAGCAAGAATGGTAGTCTAGTCACTAATTTTCCCCATGATAAGCTGCTCAGGGTCATGGCATTCATTTGACCAGTGAAAAAAATAGTTGACAGCTTTTTAGTGAGAAATGATGCTTAAAAGTGAACTATTGAAATTCAAAATTCTATGGTGGATGATGTATATTTGATAGAGAATCAATTTGAAAATATATAGCTAAGGGAAGCAAATATCTAAAACTCTAATTTTGATGTTGATATTGCTAACTTTTTGCAAATGTTTTAAGTTGGAGCAAACCAGTCAATGTCATATGCTAATAGGAGGCTTTCTTCAATTGATCAACCAAATTCTTCAAAGAGTCCTTTGATTGATTCTAATGATGCTTGTGGTATCCATGTTGGGCCTATAGCTCCCATGAAGCTTGTTCAAGTTTTTAGCCCAATTTCAAAACCAAGGTGTGCCCAATAGCATTTTAAAACTAACAAAGCATCAAACACAACAAGGAAGCTCCTTTAAGTAAGGTGAGTAGGTTGTTGCATTAGAAAATGGAAGAGTGCTAAGGCTAAAGCTACAACTTACTATAATGAGAATTTTCATATATTAAAAAAAGGTAGAATAAAAAATTTGAATGCTACAAGCACTAAGTTTAATTCTAAATTGATAGAGGCTACAAGGTAGCCTTGTTAAGAGCCATGATTTTGCTAAGTTGGAATTGTTAGGGCTTAGGGACACCTTATATAGTTATCAAGATAAGGAAGTTGATCCAGTTCTAAGTCCCTTACCTAGTTTTTCTCATGGAAACTAGATTCAAAGCTTATGAGATGAAAAAAGTAAAGTTGCTTAGGCCATAGTTATATAGGGGTATTAGGGCTTTTATGGTTTGATTCCATGTTGGCTAATGAGTGAAAATTTATTTATTTATTTCCTTTTACATTTTGTTGTGTTAATAAGTTTTATATCTATTTCAATTGATTAGAATATGTATTATGACTTAGGTATGTTTAAGGTAAGTTTTGAGAATTTGTGTTTCTAGTAGGTAAAATTCCAACATTTCATCATTTTGACCTTTGTTGCTTATTCCAAGTTTTCTACTAACTTAAAGGTTTAGATTGAAAAAGTAGTCCTCAATGAAATTGTAGTAGACATTTCAAATTTTTTATATTGGGGTCATGAGTTTAGAATTTAGTTTGTTTGGGCCTTGAGACTTTGCTTCAAAGATAAGGTAGAAAACTAAAGTCCAAATCCTAATTGGAGTAGGATTCCTATATGAACACTAAGTATTTAAATGGGTATAACTTGAGCTTCATACATCCAAATTGAATGATTCAAAAGCTTAAATTGATGTTCATATTAAGGCCTATAATTGTTATGAGTACACCTAAGCCCAAATTAATTGTTTAATGGTAAAAAATAATTGATAAGTCACTAAAAAATTTGTCACAAATTGCATAGATTTAATCTTAATATTTAGCCTATAACATGTGCTTTGGACTTTTTTTTGGGCAAGTCTAAATGCATTAAAAAGCTAAAGAAGAGGATTATAACTTTAATGAAGTGGGTAGACTTTAATTGAAACTATATCTATTTAGGAATCAACTTAAAAACTAAAAAAGGATTATAGAGAATTAATTAAGTTAACTCTATTTTTTAAGGGTTTGTTGATGAATGTTATGTATGTTCTATAAGATATAAATAAGGATATTTTTAGCTACCAAAATGGAGAAGAGAGAGGAGATAGACACATAAGACATTAAAAGACATAGTTTTAGTAAGAATTTAATTTCTTTTACGTGTCTGTAATTAGGATTTTCTAACAATTTTAAAGTTTTCAAAACATTTGGTATTTTGATGAAATAAATTATTTTTTTTTGTTATTTTCTTTGTAATTGAAATTTTTTGAATTATTATGATTAAATTGTTAATGATTATTGTTTTAATTCATTCATTTAGGGATGGTAAATTGATTAAATAATGATTAATTGTTAGAGTTAAGGATTGTGACCCATATTTATCTTATTCATAATCATTGAGTAGCAAGTAACAAAAAGGGATCATGGATAAATTTTCATCTTATTGTTATGAATAACTCAACATAAGTTAAATAATATGAGCTTATTTGATTAATGCTTGAATTGATATATTTTCCTAATTCTTAAGGCTACTAGCATAACACTTTAAAGGGCCTGTTTTAGGGGTATAGTGATTATAGTCTAAGTGGAAAGCTTGTGCTACTTGATGAATATCTTAAGGAGAATTTGGCTGATAAAGTTTATTGTTATTTAGGATTAATAATTTTAACAAAATTGAGACAACATTATGGATAATCAAGAGCATTAAATATGATAATTACAAATGAATGTAGAAATGAAAATTTTTTATTTGATATTTCTATAAATTATTTTGTTTAATCAAGTAGTTTATTTTAATTATTATAAGTTTGAATTTTAAATTACTACACTTATCCATATTTTTGCTTTCAAGTTTCATTATATGACATTGAGTTAATAACACTTAATATGAGATTAATCCTTATTCACATTTTCTACCATTCTACTGTTACATAATTGAAAATAAGGTACTTAATATTTTTGTAGTCTTGATGATAACTACCTTTAGCCAACTTGCAATCACTTTCGGCACATCATGTTAGAAAGTGGAGGATTTTTGGAATCTATGAATGGATAGATGAGATTTCTTACAATAGCTTAATGAACAATTTTATAAGTTGTGGCTTTATAGTGGACATCTTAAAGAAATTATTTTTTCCTATGAGAGGAAATAAGGCTAATTTCGTGCTTTTGATTTTATGGATAGGTATACTGCTATTAGTTATTGCAACTTAACACAACTCAATTTTTAGTGACTAGAATATACTTAGACTAATAAGTGAGCAAGAGATGAAAATATCTAGGAGCTAAATAGAATTTTTGCATCTATTGATTTCTTTAAACTTTACCCAATGACATTTGCTACTCTTTTATCTCAATTCAATTTGGACCATAATGTGCTTGAAATCCAGGTAGAGTTATGATTTCTTCTCTTTCCTTCTTTTAAGTAGAAGCTTTTATGTTTTGAAAATATATGGCTTTAGGATTTGAAATGTAAGACAACTACGGCTGAAGACTCGTGTTGAATTATCAACAACAAACCTATATGAAATTATAAGCTGCCATGGACAAATTTTATTATTATGGGGCAAACATAATTTTAGTCATTTTAATAATGACTTGTGCTAACTAAGACAACAATAATAAGAGCTTGAACGTGCTATCCTATTTGCTAAAAATTTTGTATCTCTACAACAACTTCAATACGAAATTGATGAATTACTAAAGCATGAGGAAATTATGTAAGTCCAACATTCCTTCGCATCCTAGTTGAGAGAGGGTGAAAAATATACGAAATTTTTTCACTTTACAACAACTTATCATTAATAAAAAGAATTTGGCTCATAATATTGATATAGAGGTTGCAGCATCAATTACCTATTCTTGTAAAAATTTGTTATGCCCATAGAAAATCAATGATTTACTTCTGATTCTCAAGACAATACATCCTAAAGTCATGATATCCATGAATGATCAACTTGTATGCCTTTTACTAGGTAAGAAGTCTTTTTGACTCTCTCACATATGCATTCATCAAAGGCTCTTAGTCCTAATAGCATGCTAGCCATATTTGATTAGTCATTCTAGCATATATTAGTGAGGATGTTGTGACTAAAGACTGGAATATTTTAAATCATAAAGGAGATTCAAGCTCTCTCAATCACATGAATGTGTATTTGATCCCAAAAGTTGCTGCTCTAACTCATTACAGGAATTATTGGCCGATTAATTTGTAACAAAGAATATAGCTAACATATTGAAGGCTATTCTACCACATATTATTTTTGATTCCTAGAGTGTCTTCATGCTAGGGCCCCTTGTAATAAATAATGCCCTTATTGCCTTTAAAGCCATCCACCATATGGAAAATAAATATAATGGGAGCAAAGGTCACTTGGCACTGAAACTTGAAATGAACAATGCATATGACTAAATTGAATGGAATTTCCTAGAAGCTATAATGATTAAATTGGGTCTTGTTACTAATTCAGTTCATTTGATTATGAGATGTTCTGCCATAGTCTCGTACTCAATTATGATCAATTCTCTTTCTCATGAGTTTTTTCAATCCTTTTGGGGTTTACAATTGGGTGATATGTTATCATTGTACCTATTTTTGCTGTGTTTTGAAGGTCTTTCTTTATTAATTTCATTGGCTGCCGCACAAGGTAATGTTCATTGCCTTTTAAAGGCCTCTCTTTGTTAATTTCTTCAACTATTGCACAAGTTCATAACTTGAGTATTATTACCAAGCAAGGTCCAGCCATAACTTATCTTTTCTTCACCAATGACAACTTGATGTTGGTTGAAGTGATGATCTTTGAATGTCAAGACCTCAAGCTCATACTCTCTTGTTATGAAAGTGCATTGGGGCAAAAGATAAATCTAAAGAAAAGTGAACTTGTTTTCAACCATAGTGTACACATAAATGTCCAAAATGCAATCCAACATTGTAAGGAGATTACACCTGCTTAGGGAAGACAAAAATATCTTGGTTTACCAATGCTGGTTAGTCATCCTAAAGGGGAGACCTTCAGCTTGATTCTAGATAAGAGTGAATAAAAAATTATGTGGGTGGAAGGAGTTGTTTCTTTCTAAAGCTAACAAGGAAGTCTTAATTAAAGTCTTCATCCAAGCTATTTTGACTTATACAATGAATTGCTTTTTGCTAACAAAATATTTGTTCAAAATTGGTTTGTATGGTTAATAAATTCTGGTGGGGAAGCTCTAAAGCATCAAAGGAAACTTCATTGGTCCTCATGGGACAAATTATCATCACCTGAGTCAGCAAGGGGTCTAGGATTTTGTGATTTTGTAAATTTCAACCTTGCTATGTTAGGCTAACAAGTGTGGAGACTTGTAGAAAATGGAAATTCTTTGTTGCCTAAAATTTTCAAATCACACTACTACCCAGATAACACATTTATGGAGGTCAAAATCAGCTTTAATCCAAGCTATACATGGTGGAGTATCAACAAATTGCATTCTTTGCTAGGAAAAGCCATCAAATGGCTTATTAGCAATGGTAGATAAGTTAACATAGTGCAAGACTTATAGCTTCTTGAACAAATTGGCTTTAAAATTTTTTCATTAAAGATGATGTCAGATTCAGACAAGGGTGCTTCATTAATTGACCAAGACACCGAATGGTGGCATGAGGATCTTAGAATGAAAAATATTGTGCCTTTGAAAAGCCCGTAAATATTGTTTATATCCTTAAGCTTTCAAGAACCAAAAATTAATCTAATTTGGTACTTTAACCATAGAGGCAAATACAAAGCAAGATCAATATATAAGTTGGCTTGAACTATGGAACATACGACCTTAACTTATAGCTTAAGAAACATTGGTGGTTTTGATTAATAGGTTATATGGTGGTTGAAAGTCCTAAGGAAAATAAAAAATTTTCTATAGCTAGCTTATAAAGGTTACCTACCAACTTGTAACTGTCTAATGCAAAAGGCCCTGAAAATGGATGTGGATTGTCTAGCTTGTGGTGCAACAAATGAAACCATTACTAATGTCGGAGTGTCTTTACTATTTTGATATTTTGTTTTATTTTAGTTATTTCACTAAGATTAGATAGAGTTTTATTTTATCTAGTGTTGAGATTTAATCTTATTGTAACCCTAGTATAAATATATTTGGTTTTTAGACAAATTTACAAATTTACATTCTATTGAAATATCAATGTTTCTTAACAATAATGTTTTCTCTATACCTTAACCCTCATTCACTTATTCCTACTTCAATTTTCCACCTAAATTCAACTCTTATTTCAATTTCTTTACACCAAACTTGGTATTAGAGCCCAAAAATCTGATTATTTTGTCAGGGTCTTGTTTTCTCCCATGGTTAAATGCAACGACAGAGGTCATGGTAGAGGAGATGCATTTCAACAAGCTGAATTGGTTGATTTTGAGGCAAATGATTAAAGATTTGTTGCAAGCTATTTAGGCTTTATAGTGATACGAACCTATAGGAGTTTGAATGGAGACTTCAAAAGGAGAATATAATGTCCCAGATACACTAGAAGCTGATTTTATGGATGAGACAGGTTTGGAAGACTTTGAAAACCTATTCCATGATGCTGGAGCCATTAATCAAGCAACAAGACGTGGCTAGAAGTAAGGTCAATTCATACTGTTGATTTGAACGTTGGTAGAATCAAGGTAGAAGTTGCTAATTTTTATGGGAAGATGCATGTTAAAGTTTATTTTGATTAGGAAACTAGCTTGAACAATTATTTGGAATGGAAGCCAATGGGAGAAAATTGTAAAGTAATATTTATCAAGCTTAAGATGAAGGGCCTTGCACTTTAATGGTGGAAAAGAGTTAAAAAGCAATGTGCATAATAAGGTAAGCCAAAAATCAGTGTTTAGGACCATATGAAAGTGGAGTTGCAAAAACAATTTTTGCTTATTGATTATGTAATAGAGTTGTATGAGAAATTCCATTTGTAAAAGTGGCAAAGCATGTTTGTTGAGGAGTACACTATAACTTTCAATAATTTATCTATCAGAGTTGGTTTGAATGAGACTAATGAATAATTGGCTTCTCGTTATCTTACTTATTTAAATCAATCTAACAAAGATGAGATAAGAGTTGTTCATTTGTTAAATCTTGAAGATGCTTGACAATATGCTTTAATGGTTGAAAGGTGAGCTTTGCGCTATGGAGCCAAGAAATTAATTTATGGAAAATTTGATGGTGATGGACATAAAAACTTTTAGGTTAGTCAAATAGGTCAAAAAAGTAATAAAGGAGTTGCTTAAAGCACCAAGGTCAGTACAGAGAATTTCGCTAACACTAATAAAAGCAAGAAGGGCTAAAATTTGGCACTCAAACTAGTTTTGGTCAAGATGACAGGTTTAATGTTTCACTCATGGTGAAAGGGAACATCATTCTCACATTTGCCTATAATGAAGAGAGAGAGTTTAGCTAAGCTTACAAATGATAAGGAAGCTTTAAGAGATCTTGTATATGATGATTATATTGATGAAATGAGGACGTTAATTTGTATCAAATCCAAAGAGAGTCCTTAGTCATGCAAAGAGTAATAACTAAAGAGGATGACAAGGAGATCGGTCCAAAATAGGAGAAAACACCAATTTTTGATTATGTTACAATTAAAAAGGTGATTTCTCATGTGTTAAATAATTGGGGCAATGAGGAGCACGTAATTACTATGCCATTATGTATTATGGCTAACTATGAAGATACTAAGATCAATGTATTGATTGATTTTACCAATTCTAATGTTGAACTTATAATCTGTAAGTCTCATAATCTTATTGATTCTTCACCTATAGTGTCAAATTATTTTGATTTTGTTGGGATAGAGAAATTGAATTCTTATTTAACATTCTTGTTATTAGCATGAGTTGTTAATCTAGTGAAAAATTATGTGCAAAAGTGCAATTGCAAGTCTAAAAGATAGAAGAATATGATGTATTCAAAGTACTTATTCCTATGAATCGAAAGATTTCAATTCTTTATAGGTTTAAAGAAGATTTTCTTTCAAATGAAGATCATGAGTCAATGTCCAAAAGTTCAATTAAAAGTCATTAGAGAGTTTTTAGATGTTAAGAAAGTGAAGTCAAGAAAAGGCAATCAATACCAAAGATTTTTAATCAGGTGGTTGGGAAAATTGACTAATGAGAGTACTTGTATTGTAGAAGATGAGTTAAAGACGATTGATCCTAATATCTGTGATGAAACCCTTAAGGTTTTCACGTTTGAGATGAACTTCTTCTCTACCTAGGAAGAATGATGTAGGAGCATTTTTGCTATTTTGCTATTTTTTATATTAATTATTTGTTTTAGTTAAAAATCATGTGATTAGCATATGATTGTTTTAATAGATGGATGAATAAATTTGTATAGGATTTTATTTCATCAAAGGTTGAAATTTGATCTCATCATAACCTTATTATAAACAGATTTAGTTGTTGATCAAATTTTATAACTCTAATATTTTATTGAAATATCAACAATTATTAACAATAGTGGTTTGTTTAAACTCTAATCTAATTCTCTTATTCCTAGCTCAAATTTCCACCAAAATGTGGCTCTCATTTTAGTTTCTCTATGCCAATTACCTACACATTGCTCACTAGTCCATAAGTGTATTACATTTGGTTTCACAGTCCCATAGGTCTGGGAATGAGAGAGCTATAGGATGTAGAATTTATGGGTTGGATTGATTCTCTTCTGACTCGCAACAATTATTAGTTGCTGGAGATGGTGGCTATGTTAGCCTAGGCCATATGGAAGTTCAGAAATTTGAAGGTAATGGAAAATAAAATTTTAGAAACTACTAATGTGATCCAAATGGCCCTTACACTGTTATGTGATTTTCGAAACAAATCTGTAGCCTCCAAGCCGGCTAGGACTTCCCTAGTGTGTAGCTAAACAAATTAAAATCAATACAAATGCTTCTTAGAGTGAGGAGAAGGGAGGCATCGGCATATTCTTTTGTTAACAATAGTGATTTTATGAGAGGCAACATAATGAGTTGCTGCTTTGTCTTTACCTGATGTTTATGTGGAGTTAGATTGATTGACAACAACTCATGCCATCCAAGCTAAGCAACTAGATTCTTCAACTGCATGTTTCCTTGTTACCAATATAAAATCCATTTCAGTTAGTTTTGGTTCTTTTAAAGTTCATCATATGAATAATAAGACAAATGGGGTTGTCCATGCACTAGTTAAATTTGTTTTATACTGTAGTGGAGAGTCTATTTGGCATCAAGGTGATATCATTACTGTCTCCTCCCTCATTGATCATGATGTACTTGTGCTTAAATGAATAAATAAATTTCCAATGTTAACTAGAAGAAATACAAATAAAAAACCAATTATCTTTTTCTAAAACATGTTTCAATAATGTGGTTCAAATATATGCTTATTGATAAATATAATAGAACATCATAGATACAAAAATGTAATCTGTAAATATTTTAAATAATTCCAAAAAAATGTCAACAAATTCTTATCAACTAATTATTTAAAATGGTATCTTCCATCGACTCCATGAAATGGAAGTTATAATATGAGGATCTTATGCTCTTTTTTTCAAGTATAAGATGGGAAACAACATACTTTAAGATAACTAGCAAAATAAGCACTCCAATTTCAGCTTTATTTAATAAGAAGTAACAAGATTGACAAGGAGAAGTTATGGAATTCAATACAATAACAACGACAAACAACAACTATAACGAGAAGTTGTTTTGATATTCAATACATGATACAAATGATAAACAACCAAAAGTTGTTTTTGACATTTAATACATGCTACAAATATTGAGCAACAACAACAACAAGGAGAAGACATTTGTATGTTGTTAATTTTGTAATTTTGCTTTTAGACTGTGAAATTGGCAGTTGCACATGATGAAGGACAAGCATATGGTTTTGTGTTACAAGTCAACGACAATTGAACCTGACATCCCCGAAAGCGCACAACTAATCTTTTATTTTAGGAGTAATGATATCCATCATGCCTTATTCTCCATACTTTTTATTATGCTACATAACTCTAAAAATTGGGTCATGGAAGAACTCTACACAGATTTTTAGTTTGCCGCATGTATAGTCAGTAAAAATCAAGATAAATATTATTATTCTATTACATTGATTCATCTTTTTCTTTTCCTATTCCTTTTCTTTTTAGGTGCACCAAATGAATGTAGCAATCCTTTATCTTAGTAAATGGTAAGTTAATGTTATGTTAAATACTCCTTTTCTCCTTACTTTGAAAAGGGACTTTGGGAAAATGCTTAGAAAGTAGGATAATCTAAAATGAAAATTATGAAATTTATCACAACTCAAATCTCCCAACTTTAATTGACTATATCACATGGAAAATTGAAAACCGATATAGAATTCCTCCTTAACTCAATCTTTAAAGTCCTTAAAATAATGGCCTTATAATATACAAGGATGCATCTAGCTTAAAAGATACACAAGCCATATAATAAAAGATGCTGATATTGATATTATATATTCAATATGCATTTGTTATTGATATCTTAAAAAATCACCAAGAATCAATTTGACCAGCAATAAAGTTTATCTTAAGGAATTTAGAAATCACACAAGCATCTATTCATTCTTTCCTTGAAGTTGTCTTAATTCATACATTACATTATTAGTAAGAAAGCATTAACCCAAGTGCTGCTCCAAAATGGGTTTTCCTCACATTTGTAGTAACTTTCCACTTTCTTAGACTATGATATTGCAAGTATTCAATGTAGAACACAACAAATTCTTGCAACTAGCAAACAAGATTTAGGTTGTTGATGACCCTCACCTTTTTCAACCAAAATAAGTTAGCACATGATTTTTGCAATTATAAGCACTAACACAACATAGATGATAAATTCCATTACTCATAATTCTATTTGATGAGACACTAGTGGTTTAACTTGTAATAATTGTATGCTAGCATTGATTTTTGAAGGAGATCATGACAATAATCAACTAATAACAAGGCATCTCTTTCAAGTTGGTTATGCATTTCTTCATATTATATGATTTTATGCCATTGTATATGTTTCCTTTTGTTTAGGAGTTATCTTGTTGAGATCCATAGAAGAGTCGACGCATGGAGGGCTTCTAATGATCCATTGAGCATTTAAGAAGGGCAAATGACATGTTCAAGAGCTAAAAGGATGAAAAGGGCACTTGCTAATTAAAGAAGTTTGTTTCCAAAGAAGTAATTCGAGCTTGAAGGGTGGCAAAACATATTTTAATGTAGGTCAAGGCATTATTAATTACATAAGTATGCTAAATGAGTATATGTTAAGTGATTGTAAAGGTTTATACAACTATTACTAAAAATATAGGCTTAGATTTGTTGCCAACCTATTTAGAAAGTTTGTGCTTATCTTTAAGGTTTCTCTAGGGTTGTTAATTCAGTCTATAAATATACTTGATTGCATTATTAAAGAACACAGAACATTTGGTGAAATAAAAGTGAGAATTTTTTCTTTTGGTTCTTTTAAGAATTAAAAAACTTATGAAGAACTAACTCTTTTTATGGTGTTCAAGTTGAGTTATCACTCCCAAGTTCATTCTTTTCTGGCATATGGCATCCATATCCTTCTTCCATACCTTTGGTTCATGTTCCTTTGAACATTGGGTCTAGGTCATGCTTGATTGAAATATAATTTAACCTTCTTGGGTTCAAGTTTGATTCCTTGTGGTCCCTAAGCCATGTCTTTTGGGATTCACATTAGTTGGTATTAAAGCTTTAGGGCTTAAATCAAGTATGATTATTTAAATTTGAGTTATTTTTCTCTTATTTTTCTTTTTGGCCACATTCTATAACCTTTTGTTCTTTGAAATGTACAAACCCTAGTTTAACTTTTTTTTTTTAATTTTAAATTTGTGCAAAAAAATAACAAAAAAAAAGAAAAAACTTCGAGTTATTGAGACAGTAGTTAAATGATTTGGTCAAACTAGTCATAATAATGACATAGTTTCTTGGCTCAACTCTAATTCTGCTATCTAATTTCTTGTTTAGCCATCCTAATTTATTTTGCAAGTTTAACTCTTTAACTTGTTTTCTTTCATTCTAGTTTATTAAATTCATTTTCCTTGACATCTCATTTTCATTTTTTTTAACTTTTTTATTTCTCATTGGATCAATTATGTCTTATTTACTTTATTTTGTGAGTTTGGTTCAATTCTTTAAAGAGATGAAAGGAAAATTTGAGTGGTAAAAGGTAAGAGTGGAAACACATATTGAGAAAAAGCCTTGAAACATGTAAACATGAGGGCATATGACACTATTTGTGAGTGAAACACATAAAGGAGTGTTTTATGAGGTGTCCTAACCATTTTTCATAGAATTAACACTATTTCCTTCAAAGCTAAAGGTGTAACTAAGGTGAGAGGTAGTGATGTGTCATTCATGATCAAAGTTATGCAACAATAATTTGAGTGCCTGAACACTAGATTTGATGATCACTAGATTTGATGATATATGGGATAGGATGGAAGAGCAAGCCAATATAATATCAAAGTTACAATGGAGGCATCAAGGCAATGAGGTTCCTAATGCAACAAGGTGCATCAAGTATTTATAAAGAGTTATGATCTCATTTATGGAATCACTGATCTATGTTCAAGATTGAACATAATTATATAATACAAAGTAAACACTGATTCCATACTTTAAATATAATTAGAATATTAGTTTGATGAAAAGAATAAATTATACTAAAATATTGTCTACTAGATGGATATGTCAAATTACCTTTTTGGTAGTCATAATATTTAAGTGTTTTTGACATATGGCTAGCCAATGATTATCTATAAATATAAATTGATTAATTGGTGAATAAATGATAAATTAAAAGAGTTTAATTTATATAATCCCTACCATGTTAAGAATCAAATGGATCAAATAAATAAGGAGAATTATGAAAACATAAAATGGAGATTAAGTTAGATTTAATTGAAAGGTTAAATAAACTTTTCAGGTCAAATATAAGATATTTAAAAATATAAAAACCAAAATGCAATTTATAAGAAATTGATATTAGTCTCTATCATGGGTGTTAGGAGCTAGAGACCCAATATATACACCTCTATGTAGTTGGTTAAAAACACTAAGTCTAGCACAATAATATTAGCCTCCAACTTCTCTCTCCCTATAATAGTTTAGAGAGTTATTTCAATTATCTATGTGGATCATCGGTAGAATTCAGACATTTAGACAATAGTAGTTTGCAACAATCTACCAAAAGGACCGAAAGAAGAAAGGTCAAGTGTACTTCAATAAAAATTTTATTATTTAGGCTAGTTTTGCAATCGTAGATTATACATAATTTAAGAATTAAATTTTAAAATTTCAATTTCCATTATATATTTATTTGATAAATATATCTATATGATTCTTGATATAATGATGCCTATTATAGCAACGCCAATGATGTAACCTCGCTCCATTTTTTTTAATTTTTGTTTTAAGTTTTCAAGCAAATAAGTAGTTATTGAGAGAAGGCCTCAATGGTGATGATGGATGCCTTTTTTTTTTGGGCTAAGAAGAATTTGTTTTTGGCTTGTCTTGTTTTTCTTTTTTGATGAAATTAGACTCATAAAAACAAATTAGGACCACTTCATCATTTTGCTATTGAACTGACTGGGTCACCAACTTTTCATTAATTCCTTCATTATTTGATTTTTAGGCATAACTAAACTAAACGATGAACTAGTTCCCAATTTTTCCCATTGAACTAGTTAGTATAGTTTGGTGCTTAAAATATTAGATCAAACATGATTGACTGCTTAAAAATTTGGCCCCATTTTATAAGACTAAAAAAATGACCTCTTGATATTTAAGAAGAAAGAAAATAATTACAAGTGAGATAGTCACACACATAATCAAAGGACCCAATTATGCTAAAAATTGGACTAGCCAAATAAAAATATACTATTATGATTAAAGCCAAGCTTGTTGACATAGTTTATGAGTTGTTTGACCATCTAGTGTATTAGCATATGCAAAATGAGTAAGGAAGTCCATCATCATTGTTAATAAGGACATTACAACATGGACCTATGGTCCCACATCCCATTTATGCTTCATCTACCATCTTCAACTCATTAACTTGAAGCCTCAACCAACTTATCACATTGCTTAATGACATAATTGGATAACTTTTGCACTCATCATGCTTTACACTAGGTTATGGGGTACATATTGTCAGCAGCATCATGCTAACACTTATACATCTAGATGAATGCCTTTACCCTTGTGTCATGGGCCTATAGATTTATTGCATCCTACTCGTGTGACCTTGAGAATGCTTCCTAAGTAGCCTTCTCACACTTAACTCACAAGAACCTTTTTGGAGATTAACTTTAGCAGTATATTCTACTTAAAAATTGAGTGTATACAAATGAGGGGCAGGAGGTCCCTTTTATACAAGTTTTGGACAAACTATAATCGTTAGATCCCTCCTTGATCTGATGATGGATATTACATCCCTTCAACTTCCTATGTACATACATTTACCAGCATTTATTACATGGCTAGTTCCAATGTATTTCCCTTCCCTAGGAGGTGTCTAGATTTAACGTATTGTCCATCCCTAGGTATAAAGGACCGTGACACTTGCAAGTGCACCCTATAGAGGTGTCATGCCCTTACTTTCACCACTATTATTGTTTGTTGGTAATCAACATCACACTATCCTCTAGTCTTTGTACTTGTTAGCCAATCGGAAACCTCAAAATAGTCTTTATAACCTTAATGTAATATTTTCTTCTCCTAGTTATCACCCCTTTCTCTATTTTTTAGAGCTATCTCTAACTTAGGCATTAAAATACTATCATTGAATCACATCTTAGCACATAGTAGTTTTTCTCTATCTCATAGGTACTTAGCTCCTTATTAGGACACTTTATATTATTTGACATTATTTATGGGAATGACATGATATGTGCTCTTCACATTATTTCAAAAACACTTCCTTTTTCTTCTCTTCCCTTTGTGATAACTACAAGCCTTCGAAAACCACCGCCATGGCCAATAAATTAGCCCAACAAAACCAAAAATGCATCCTTTTCATTTATCACCTTCAACCCTACCACCAGTAACTATGTCATAGCCTTTATAAACTAGTTTTGAGTTATACAAAACCAAGTTTAGACTCTTATCATGACAATTGAGACTCTCACATAAATGGAAAAAAGTCCCTTAATATGGGTTATGAAGTCTACCTTACTAGATAAATAACAACTAATAGGAGTTTTAATTGTTAAGACCTTAGGAGAGGGTCATAACCAACCCCTAAAAGTCAAAAGGTGTGTTAATACTACTTTCTTACGAGACACCAAGGAAGCTATCCCCACCTCCTATAGATGAGTGATGGGTTAAAGACTTTCTTTCTTGCTACCCAAGGAATCTTATGGTCATTTCTTAGCAACCTTAAGAAACATTAAGCATGTGAGGCTCCCTTTAGTTGTACGATAGCAAGAGCAACCCCCATTTCAAAAATCATCATAAGGACCCTTACAATGACAAGATAACCAAATAATTGAAGCAATTCAAGAAAATGCTAGTTTAAGAAAAGTTTAAACTACCTAACTTAGAGGTTTATGATGGCATTATTAGTCCTATGGCTCATTAGAACTGATTTCACACCTTGATGTCTCTTTATGGTGAGTCAAATGCCAAGGTATGCAAATCTTTTGCCATTACTCCAAAAGGCCTAAAGGTCGTATGTAAAGATCCCTTATGTTCCATCTATACTCTAGAACAACTAAGCAAACAATTTTTTGCTCATTTTATCATGAGCAAAATAGGCAATAAAGCCCTAATTACCTTGATTAGGTTTCAATAGCAAAAAGATAAAGTCATTATGCAACTACATAACTTGCTTTATCATGGAAATAGTAAATGTTGAAGGATTGTAAAATGGCTTTGCATTGTCTACCTTTGTGGCTAACTTGAGGAGGACATCATTCACCTATTCTTTATTGAAAAAGCCATTACTAAACCTTATTGAGGTCATGAAATGAGTAGAGTAGTTCATCCTCACTAATTATGTGTTTAGCTTGAGAGAGAACTCTAATGGTGAGTGAGTAAAAGGGCATATTAAGGGGACCTTCTATAGGAGGCTAAAGGATAATTAGTGAAGTAGCATTGTACCATGAAATGAGAGAATAATAAATACTTAGCTTGGAACCTAGATATAATTACTATGTCTCCTTTATGTCCTTTAGGGAAAATATCCTTACAAGAATCAAGGACATGTGCTTAGTTAAATGGCTAACCTAACTTAAATCATCCTTCACAAGGTAAGATGAATTAAGATTTTATTAATTCCACAATGACCATGGCTACACACTGATAAGTTCAAACATTTAAAAAATGAAATATAAATGCTAATTAGGTGAGGAATGCTACAAAAATATGTTGGCAAGGAAGTTAAGATGGAAATGAAGAAGCAATCCTTAAGCGTGATAACATAAGCCAATAGTAAAGTGCCTCATCGAGCAACAAAGCAAATAAGGCTAATTCACCTCTTGCTTAACTTAATAGAGGAGTATTAATATGATAGTAAGAGGCATGAACTTGAGTGGAATGAAATATTCTCATGGTGATCTCCTAGTCATTGAAGCAATGTTTGATAGCTTTAGCATTTAACAAGTCTTGGTGGACATGGTGAACTTCATGGACATCATGTACTTTAACACCTTTACCAAATAGGGTTTATGCAAGAAATGCTAAAACCCATAAACTTCTCTCTTTATGGGTTCTCTGGTGAACTTATGGTCCCTAAAGGTTTGATCAAACTCTCTTTCACACTTGGAAAGCCATATTATTCAATGAATGCCACCTTGGAGTTCATGGTGGTCAAAACCTTATCTTTTTATAATGTGATCTTAAGATGATTTGCTTTAAAAGTTTTTGATGCTATCTTATCCATTAAATACCAAAAATGAAATTCCTCACTCCAATTGAAGAAGGAGAAGTCAAAGGTGAATAAAAATAAGCCTATGAACTCCAAGTCATTTACATAAAGGGAAAGGGCAAGCAAAACAACATCAATGTTGCATGTTTAGAATATATACTAGAATAGGGAATCTTGGAAGAATGATTGGTCCAAGTTCCCTTTAAACTAAAGAACTTAGGAAGATAGTGCAAATTGGGGAATGATTAACATGAGATATAAAAGATGCAATCATTGCATTCTTAAGGAATCATAACTTTGTTTTTACATAGGGTCATATCAACATACATTGAATATAAGTCACCACCCTTAGGCTCAACATAAACCCAGCTTACAAGTTGATATATTAGAAAAAAAAAAAATGAAAATTTGCCTTAAAGTGATAGTAAAAAATCTATAAGGTTAAAAACTAGTCCAATGTTGAATTCATCAATGACATCAACTACCTCAACTAGTTGGCTAATGTGGTCAAGGTCAAAAAGCATAACAATAAATAGAGAATGGATGTTAACTTTACCAATGTATATCAAGCATACACAAAAGACAACTACTGCTTACCTTATATTAATTAATTCATTGATGGCATCTTAAGGCACAAGTTAGTAGCCTTCATGGATTCCTTTTTTGGATACAACTAGATCCTATGTATGAGCTTGACTAAGGGAAAATATCATTTTATAAGGGAGGACATATTGCTACGAAGTAATGCCCTTTAGCTTGAAGAGTATAGGTACTGCTTACTAATGTTAAGTTAATAAAATGTTCAAATCACAAATTGGGAAAAACATGGAAGTATACATAGATGATATATAACTTCCTTAGGCAATATAGTTGAACTACAAAGAAACCTTTGCACCTTAAACAAATACAACATGAAGTTGAACTCCACAAAATGTGCCTTCAAGGTGCAATTTGACTAGTTCTTAGGTTTCCTTATCTTTAACCAAGGGTTAGGGGCAAAATAAAAGAAAATTAAAGCCATTCTAAACTTATTGTCTTTAAAAACATCAAACAAGTGCAAAAGCTCATAAGCATGTTGCCCCCCCATAACAAATTCATATCCATGTTTAAGGGTAAAAAATTACAATACTTCCAAGTCTTGAAAAGGGATTAAACCTGAAATGAGGATTGTGAAAAAGCCTTTGACAAGTTAAGAAAATATGTAAACTTACTCCTACTCCTCAATAAGTTAATCCTAGGAAAAGTGCTATTCATATACCTTATAGTAAGTTCATTAGTAGTCAACATGAGCCTGGTCTAAGAAGAAAAGGTAGTGTAAAGGCTAGTATATTATGTCAAAAAAGTCTTTCAAGGCATAGAGGCAATGTACTCTAATATAGACAAGATGGTGTTGACTTTAATCACCTTAGCATGAAAACTTTAGCCTTGCTTTCAAGCTTACAAAATCTTTTTCCCCACATACCAAGCAGATTGCTGTAGTGGTTAGTGGAACTTAGAAATTTAACATTCAATTCCAATCTTGAAAAGCTATAAAGGACTAAATGTTGGCCAATTTCATTGATAAGTGTACTAGCTTCAAAGTAGGCAAAAGTACTAACTAGTAGGTGCATAAATGGTCAGTCTATATTGATGGATCATCCAATAAAGAAGAAAGTGAGGCCATTAATTATCTTACAAGGACTAAGAAGTGTGGTTCTAAAGTATGCGCTGAAATTCTATTTCCTAATATCTAATAATAAAGTGGAGTGTAAAGTACTTATAATTGATTTGGAAATGGCAAGGGCCATGATGATAATAAATCTTAAAGTCTATAGTGTCTCTCAACTTAACATAGGTCAAATGTTAGGTGAAATTAAAGCAAAGGAAGAAAATGTGACTAAATACTTGCAAAAAGTCAAAAGTGTTTAATTAACCTTAAATAGTTAATGTACACCTTAAGCTTATCAAAATCTCAAGAGCAAACAACACACAAGTTGACAAGCTATTAAAGTATCTACCATTTTAGAACTTAGTATTAAAAAATGTGTTAAAATTGAAATCTTGAAGCAGTCGAGGTGCAAAGTAGAAACCACTAAGGCAATAATGACACAATTTGGCCCTTCTTTGATTGACCATATTATTAAGTATCATTAAAATGCATTGTTACTGGAAGACAAGCAAGAGAAAGACATACTAGACACAAAATGGCTTGATATACCCTACAGGAAGGAAAGTTGTATAAAAGACCTTTTAGCCTTTTGTAGCTAAGGTGCCTCACAAGGGAAGAGGAAAATAAGGTGTTTTGAGAGATACATGAAGGAGTATGTTGCAATCATATGCTAAGGAAAGAGTCATTACCTCTAAAGCTCTAAAACTAGGATTCTATTGATCTATGATGAAAGAAAACTTTGAAACAAGGATTCTACTACCTGAACTACATGTCAACCAATTAACTCCCATACTAGTACCATGGCCATTTAAATAATGAGGATTAGACTTAGTGGGTGTTCTTCCTAAAGCTATTAAGGCAAGAGATTCATGATGGTAATAGTGGATTATTTCATCAAGTGGGTGGAAGTTGAAACACTAACAACCATAACTGATATAGTTGTCATAAAATTTGTTTGGATGTTCATGATATGTAGATTTGGCACCCCTTATGTGTCCATCATGGATAATGGAAGCAATTTAACAATGCCAAATTCAAAAAATTTCTATTACAGGCTAGGCATCCATTTGAAAGTCATAGTTGTCAAACACTCTTAGAGCAATTGGCAACTGAAGGTTATCACTAAGTCCATCATTCAAGGACTTAGATGAGATTGAGAAAATTTAAGGGGCAATTGATGATCAAGCTCCTCAGTATATTTTAGGCATACTACACCACCTTGAGAATTGCTATAAGTGAAAACCTGTTTCACCTGGGGAGCTAGGCAATCACTCTAAGAGCTTCTAAGATGATATCAATAGCAAAGAGCTATGAACCAATCTTCACCTCTTAGAGAAACTTAAGGAACAAGCCTCGTGAACACAATAACCTATTAATAGAAAATGACTCAGCACCACAACAAGTGTGTTAAAGAATGCTTATTTAACAAAGGCAACCTTGTCTTGTAGAAATGGAAACTAAGCAAAAGTGATAAAGGAACTAGCAAACTGGCAACTAATTAAAAAGACTTATACATAGTGGCAAAAGTCGTGTAACCCAAAAACTACTAGTTTGAATAGCTAGATAAGTCCCTAATCTCAAGGGTATAGAACTTGGCCAATTTAAAGTTTTATTGTTAACAACCCTCTATATTCTACTTTCTTTTTGCCAAAGGTATATGTACCTTATTATGTCATTTGATATCAAGAAAAGAGATGTTCCATTGTAAACATGTCTCTAAGTTATGTGGCAAAAGCATTAAAACCAAGAAAATGGTTAAGAGGCTGGTACAAGCCCTTTGAGTTATTGCTTTATGGCTTAAGGGATACACCTAAGTCCTTGAACTATTAAAATTAAAAAATCATTGAGGTTGACCCCTACTAATAATCTCTTTAAATTAAATCTTTATGGTGGCCTAATGGACTCATATGAACTCTTTGAGTATTAAAACCAACGATGGTTAAGGTTGGCATATACTAATAAGTCCTTTAAGCCAACACTTTGCAACTTAAGGAATTTGCATAAGCCCTTAAATTATTAAAATAAAAAATTTTAAAGGTTGGCCTTCCTTAATGAGCCTTTTGAGGTAAAACTTATTAGCATAAGGGACTTGTTTGAGCCCTTAAAGTATTAAAACTAAAAATGGTTAAGGTAGGCCTTACTAATGAGCTCTCCAAATTAATGTTTAACAGCCTAAGAGAACTCATATGAACCTTTAGAGTAAAGAGACCAAAAACATTTAAGGGCTAGCCCATCTAAAAAGGCCCTTTTGCATTAACACTTTGTGTCCTAAGTCACTTGCATAAGACCTTGAAATAACAAAGTTAAAAAATGGTTAACATATGCAACTTCATAAATAAAATCAAGTGGGAACTTGAAATCTTGCAACTTATGCTCCACTTAAGTATGACATTCTTAAACAAGTCATAGACTGCATAAAAAGGAATATGCCTTGCTACTTGAAGTGCGGAGAGCCAAAACAGCTCATACCATTATGTAAAAATAAATGCAACGCATACTTTATGACTTATCACACAAGAAAAGTACAATTGAGAGGCTTTAACTAAATGCATGAAAAAGATAAACATAAGGAAACAACATGCCAAACATGAAAGAAAAAAAAAAAACAACATATAAAAGGTTTAGGCCTACCAAGAAAATGGTTTAATGCCATATTAGTAAAAAAAAAAACATGCAAAAATGTAAATAAACACGAAAAGAAAGAAAGAGTAAGTTGCAACAATATGCAAAATGGAAGTATATAAAAAATGCATTGTAGAGAAATATATGAAGAGAAACTACAATTAACAACTTGCAGCTAATGATTAAACATTGAAAATGTAAAATAGATTGCAAAAAAAAAAAGAGAAAAGATTGACTAAAATATTATTTTATTTATTCAACAAAGATGCAAGGGTGCAACCTTTTCTAATCATCTAAATACAAAAAGAAGACTAAAAAATAAAGAAGAGCTTTGATGTTTTTCAACATCATAATTACTTTAAGATCCATGATCAAAGAGAAATAATGCTATGAGAGCCCAATCTCTAGCCAAAGGGATGGAATGGCAAGTTAGGGGCCCATATTGGAAATCAAAGCCCTTAAGGGATGCAAGGGCACATATATGGAATGGCTTGTTAAGAAGTAGATAGTGAAAAATTGCCAAATGTTTTCAATTCTTTTCTTTTTCTTTGTTTTTTTTTTTTTTTTTGGGTTTAATTAGCACAATTTGGGACTTAAACTCAAAATCTTTATCCCTAGAGACAACTTTAGTTCCATTGAGTTAAAGCTCTTTAGTTTTCTAGGTCCTTGAATGGCCTGTAGGGAAGCTTGAAGGATATTAGTACTTTAAGACTAGCAAGATATTTTTTTAGATAAGGAGCAACTTGCCACTATAGTACCTAATCCAAGTGTTGAAAGGAATTGAATGCCTTGCATATGGACCATGACCATATTGCTGATGTCTATACAAGCTTGCCAAAACCACAAGTCTAGATCTCCATTAATGGTATAAGGCATATAATTTTCTTTGAGTCCATAGTTTCTTAAAATTATGATTGCCAATAAACTTAGGCAAGGAGGGTTAATGCATTTCTTGACATATAGTTATTTAGAAAGCTCATAATTTTCAAGTTGCAAATTGCGTGAGCAACTATAATGTAAATAAACTCATTGCTTGCCTTACAAAAATGGATCAGGAGAAGACTTTATCAATGAATAAAGCATCCGCTCTTAAAAAGAGGGAATATTGTCGATTACATGGAAGAAATTGCATGGTTCTTGAAAGGGGATAAAGAAATAAGGGAAACCCTAATGTGAGACTTTGGGAATGAAGAATAAGGGCCTAAACCCTCAAAATTTATAAAAGGCAACAACAAATCAACTTCTAATGCAAAATGCAAAGGGGTATGTTTGCCATCTTGACAACTACTTTAGTCATCTAAGAGCGGATGGTTACCAACACAAAATTAAAAATAGTGATTGTTATTTATGTCATATGAAGACCAAAAAGAAATTTAAAAAGTTAATCTTATCCAAAAGGAATCACCTTTATCAATAAGAGAGCAATATAAAAGTATAAAAATACAAAAGTAAATAACATATAAGGCAACCTTCCTACCAACCTTTTTTAATGGAGGTGAAACCATTTTATACTTGGTTTAGCTTTTGTAATACCTTTTTATCACACATAGCAATAACCTCCAAACCAACCCTAAGATGAGCCAACTTGACCTTGGTGTTAAAATCTTACTTAGAAAAGTTGTCCTCCAACTACTACCAAAGGGTCCATTCCTTATCCAATTTCTTCTTAAGACCCTTAATCTAAGCATCAGCAGCAAGTGCCAAAGAATCCCAATTAGCCACCTCCTACTAGGCTCCCTCTTTTGAAATAACAAATATCATGCTTTGGCTGTCAAGTTTTGAGTAGGCCTTCCAATCCTCGTCTTGTTCCTTTCACAATTTTTTCACCCTAGCTAACTCATAATTCAATATCTTTAATTGGTTAAGTATGCCTTCAAAATTAAGAATTATAGTGCAAAGATTATTTCCAATTCACCCTAGCTAACTCATAATTCATTATCTTTAATTGGTTAAGTATGCCTTCAAACTTAAGAATTATAGTGCAAAGATTATTATCAAGTTGAGGGACTAGGGTGTTGGAGTTGTTGCCACCCTTAAGGACATCATCTTCCAACTTGAAAACCAAGACAAGTTGTTTACCCTTATTTTGAGAGCAGAGTCATGTAAAGGAAATAGGCTTTAGATCTTTATCTTTAAATAAGTCATAATCCTCCCCTTCCCCCTTTATTTGAAATAGGGTAATGACTTGACCCAAGGAAGTTAGGTTGACATCTTAAGGATCAAAAGGATAAACTTACCTATCCACCACATTCATCAAATGATTTGAAAAAAATTATTATTGCTTCTTCTTAGGTAACGAGCAATTATCCTCTAATTGAGCACAATTGGAAAAAGCTATAAATTGTCATTGTCCAAAGAACACTTTGTATTGGCAATCTTAGGTTCAAGAATGCCATACAACTCTAAAACTCACAAATAGAGATTTTTAGCCTAATAAGTGTAGGAATTAGCTACTTTCCCAAAAGCAAAAGGAGCTTGGGAAGGCATACTACAAATAAGAATAATAATAAATAAATAAATAAAAATATATATATATAATAGTTAATAAAATTGAACCAAAGAACAAGAGGCAAGAGGCATTAGCATACCATTAGATGGATAAGGAAAAGCATCTTAATCAACTCACATGCACCAAGTCAAGGTCAACAAGCCATAAGATGCCAATGTCTCATAAACTTTTAACTCCCATAACCATTTGAGCCAAAGTTAAGAATAGGCTTGCAAATTATAGGCATGTCATTTCCATATATCAACTTACATTCTACTTGACATTCCAAAGAAGAAAAAGAATACAATGCTTACCTAGTATCATTAAGAAACACCTTAAGAGAAGACACCAAACCAAACAATAACCTTACACTTGCCACCTTTAGACACTCTAATGAAAGGGCATGTCTATCATCTCAGACAAGCTCCCACTTCTTGGAATAAATGCTCTCTCTTAAAGGAACAAATGATAAAGAAATTACCCTTTCACTCCTTGTGAGTAGGATGTCTACCTTTTAAGGCTCTTAGATCAATAATAGCCCATCTCTAGAGATAATAAAAACCTTATTCTCTTTTATAAGTAATGTCAACATGTCACCTTATACCCAAAACCAACAAGTCTATCAAGAGGTAAAAAAAAGTGGGGAACCAACTGGCAAGGGGCTATCTTTATCAACTTAAAAAATTCTTGTATCATATAATGTAAATGAAGTGTTAACCCAACATTTAAATGCTTCATACTTAGTTGGGAGGCAAACAACAAGTCCTTTTACTTAAGCATGAAGTGACCAACTCAATTCTTTTAGGACAATGGTAATGGTGCTTTACAAAATACCTATCTAACCAATTTTGTGAACTTACATAAGTAAAGTTGCAACTAACATAATCATGAGTGTTTGTGAACATTAGAAGTGGCTCTCATGTGGCAAACTAACCAATATTTCAAAAAAGTTTGGTTGTGGCAAGAAATAGATGGGTAAGGATTATCTCAACAAAGACTATTGTACCTCTAAATTATTTAATAAAAAGTTTGAAAAACACTAAAAAATTAAAAAACTCTACAACCAAGAATGCAAACACTCTTATAGAATTCACACGAATAAGGAACACCATGGCCTTAAGGGCTTTACCCTTATATAGAAAACTCTAATCAATGAGAGTGTGAAAGGTGGCAACTACTAATGAATGCAAAAGGATTACAATAAAATCAAAGTAGCATGGTGTTTTGTCCAAAAGTTAGTAAATGATAAGAAATGGTTGCCACAACATAAAGAAGCCTGACAATCCAAAATAAATCTGGAGGCACAAAATGGCACACCTCTTTAACATGGAACCAAAGGATATATAATAAAAACAACTTGCAAAGTCAAAGGAAATTATATATATGTTCCTTTGAAACTTCAAAAAAGGGTGTAATAATCCAAAATGTGTACCAAAAGAAAAAGAAAATGCCAGAAAGCTTATTATGCCATGACTTAAGAACCACACATAATATCAACCCAAGGAGGGATCAACTAGGTCATCCTTCTATTAGCCAACTTAGCATCCCCTACAAAAGCTAATGGAGATGGAAGCAAGGAATCTCAAAAAAGGGTCATATCCCACTTAAGATGCATCATAAGAACCCTTTCTGGCCAATTGTCAAAAGTCTTGACAAGTATGTGACAAGTAACTTAGCAATCTCATTATATATGGCTTTGAAGCTCATAGACAAGTTCTCCTAAGTAACTTATAACTCCTTTTCCAACTCCTTTACTCTCTCTTCCATTATGATAGCCCTCTATTCTAACATACCCATGTTTACTTGTAGCTCCTCCCAGTCCTTCTTCATCTTCACAATAATCTTTCATCCCTTTATAGGTGTCCATAAGAGGAATAGTTCACACTACTTCTTATCATCAATTGACATGGAAGATTTATGCTTTTTCTAAAGGAAAGCCTAACCTTAGAAGCTATCTTTTTCCTCTTTCAAGAAGAATTTGTTATAAAAAATAGGTTAACTATCTTAGAGGAAGGATGACTTCCTTGAATAAAGTAAACAAGTTAAATTAAAGTTACTCATAGAGGCTAAACCTCCCTTCATAATTGCTTAAAACTTGGTCATAACCTGATCCCTTCTTTACACTCCCTTATAAAGGAACTTATATAGTGAGACTTGAAATAATATTCATGGATGTCTTGCAAATATCTACTTCTCAAAGTTGTGGCACAATAATCCATTCCAAGGCATCAAGAGTAGGCTAATCATCAAGCTTAGCCACCTTGTTCCAAACTAATGAGTAAAGGATGTCACCTAAATCCTTGACATAGATGAATTGAGTCTAGTACTCCACCTTATTTCTAGTCTCTTTAAGTTTGATCCCTTCATTAACATGATAGGGACAATTTATGAGCCCAAACTAACCTTTCTAGAACCCTTGAAATCATGCACATGCAACAAGATGTTGTGGGTGATGGAAAGCTTAACGTCATAGGTTAACCTACAAAAATTGCAAATATTCCTAAAAAACTTTAGAAAGGGACAAATATTAAGTAATGAAAATTATGGTATAGATTGGAGGAGCTCAACACACCCTCTCACTTTCATGAGGATAGATAATGTGAATTCTTTCTTGATCAACCCAATTGAAATAGTTACAATAAGTGGTAAAGAAAACCCATATGGGTTTATTATTCTTCTTCTTCTTAGCACTGCAATGTGGCAAGCAATAAAGGGGCATAAACACTTGACCCTCAGCATCTTTGGCCTACAACAACTTTATAAGGTTGATAAGTTCATAATTGAATCCTACTTCTTAAGACATCATTCCACTTAAAAGCCCCCTTCCTCAGTGGACATTCTTTGAAAATTATTTCCATTTAGGGCTCCTTCCTTTCCTCAAAATTGCCTTGACTAGTTGACATAATAAAGATAGTAAGAAGTAAGTAGGGAAGAATGGAGGAAAAAAAGAGAAAAAAGAATGGAGTGAAAGAAAGTTTGAGTGTTGAAGATAAGAAAATGCAAATGCATCTATCCTTTAAAAACCCAAGCATGGATACCAAGGAGAAGTGTCTTAAGAAAGCAAGCAAGTGAACCTACTAAAGTTCTTGAAAAGAAACATCAAATAAGCAAACAACACATAGCCTTGGCTTTGTCACAAAGGCTTAAAGAGATAGAAAGTGATAAGGACATTACAAGGTGGACCCAAGGCTTATATCCCATCTAAGCCTAATCTCCCATATTCAAGTCATGAACTCAAAGCTTTCTAAGCTCTAAACAAGTTGTAGCATGGCTTAATGATAGAATTGGATAAGTTATACACCTTATTTGTTACACTCCAAGTTAAGAGACACACATTGTCACCAAAATCACTCTGACACTTGTACAGTTAAAGAAATGTCTCTAGCCTTTACAAGTACACCTTACAGAGATGACATACCACTACTCTCATTATTACTATTGTCTACCAACACACCATATATTATACCTTATTTTCTCTAAGTTAAGTGAAAAATTACACCCTACTTTCTCTATCTCTTTCTCTCTCTCTATTTCTCTCTTTGGATGATGAATTTGTAATTGTACTATAATAAGTTTTTACTTGGATAGTAGTTAGAGGCATATTTGGATGCAAGAAAGACAAGGAAAAAAGAATTAAAAATAAAAAAAAAGAAAGAGAAAAAAAGAAAAAATATAACAAAATAGAAAAATAAAAGAAAATAAGTAAATAAAAATAACAATTTATTATTAAAGTCAAAGTCCAATTATAACAAAAACCCAACCCATTATGAGCAAAAAATGGAGGGAGGAGAAATATCTTATAGGCTTAAAACCTAGTGCAATAAGCCTAAAGGTATTGCCCTATATTACAAAAAGAAGCCCACAACCCATTTACATCAAAGATCCTTATATGATTATAAGCCAATAGCACATTGGACCTTTACAAAGTCCACTATCTTCAAACTCAAGATCAAGAGGTCCAACAAAATCTCCAACAAGTCTAGCAAGCTCCAACAAGCCCAACCAACTCAATCCTTAGTCAAATATAAAAAAGTAGAAAAAAGGAAGAAGAAAAATAAAGCCCAAAGTTAAATGGATAGTTTGCAACAGTGCTTGAAGTACCATTTCAACTATACAAGATCCAACATATCCAATCAACCAATAAAAATAGAGTTAGTTCTCTTGTAAAAGTAGAGAAAGAGAAAAACATGACATAGAAAGCATAGTAAATGTGAAAGAAAGAGACACAAAAGAGAGGAAAAGTTCCCAACATTGTTCATATGTAAAGAACCTGTTTTTATTTTTTTATTTTTTTGGTTAAAGTTAGAAAGTAATTTTACATGCCTTTTACCCAATCCAAAAAAAGAAAGAAACAATAATAATCAAAATCCCACGTGCATTCAAGAAAGTGATATACAAGGTATTACAATGTTTATCAATCATATGCTTTCTTTTTGATTTCTACAGGTATCATTAAGGATGCCACAAAGAGCAAATTAAATGAGTTGTTATATTAAACATATATTTACTATGTGTAAAAAATTGTTGAAGAAGACTCTTTTAGAGAGCTAGCAATCAACCCTTATATAGGACTTCACTTTTCTCTATACCATTCACATATACATGCATTATTGTTCATATTGGTTGGTTTTCACATATTTGGTTGATTGTTTTAAGAACCTTTATTGTCAATTCTTTAAATGTTGTTTTTATTTTTTTTGGGACTTCTTATTGTTCTCAATGTTAAGGTGACTTAAAATAGTCTAAATGTAACAATATAACAATATAAACCCATAAGAAAGATCAATCTTTGCTCTACAACCTAGTCCTTCTTTGGTACCATTTACTACCACATGACTATCTCATAACCTAATCTTCTCAAAGGAAGAATGGAACTCATTACCTTCTATTTTTTTTTTCCTAGTGAATCTATCATGATAAATCAAACCAATCGATTACAAGCCAACAAAACACACAAATAATGGCCAGGAAACTAAAAACTTCAAATAAAGAGAAAAAAAAAAAATCATACACAAGGGTATTTATTTGAGCTCCAAGTTGCTCATCTCTTTCCTTGCAATTCGAATTTTATCTTTATCTCACGCTAAACTAGGAACTTAACAAATGATAAATATAGAAATCCAGGTAGGGAAATAACTATCAACAAATTATCAATTTTTTTTTTCTAAGAATTTTATTCAGGGGACAAATAAAATCTCTTCATCCATGATTCAATGAAATATCTTGGATCTATGTTGAAGTGGTAAGTACATGTCCATGTATCAATCAAATGCATTTTTTGTTAGGATGGGAGTCAATTCAATTAGCCCCTCCTTGTTCCTTTTCCTTGCAAAAGAAGATTCAAAAGTATGTTTTTTCATTCAACTTTTGTAACTATGAATTAGTTAAATGCATTTATGTGATTTAGTGACAAAAGTAAATAGATTAGGCAAAATAAACTCTTACTAACCTTTTAATGAGTTTTTCAATGACTGATGGTGGGGTCTAATCATCGGAACCACTGGTTGCTAGCCAAGAAGGTTACTAATCACCCCTTTTTCTACTTTAAACTCCATTTTATTGCAATTAGTAAAAGAAAATATAAATAAAAAAATAGTTAAAGTTTGTAAAAATGAAATTTAAAAAACCAAAAATAAAATAAAATAAATGGAACTAGGTCAAACTAACCCAATTCCTCTTTTCTTCTTTAACCTAAGTTGAGCCAAATCATAGTCCAAAAATATGGCCCATCAGTTAGATGCCTTTCTTCAAGGATCAAACCTTATTTCTTACCCATCAACATAGTACTCCCTATAAGAATGCAAATGGATGGATCATATTTTGTAAATCGATGAATAAAATTTCAAAATCCATAACTTGAATTGTAGCAAACATAAAATGTAACTGATGGCTACCAATGACTTAATAAGCAACAAAAACAAGTCTAAAACTTGCACACCCTATTATCACACAAACATGGTAAATCCATTATTTATTTTTTTTTTCTTTTTACCCTTTAAAAGAAAGAAAAGAAAAAAGAAAACAAAATGGTTTTTGTTTGACTTTTTTTTTTTTGAAAAATAAAAGTAAAAAGTAAAAAAAAAAAATTGAAAAAGAAAAGAAAAAAAATCTTAAAAGAAGGAATGGGATCCTTGCCCTAGAGCTCAAAAATGGTCAATTTAGTGTTCCAAGTTTGTGAAATCAAACCTTCAAAATACAATGGCCATAGCTTTTGAACCCTTATGCCTCACAATTGAATTATTGGAGCTCAAAATAGAGTTGACCACCAAAATTGAGTTAGAACAAGGTAAATTAGGTTGTGAATGGAGCAAATTTGTTAATATGAAAAGAACATGGAGGTGGCTGAGGTGAAAGAAAATGAGAAAAGGAGATAAGATTTAGACCAAAAGAATAAACATTTATTGATCCAAAATGACGATGTTCTGGTGTTTCAGACCCAACCCCTCTTAATAGTTGGCTCAACTCTAAAATAATGTCATTTTAAGCTTTTAGAGTATAGTTCCTCAACTCCAAAATGATGTCATTTTGGTGTATCAAACTAGCCCCTCTCATCCAAGACAACATTGTTTTGGCGTCAAGTATAATTCTCTCAGCTTCAAAATAATGCCGCATTGGGCTTTTGAGTACTATTCCCCATCTATAAAACAATGTTGTTTTGACACCTAGACTTGTCCATAAAACCCAAAATAATGCTATTTTAGCCTATTTTATAAATTAAAAATAAAATTTATTTATAGAAAAAAAAGAAAAAGAAAACTTGGGGGTGGTGGAAATTTTGGTTATTCGGTTTACAAAAATTTTAAGCATGCATAAATTTTGACCCAATGCTATAATATTTTGGTCATACATACTTCTTTCAAAAAACAAACATTTTTTTTCCACCTTAAAATATTTAAAATAAAAGTTCTAACTATTTTCTTCAATCCACAAATCACAAAATTCCAAAAATTGTGAATATCTAATCTAACTTGTACATAAATTTCCTTAAGTATTTAAAATCAAAATCAAAATTTTGACAAAAAAATATATAATTCAAAATTTTGAAAGAGAAAAAAAAATTAAAATTCCACATTTCCTCCTCTTCCTTACCAACTTAGTGTTGCACATACTTAAATAAGTCCCTAAACTCACATTCTTCCTTTTTCAATTGTCTAAAAATTCATTTTTTTTTTTTTTACAATTTACAAAAAATCTATTTCTTTGGTGTGGAGGATCATTGAAAAAATCATCCAAATATTTTTTAAAAAGTTCTCTAGAATTCCATTAGTATGAAAGATCACTATAAAAAGCATATGAATACATTAAAAAAATCTTCAAATGATTTCAATCTCATTGTTAAAATCATCTTGAACTCATCAAAACTAGGGATCTTTGTTAAAAACATCCCTTAACCTTAACAAATTTCTAACCAGAAAATAAGATTCCTAGCAAGTGTGTTCTTTCTTTTACCCTTAAATTCTCTAAAACCCTAGTTTGTATGCATTTGTGAAGTACAAGTAGGAAAGAGCATAGAGGAAAAGAAAGGTGAACAATTTCTAGGTTGGCTATGACCGCCACCAAGGTTAATTGTATTTCCAAATCCTAATGAATTCTAGTAAAACAGGCCAAGTCTTATTGATTTAGAGGACAAGGTTATCTTTAAAAGTTGATGATTTATAATCCAAAGTTAATTTTTTTTTTTTTTTTGGTTATTGGGAGAGGTGAACTCTTATGGATTCATCCTTCGAAGGAATTGGACATGGTAATTTTTTATCATCTGGCTTGAACAAGAATCAAATGAACCAAATGGATCCATATTCCATATTACTTTAACTAGTCCCTATGTTCCTTAAATGGTTCTCTTAATTGTAGAAAGGGTTGCCCAAAAGCATTATTTAAGACCCACTCCATAAAATTTACAAGTAAACTATAAATAGAGATGGTGACTAGGGTTGTTGTTTCCATTATTATATAAACTTGCTTTTTATTCTCTTAAATTTAAGTAAAGGAAAAAAAAAATTGTAAACAAATATGTTTGGCATTGGTGAGAACTTTTTGAATCAAATAATATAGTGATTCACAAGGAGTCTCCAACAATTATTCTAATAATTACATATTTGATTTAACCTACAAACAAATATGCTAACATATGTTTTGGATTCCCAAATTTGAAGTATCCTAGTTTCACATGATTCACAAAGTTCAACAAGCAATTGATTTTTCATGATCAAGGGTTTAGTACTAAGCATCTAAAATGATTGATGGTAATTTTAAGTCAATTAGCAAGAAGATCCAAACCACCTCTAATGCCTAAGGTCCAAGTAAGTGCATCCCTCTTAGGAGTGACTCTTAATCCACCTCCATGTTAGTTGCATTTGCTTCTTAAGAGTGCATCATGACACCATGCTACACTATCCTCTAAAGTGTTATCCAATAAGAAGCATTAATAAGGCTTATAAATACTCCACGCCTCCACAACTTTCAAGTAATCTTTTCTTTTCCAAGTTATCACCCCCTTTCTACTCTCTATCGCTCTCTTTAACTTAAGCATTTAAGTGTTGATGTTGGGCTTAACTTAATACCCCATAGCTAGCCTTTTCTTTGTTTTAAGGGTACTTTACCCCCTCGCCAAAAATCTCTCCATCAATTTTAATCCTTTTCAATCAAAAAGATAAAAAAGGATAATTTAAACCCAACATTGATAAAGATCAATGATCAATTTTATTTAGTGAGTTTATGAATTTTTCACAAATGAAAGATCAAAAACAAAATGCCCACTGGGTTATGAATTCTATCTTCCCTCACTTCATATGTTGTATGCTTTGAAATAAAAATTTCTTTGTCCAACTCTTAGGAATTAAGAAAATTGTTCAGTTGGTTAAGCCAAAATAAATTCTTAGGCATTGTGAATAAAATTACAATACACTTTTCAAATATAGTAAATGTAATTAAACAAAAGAGCATTATAAAATTAGGTTAATTGTATTATAAGAATAAGCTAACTAGTAAAAATTATTTAATGAGAAAATGATGTGAACCCACAAGACATGGCTTAGGTACTCATCATACACAAAGAATTAAACAAGAACAAAAGAAATCTAAATCAGAATTCAGTTATGCAAGACCTATATCATATGTTCAAAGGAATACAAACTTAAGGTATAAATAAGGATATGGATGCCACACTTTAGAAGAAGAAGGGATTTGGGAGTGATAAATTGGGTTGAACACCATAAAAAGTGTTAGTTTTTGATAAGTTCTTTAGTTTTTGAAAGAACCAAAGGAGAATATTTTCACTAATGTTCTACTCTTTTTTAACAATGAAATCAAACCTATTTATAGGTTAAATTAGCAACTCTAACCCTAGAGATAATGATAAACTTTCTAAATAAACTAACAACAATTCTACTCATATTTGTTTTAAGAGTTAGTCCTATTTTGTAATAAACTCCTATTTAGGAGTTAATTTTATTATAACCCTAACCCATTAAGTACTCCAATCAAATTAATTAAGTTTTGAACTACATTAAGATGTGCTTTGCTGCCTTCCAAGTTTGAATTATCTTCTTTGGCCCAAATTTCTTCAATCAATTTGCTAAATGCCTATTTCATCCTTCTAGCCATTAAACGTGTTATTAACCTTTCTTGAATGCTTAATGGATTCTTAGAAACCCTCTATGCATCGACTTTACTGTGGATCTCATTAGAAAATTTAGTTCTTTTCTCATCCTCTCTAAATAGATAAGTCGATTTCAAAGAATTTATAAATTTGTTCCTATCAGTAATCTCAACCAAATGATTAAAAAGAGGTTTCATTTCTTTTTTGTTAAGAGCAACACAAAAATGAGGAATTTATCGCAATAGAAAAATTACATTTGATGCCTAAAATTTAGAAACTAATTATATTTTATATATATTTGATTTTAAAAAATTTTAAAATACATATCATAGTATAAAGTGTAACAACAAAACTTTGTTACATCACTACTACTTAGAATCATTGCAAGAAACTAAATGGACAACTATGCAGCTTATACTTAATGGGGTGCATGGTGGCAACTAGTAGGTGACAGTCATTTGTAAAAAGTGTCATGTGAGGGTATAAGAGGAATGAAGGAATAAAAGAATAAAATTAGGGATAAAAGAAAAATGAGATTTGTTAAATAAAAAAATTCAATTATATTGTTTTTTAAAAAAATAGAATTTCTTTTTTTCTCAACTAGATATACCCTATTCCTAAACAACAAAAGAAAAAAGAAAAAACAAATAAATGCTCTCTCTCTTCACCCTAACTTTCTCTTTCTCTCTTTGTTTTTGGCAAAACAAATGTTTGGGATTGTTGATTTTCTATTTCAAGTCATTAAATCAAGTATTTTGCCTCTGTAAGACCTTGATTAAGCTATTAAATGATGAGGAACTAGGGATTAGAAATAAGAAAATTACAAAAATAAAAGATAAGGATTGATTTCTTTAAAAGAATCAGCCTCTAATGATGGTTTTTGGAGGAGTTGGCCTTAAAAAAGCTAAAAGCTTTTATGAATATTCTTGATTGAATATTGCTTAAATAAAAAAATTATAAGGTATTATAATCATATAGACTCAAGTTTAACTTAATAGCCTACTAATATGAAAATAATTATACATACTAATTTAGAAATAAAAATAAAAATTAAATGTCATAATTAATAATAATAATTTTCTAATTAAGAGGATGTCATCGTTCTTCTTATTCTTCAAATTAGTTTTATCCTTAAGGCTTGTCTTGAATAACTATCTTCTTCAATCTAACCCTTTTCTACATTACTTTTTTCACATGATAACCAAGTACTGTATTAACTTTAACACCATAATTTCTCTTTAGAAAATTTTAGAAAATATCTCTCAAAATTAACAAGGATTCATGTTAAGAATAAATTTTTAGTCCTCCACAGGTAATAAAGTAACTTTAAACAAAGAGTTTTATCTTATGATGACAATTTTTTACTAACTGTAACTTGCACATTAAACTTATTACACACCTTTGAAAAAGGAAGTTATTTGGTTAGTTTTTTATCTATGAACTTATTAATTTTATCTAATTCAACCAATATAATTTGCTTTTTTTTGAAAAATTTATCAATATTTATGAGTAATAAATTAGAATATTTAATAAAAAATATAATAAGTTTATCAAAATTGTTATTATCAGCAATGTCAGATTTTGAATTGATATCATCATCAAATTTTTTCAATTCGGTATAAGCAAATTTTATTTCTTTTAGCTTAATAATAGATCCTTTGTCTAATGACAGGTAGTAGTAGTCAAAAAGAATCTGCCCAAGCCATTTAAGAGGTTCTTGAATAAGAGATATGATTTTTCAACATAACATAATGTAATTTTGAAAGAATTTAATGAATTTTGTAAAGCCATGATGTAACAATGATTTTTTTTTTCCAATTTAGTGGTAGTGGTAATAAAGATATGAAATAGAAGTGAAATTTTTAAAAATACTATTTGATACTAGATGATGAAAAACTAGCTATTGGAAATAAGAAAATTGCAAAAATAAAAAATAAGGATTAATTTTTTCGAGAGAATTAGCTTCTAATAATTATTTATATAAAAAGGACATACGAAATTATAATTATATAGATTTAAATTTGACTTAATAACTTATTGTTACAAAAATAATTATACTTATTAATTTGAAAATGAAGATGAATATTAAATTATATAACTAATTTAATAATAATTTCTAATTAAGAAAATTTAAATTGTTTGAATTCCCTTTTTTAATACTAGATTTTTGGATTTTGATTGTGCATGTGATTTTTATTTTTATTTTTCTACAATTTGTTCATGCATGTCAATATAATCAATTTTGATAATTTTTTTTCCAATTTAGGTTCAATGTTAAATGCCTTTGTAATTTTAAAAAAGGAAAATTTAATTTGATAATCTAAACAAGAGTTTATTGACTTGTCTAGAACTTGGTCATATTTGGGATTAGACCATTGAGTCTGCATTGCAAAATTATCTCACATCTTTCATCATGTTTAAGATTACTTGGTCATATTTTGGGAGCTGAACACACCCAATAAGAACGAAATCACTACCTCCACTCCTCTCTCTCTAGTTTAGTTATCACTCTCTTAAATCTTGGATTTCTTACAATTTATAGGCTTATCTTTTGTTTGGGCTTGTTTAATTTGGGTCTTTTCAGCAGTAGCAGATGCATCGCTATAGAGTAACGGGTTATTTTTAGTTTAAGCTTCTCTCTTTTGTTTTATTTATTTTTCCTTTTTCTTATTCTTTTTATGGGGGGCCTTATGTTTGAAATTAGGGTATGTTCTTCTCAAACTTCTTTTGAGGTTTATATGTTACATTTTTTTTCCTTTTATGTGTGAGACTTTTTTTAACAACTTTGAATCTAAGTGGGTTTGGCTCCTTTGGCATTAATTTTAACAACAAAGTTCATATTTGTGTAGTATTGTAATTTAAATTAGAAAATGAAAATTAGGTTGTGGAGGAACAAGTCCTCTTATTTAAATTTTGTGACCCATCAAGGATGCAGTAATTTTTCCTTGCTGATAATTCTGAGATTTTGGAAAGAATCATCGAGTTCATTTTCCCATTTTAAAATAATGTATGCTGATTGCATTGCTCATCCTCTTTGTATTGCTGAGTGGTTGGAAGACCCCTGAATAGATTACATGGGTTTGAAGATTTTTTCCAAGGCATTTATGCCATGGCCAGCCTTAAGCAAAACCCGACCTCATTTGACAAAAACTGCTCTTTGAATTGTTCCATCTCGTTTAACGTTTGCAAGATGTCAGTTTTGCATGAAAGTCTGCGCAAACCCAACATATGCTTGTAGCTCTATAAGATATTCTAAGCCTGCCCAGGGCAAATTCTGTACAATTGAGGCAACCCTGCAGGAATTGACAGAATCAAAATAGTGTATATCGTTTGCAAGAGAAAAAGCAAAGAATATTATCAGTTGATATTCATGATAATTGCATCATGAATTCCCTTTATTGTAAAAGCAACATATCTCCAATCCTAAGATCTCACACTAATCCTCTTGTGGGAGTTCCCAGGAGGAAGAATCGACCGGTAAGTCATAGTTGATTACTTGATAAGAGTACTTTTAGTTAAATATGCAAACCAAAACGGGAGCTAAAAAATGAGACAAAAACCATGCCACTACTATTAAATGATTACTTTCTTAGTAAAATGTCATTATCTTATAAAGATAGGATAGCGAAGAATCTTGAGGTCATCAACTTGAATTAATGGATATATATTTGTTCTTGGCCATAGTAGATCACCAAATAGGTTGATATGCCGGTACGAATTTAGAATTCCTGAAAAACTTTAATGGTTTAGAAAGCGAGAGGCCACATTTCGGGTGTCCAAAAGCCTATACCTGATAATTCCATGAAATCCTCTAGTTGTGCCATGTGCTTAATTTGTACTAAATGACTTTTTTTTTTTTTTTTTGGTTTGTCTAAAACCTATAAAGGTTTACTCATACCTCAGCACTAGAGGCTTTTAATTTTTTTTTTTCTTTTAAATATGCACACTTTACCATGTATGTTCGGATATAGAACTATTAAGTTATGCACTTTTTTTATAAGTTTTTTTATGATTGCAAATTTATTGAGAATCTTAGTTTAAAATGTTTATTAATGGAATCCATGGATTCTCTCTTGAAGCTTCCAAATATCCACTGCTTTACCGAGAGGGTTTTGTCTGTTGCGGATCATTTGAATGATCAGCAAAGACAATGCGTTATCGAACTTGATTTTTGAGATATTTTGACTATGCATAATATAGAGGATGATAGGCATTTAGTACAGTGGTTGCTTTCAAAGTTTGAGCCAAAGTCAAGAATGTTGGAAGTACAGCAAAACTTGAGGAGGGCCAAAATTCAAAAATTGCTAGCTGGATAATCAGGGTCCCAACAATCGATGAATCGTTCCTGCACATTATGTGAAAGGACAAGTATCAAAATTGGGGGAATTATTTGGGACCAAAAGTCATGTGGATGAGAGTGTTCTGACTCGCACAATAAATGCTGACATGAAGGAGGAACAGTTCAAAAGGGTGTTTTTATTGTTTACACTTGGAACATTTCTTTGTCCCACTCTAAACCAGGGAATTACGTAGACCCACCTGCAAAATGTGGTTGAAGTACAGAAAAGAAAACAATATCATTAGGGTCCTATGCATTTGAGTGGTTTGGAGACTGAGGCAAAGGATCAAAGAGCTCCGGGTGTCAAAGCTCCGGTTGTCAAGAGCTTCATATTCATCCTCCTGGTAAGACGTTGAAAAATTCTCACCACAATAATTATAATTTTTGTTCGTTTTATGTTGTCATTTGTGCCATGTTAATTGATTTCATATTTAACTTGTGTAGTTCTTCTATCTAGACTATAAAAATTGGTCGATTGATCTACTGTAATGCAGAAGTCGAATATGGGCTTGGGACAACGCGTTAGTAGCATTGGCCATCAAGGAGGACAAGTCCGGTCCGACAAAGTTCAATGATGTGTGCCTCTCCCTATATTTCCTTTTAATTAATTGTGTAATAATGCACATGTAGCCATTGATACGTTCTAATTATTAACTTTTATTTCAGGTTATCAAAATCTCTTAAATTGAAACCACACCTGCTCAACATGGGATTAAAAGGAAGGAAGTACGACAGCAACATATGCAAAACCCTATCAGGTTGAACCCAAACAGCTTATTTAATCATTAATAAAGTCTTCTGTATTATGTCAATTTGAGTCTTTGCATTCAATGGAAAATAGAGTTTTTGGTCCAATAAACGCAAACTAAAAGATACGTCTTCTTGGTTGAATTAAGGTTGTGATAGGCACAATCTTCAATCTCATCATGAACAGCAAGCAAAAATTCCCTTGACCCATGAAGCTGCTTTCGAAGCCAACAGGCAAGTAGATGATGCTCCTACTGACATAGATGACATCTCCTCTTCTAGGCATAATGTGGGAGATGGCAACCGAGGCATAGCTAACTTGGCAAGTCCCTCTTCCACGAAGGAGGTGTCCAGTTATGCGGCAGTGCCAGAAATTTCTGCAGGGTTTGGCATCTAATGTCAATATACTTTGCCTCATCTTGATGTTGCATTAAGACAATTTTTGTACAGTGTTCCATCTTAATTATGTTGGCACCAAAGTGGGTTTCAGTGGTACAACATTGGCCACTCATCATTGTGTGACATGGTGCCAATATAGTTCATCCCTGCCTCTGAGTCATGTAATGAGGACACATTTGCTCTAGAAGAGAACCAGGACATATTACTTGGTGGACAAGGCTTGGCAACCAAACCACTCACCCTCGATTTGGCCCTCCTGAGGGAGCATACTTGCGTGTACAGTCACTCTAGGCATGCGCCCACATTTGGGAAAAGTTTGAAATCTCCTTTTGTGGAGGCACTGACCCTAAGGAACAAAAGGATTAGCAAGAATGACAACAAAATTCTGAAGATCTTTCACAGAGGCGATGATTCTTCTTGAATTAACTAAGTTCACTAAAAATCATGATAAATTCTTATTTGTTTTTCCCATTTAATTCATTTGATGTTTTCTGTTTCCTCTGGCTTACGGCTTGCAGTGATTACTTTGATAGATTTGTGATCATCAATGAACGTCTATGACAAGGCCACAGATTTGTAAAATTGTTACAGGCAGAGGGAAAGTTGATGTGGGGGTTAATACCTAACTTACTAGATCAAATCATTTATTCCAATTGTCTTTTTTGTATTGTTGTAGTGTGTTATAGACAACTCATTGTTTTCTTGTGTAGTTCGTCATTATGGCAGTTTCGCTTCTGATGACGATTTGGCTTTTGAAGTCTAAGAGATAGTCTAAACCCTACCATGTTATGCACTCGCTGTTCTTGGTAACAATATTAGTAGTTGCTTTATGATCATATATGTTTGTGTTGAACTTAACATATCATTATACAGTGGCAGTTATTCTTCATCCCTCCATATGCAGGGTAGTCGAGCCATGAAGGCCACTCAAGATACTTCGAGCTCAAAATCGAAAAGGAATGGTAAGTCCATAACAGAAGAAGAATAGACAACCGTGAAGGAGTTTGCTGCCTCTAAATGGGCCCACTTATTTTCGAGACTGGATTGGTGAAGATACACGCATGGATCAATGTACTCATGTAAGTAAAACATATGTGGTTTTTTTAATGTCCTACAAGATTTCGTGTAGATTCATTGTTATATTCAGCAATTGACTGTGGTCACAAACAACTAGTAATACCCAATTGTTTGCCTGCATTTTTGTTTTTCCCCAATTCTCCGTAACAATCATGTATTGGAATTCGGGATAGAAATGTTGTGATGTGCAATTTTGTGAATGGTCTTGGCTCATTACATGTGAAAGGAGTCAAGGAAATGATGGTAACATTCCTAAGATGTCTAACATACAATCTTATTCAATTATTGTTTCTAGATTTATCTAGGAACAAATTTTGCAACTTTGGTGTAGTTTATTGAATGGAGAAGGTTTGATTTCAGCTTTGCGTTCAGTCTGGAAATGCTCTTCTATTTGTTGTTTAACAATTCCCCGCATACAAAACTTCTTGACTGTTTTGGACCCTTCTTTTGACCTTGACCGTATTAACTGGGATCTTGTGGCTCCAGAGGGTTTCCCATCTCAAAGCAATAAGGACTTTCCCAAACAACTTGCATACAGTCTTTATCATGTTGAGAACTAACCTCTAGAGTTGCTATGCTGAAGTTTTAGTAAATGGAAGCTACTTTTGAAACATAATGTAATTATATTTTATCTGCCTAACTCATGGCAACCACGATTGTGGGATCTACGTGATGTTAGTGACTGAGCTCTATAATGGACATTTCACTTCACCAAATTTATTCAAGGTGTAGTTATTTCCAACCTTTATCTTAAATTATATCTAAAATTGTGTGAATTAAAAACTACTGAATGAATTTCACTCATAGGCTAAGGCGTCCGTAGTAGCACAACAACAAGGGGCCCTTCGAGTTGTTAAGCATGACTAAAATGAACACTTGGCAAGATCCTTGAGTTGGCAAGCCTTGAAGATGTTGATGACCGATTAAAGAGACTTGGGAGAAGTCTGCACATTTTCTTTGTGCATAACTTGGGACATAGTTGTAGCGAATATGTGGTTCATCCGTTTATGTCATCCAATGTTGTGCATGATACCTGAAGTGTTAACAACATATCCTTTTTTCATTTTTTTTTTTTATATCTACCATACTGTGTATAAGGGGATGTTTAAGAAGTTGCATCAGGTAAAGCCAGATGAAAAAGACAGGGATACAAATGCACAATTTTTTAAAAAACTACTGATGGGAGTTGGTATAAACATTTGAACCTCTCAATTTTTTATGCTCTTGCCCATGGTTATGGTCGTGAACTGAATTGCCAACAGATGAACCTGGCTTCATACCAAGTGGAAATCCTGTCAAGATACCTGGATGCAAAGGCAACAGTTTGTTGTTGCTGTTTTGGCTATAACTTAGTGGTAACATACAAATCTACCAAGTTCAATGGCCACAATACTACCAATTATGAAATAAAATGAAGACAAAGAAGGTCGGCAACTTACAGCATTTTATCGAGCTTTACATTATAGTTTGACCAATTATAAAATAACATCAGTATCTTCTAAAAATTTGTACAATATAATGGAAGTTATATACGACACTTGACTTGAAATTATATGCTATTATTAAGACATTTTACTAATGTTACGCAACATTATTGATATTTGCTTCATATTTGTAAAATTATAAGGTTACATAATATTTTAGACATATAAATAAATATTAATCTATAATGTCTAGAAATCTTAATAACCAAAAATTAAAAATTGATACAACAAGAAACTAGAGAATGGATGGAATATTGCAAGAGAATTTATGTTTCTTGCTAGGAATTGTTCATTTCAATGATAAGCAAGATGAGTTTTGTCTTTCTCAGAGCAATAAAAAGAACTGAAGTTACAGTCAAAGTCGCTAGTTGAAAACCAAAATAATTAGTTATAATAAGCATGAAGTAACTACATATGCTCTTTTTATTACATGTCTTTGAAAAGCATTTCACCAAGTTCAATTCTTTGAAAGATAAGAGAATACACAAAATACCAAGTTAATGTTTTGAATTTATCAATTATTATCATTACAAATTATATGCAATACTAACAAAAATAGAATATTAAACCAAGTATAAGTAAACAAAATAAATTCTTTATATAAGAGATCTAACTATCCTCACATGATACTGAATTATAAGATTCGAAAAGTTCAACTATGTTATGACTTATCTCTTTAAGAGATATTTCAACTTGGTAAGTTTGCCCAGTGTGGTACAAAGTGTCTTGGATGAACTGCAAATGGAGAAGGAAAAACCTAAGGTGCCTAGCAATCCTGTTACAATTAAAATTGAAATATGATAGAAATATCCAACAATTTTATTAAATTATGTTGAAATAATATAGTATATATTATATGACATAGCAGAGTAATGCATAGTATATAATTTATATGTACACTATATGAGCATACAAAATTGGATAAGGAAGTTGTCATTTACTAGATCAACTTACTTGTTATAAGAGATGGTTAATACATCTTAGTTATAAAAACTAGTAAGCAATATGTAGATTTTGTAATTATAGCATTTAATTTTTCTAGGATATCATAGGAAAATTTATCAACTTTTGGGCATAGAATGATATCTAACAAATGATTGAACATCTCTTGGAAAATTTAAATGGTGTAATTAAACAATTATAACTATAACATAGTTCCTTATGCACTTTGAACACATTATATGATGACTTTCAAATGATAAAGCTTTTTATTCTAATATTCTAATTTTGGGAAAAAGAATATTTGATGTCATATATAAATTGTAAAATGTTGTTTAATTCTACCAAATTATATATCTTTTGTAAGGTGTTGGATAAGTGTATCAAAGTATCACTTATTGTTAGCCCCTTGAATCCCTTGATGGGAAAATACAAGTATTTAGTAGTACTTTATACCAATGCTTGGCTTAACTTTGGTGTGTAAGGGTTGCATCAAAGGAAACAAGGTGGATGTGCGAGGCAATGTGCTTGGCAATAAAGCCAAGAGAAGCTAAAAGCAAGTTATGGCATTAGCCAAGATTTTAACCCAAGAGTGTAGGTGGCATTGTTGCAACATTATGGGTGGCATTATTGTAGCATTATGGGAGCCTAGGGATAGCAAATGGTGGCATTGGTTTCAAGTTGGAAAGATGTTTAGGGCGTTGGTTGGTGTAACAACATATGACAATGATGCTAACTTAAGTTGTTAGAAGGGTGTGATTGTTTAAGTATATCAATGTCTCATCTTGCCAGATGGTTAAATTCCTTAATGCCTTTTAGGGAGTATGTATGACTCACTCAAGAGTTGGCCAATGTTGGGACATGGACAAGGGTCTAGACCAATGATACGTACGCAAAAGGCAAGTTAGCTAACAAGGAAGCATGGAAGTGGTTACAACATCACAAAAATTAGCATTTGGGCTTGAGTTACCAATGATATGTGATCCCTTTAACATGCATGAGTTAGGGTCCAAACTAATGATACGTACGCAAAAGGCAAGTTAGCTAACAAGGAAGCATGGAAGTGGTTACAACATCACAAAAATTGGCATTTGGGCTTGAGTTGCCAATGATGTGCAATCCCTTTAACATGCATGAGTTAGGCATGCATCAACAAGCTACATGTTGCAAACAAAAGGCTAGATGCTATAAACAGAAACAAAGGGTGTCAATGCATGAGCACAAGCTTGGGTTGACATCCAACATGGTAGGTTATGGCTTAGCATGGACTTAGAGTGTGGACCAAGCCAAGAGAGACTCATGCACCACGAAAATAAGAGAGTATGGAGGTAAATTCTCCTAAAATGTGGGGGCATGATCTTGTGGTTGAAGTGGTAAGCAAGGGATGTGTATCCAAGTTGATGTATTGTCATGTCCTCCTTTTGTGTAGGAGAGCATGGGCTATCAAAGAAATAAGTTGATTGAGTAAGACACAAGGTGTCAATCTCTCCTTGAATGATATAGCAGAAGGTTGCTAAGAAGTGAGGAGTGCTTCTAAAGAAAGGAGATCCCACTAAACCTGATTAGTTTGACAGCCAAGTCATGCAAAACTATATGGTTAAGGGTGTCAACTATAATCCTATAAATAGTTATGGATTGCCAAGGGTCCATAACACTTGTATACACAACACATAAGTGAGAGGTAAGAGTAAGGTACTTAGCATTGTATTCTTTTATATACTAAGTAATAAAAGGTTAGGAAGGTTTTCATATGTGTAATGTACCTAATTGCTTTGCTTACATGCAATTATGTGCAAAGTTGCTTGTGTTCTTACTTTATGGGTTAGGTTAAGACCAAAAGGGCATCTTGGTTCAATCACAAGGCCAAAAATTTGGGTGAGGAAATTAGCCATGTGATAACTGGTATTAAAATATGGTTTAACCTATGGCTAGTAGATTGGATCTTAATGTGGTGTGAGAGCAAGTGACCAAGATTGAAAAGGCTCTTAGAGAGGTCTATGTGGAGTAGGATTTTTCAAACTTGGCAAGGCTTGCTGAGTTGGGAAAATCAATACCTCTTTTACAATCTAATCATAATAGTCTTAATGTTGCTTAGGTTTCTTATTTTGGTGAGATGGGACAAGATGTTATCCTTAAAAAGATGATAAGTGATCAAGCTAGTGGAGGAGTTGAGGATTTAAGAAAGATGAGAATTTCCAAGCTTAAGGCCTTTGAAGGGGATCATGATACCAAAGTGATCAAAAACTTCTAATGGGACATGGAGCAATATTTCAAAGTTACCTATGTGTTAGATGCAGAGAAGGTGAATCTCACTAGCATGTTTCTTGCTAAAGGCGTAAGCTATGGTGGTGAATAAGGCTTCATGACATTGCTAACATAGGCAAACCTCAGATTAAGACATAGGAGGTGCTTAAAAAGGAATTAAATGATTAATTCCTACCTTACAATATGTCATGAGTTGCAAGGGAGTTGTTAAAGAGATTAAAGCATAATGGCATGGTAAGCAACTATGTTAAGGAATTCAGCTCCTTGATGCTAAACATAAGCAATATGTCCAATAAGGATAAGCTTTTTAATTTATGTCAGGGCTTTAACCTTAGGTATAATTGAGCTAAGGAGATAAGGTGTGAAGGGCTTGTCTTTTGCATTTACGGGGGTATGCATGACTCACTTGAGAATTGATCAACATTGGGGCATGAGCAAAGGTCCATACTAATGATATGTTGGTGAAAAGCAAGTTGGCTAACAAGTGGGTATGGAAGTGGCTACAACATCACAAAAAGTTAGCCTATGGACTAGGGTCTAAGCCAATGATGTGTGGCCCCTTCAAGTTGCACGAGTTGGGCATGCATCAATGGGCTACATGTTGCAAATGAAGGCCTAAATGCTGCAAATGGTAGCAAAGGGTGTTAATGCATGAGCACATGCTCAAGTCAATACGTGACATGGCAAGTTATGGCTTAGCAAGGGCTTAGAGTGTGGACCAAACCAAAGGAGACTCATACACCATGAAAACAGGAGAGCATGGAGGTAACTTCTCCTAAAATGTGGAGGCATGATCTGGTGGGTAAATTGGTAAGCAAAGGATGCACCCTTGAATGGTCTACTAAGGAGAAAAGCTAACCAAGTAAGACATAAGGTGTCAATCTCTCCTTGAATAGTATAAAAGGTGGTTGCTAAGAAGTGGAAAGTGCTTTTAAAGATAGGGGATCCCACTAAACATGATTGATTTGGCAGCTAAGTCATGCAAACTTATATAGTTGAGGGTGTTAATTACAACACTATAAATAAGTATGGATAGCAAAGAGTCCACAACATTTCTATACATAACAGTTAAGTGAGAGGCAAGAGTGAGGTGCTTGGCATTGTAATTTCTTTTATATACTTTTATGAGAAAAGTAGTTAAAGATTGGGAAGGTTTTTGTAAGTGCCATATGCCTAATTGCTTTATTATGTGCAATTGTGTGTAAAGTTACTTGTGTTCTTGCTTTACAAGTTAGGCTAAGACCAAGAAAGCATCTTGGTGGTATCATGAGACCAAAACTTTGGGTAAGGAAATTGATCATGTGACACTTATCCTTTTTGAAGTGTTAAACCTTTTCATAACATTAGATGTTTGAGAAAAGATATTTTTTGGTGTCCTATATAATAATTGAGTTGTTGTATGATTAAACCAATTGTTGTATCTCTTTTATAAGGTTTGTGTATTTTTTATAAGATGGTTTTTCATTAACTCTTAACTTTTACTACTTATCATCACTTTATATATAGGTCAAAATTCCATTTTATTACCTTTTTTATCCTTTGCAAATGGACTACCTAAAAGTGCTAACAAATTGACACTAAATTACTTCAATTATTTAGAACTAAATGTTTTAAAGTCTAAAGGCCAAAATGATAAAATGGCTAAACATTTAATTATTGCCTAACAAGCCTCAGAGAATGAATCCCAAAATTGCATTTTCAAAGCACTTTTGCTTGCCATTCTTTATGGCCATCTTCCTCATCCTTTTCTTAGGAAATGTAATGATCAAAAACAACAGCCCTCTCTCCTAAAGGTAAGTCACCCCCTATCCATTTTGTCTCATAATTGTTTAAATGTCCTATCTTTTCTTGATGGGTAGGTTGAATTTCCTTATATTTGACCTAAAAAAAATAATGGTTTGGTTTAATAATTCAACAATATGGGTGTTTTCTTGAATGCGTGCACTTGGCATTTAAGTTCACTAGCATCAAATGTTTTCATTGGGCAAATTGTGATCATTGGTCAAATTCACCCTTAATTATATGAACAAATCAACTTGTACTTTTTTAGGTATATTATATATATATAACAAATGGGCCTTTAGCCTCCATTGAGGTTAGGGATGCTTTAACTACATATTCTTTCGACACTCATATGAACACAAGTGTAATGGATGACAATGATGAAAATGTTTCCCAAGATGAAGGTTTATAAATTAACATCGAAATTCCTACGATGGATATGCTTTTTGATTTGATGAATAAGATTACTAACTATTATTAGAAATATGCAAGGTCTACAAGTTTTAGTATAGTAAAACAAGGTGTTAGAATTGTGACCACAAACTAAAATATCAATATGTTATTTGCAATCTGGCCAAAGTTCATAAGTCTTAAGGTAACCTTTTGTACAACTAACAACCTAGCTTTAGGATTGGGTGTTTGGCTAAGTTATGTGTGATAAAAACAAGTAATAGGTGAAAAATCATTCACAAGTGTGATGATCACAACAACTCACTTAGTCTAATAATGCAAAGTTTTTGAAACAATATTGACACATATTAAGTAATGTTTAAAGGGATCTTAAGAAAAAGGGCATGGCTTGCATTAGACCCATGAAGGTTGTGAGGTCCATTGTCCTAAAGGCTAAAGGGTACAAAGAAATGGGTTACTTGCCTAAGGACCTCTACAATCACATTAACAAGGTAAGAAGATTGTAATGGTTGGATAGTGATGCCCAAGATGTTAATCTTTTGTTCTAGAAAATGTAGCATAAAAAAAAAAGGACTTTTTGTATGCTTTTGAATTGAATGAGAAGGGTTAGTTGAAAAATATTTTTTGGGCTAACATTGGAGTAGAGTTGCATACTTTAGGAGTTTGGGGATGTGAATTTCTTTTGATTTGATTTATATGGTCAACAAATATTATATGCCACTTTATCCATTTGTTGGGGTGAATCATCACAATCAATTAATCCTTTTGGGGTGTGCCTTGCTATACGATGATTTAGTTGGCACATATTACAACCAAAGTTGGCTAAAATGCATGAACAAGAAAAAGTCATGCATAATTGTGACTTATTAGTGCAATTCCATTACTTAAGTAGTAGAGATCATTCTAAGTGCAGTGCAACATAAATTGTATCTTTAGCATATAATATGAAATATTATATAGAAATTGGGTAGCTAGAAGGAGTATTAGTCCATTAAAATGACTTTTAAGAGAATTATGTATGACTTAATGATACTTTGTCATTTCAAAGAATAGTGAGGTTCTATGCTTGCAGAATACAAATTAGAAATGAATAAATGATTAGAATTGTTATACAAAGAGCAAAAGAAATGGGCATCCATATGTGTGAGGTTAAGTTTTTGGACAAGTATATCCACCACCTAAAGAAGTGAAGGCATGAACTCCTATTTTGTTGAGTATATCTATGCATAAAGTACTTTTAAGAAATTTGTTGAACAATACTAGAATGCTTTAACTGACAAAATTGAGAAGGAAGTTAAAGCCAATTTTTTCTCAGTAAACGAGGTGGTTCCTTATGTGACAAAATTTTCCAACCTTACTTTTGCCCAAGTCCAAGCAAAGATTATGTCTACATGGTATTATGAGGTTAAAGCTATAGTATTGTGACCTGATAGGTAGGCAAACATCACTTAATGGTATCATAAGGCCTTGTTCTTTCAAGGTTGCATTAAACCTTGAGAACCATGTTTTTAGTTGTAATTGTTGTTTTTTTTGGAATCAAGGGGATAGTTTGCAAACATGCTTTTTGAGTTTTGATAAAGCAAAACATTTACCTACTCTAAGAATAATATATCCTTACCATTTTAAATAATGGATGACATCCCACTCTAATTGGCATTCTTTGTCATTTATGTTATTTTACAAACTAATGCAATTGTAGGCATAATTGTGCTTGACTTTTTCTCATTCATGCATTGTAGCTAACTCTAAATCACCCTTTGCTATATGTTAACTGACTCATTACATAATAGGGCACACCTTAAAAGGATCAATTGACTGTGATGATTTATATTAATAAATGGATAAGAAAGATTATCTTCACTTTTTAATCATTTAACTTTGTTTTTATGTTCATTTTCATAGGATTGAACAACTTATATCTCTATCACTACCTTTTTTGTCACAAAATTGAATAACTTATATCTTCATTTTATGTAGCCAAAAAAGATTGTTTTCAATCATTAATCTCCTAACTTTATCCTTGTCTCTATTAGAATATAAACATAAACATAAACAATAAAACCAAACACTCTGAAATACCTCAAACTAGGTTTGAAATCACTCCATGCTTCTTCAAGAGTGATATTTTAAGTACTTATTATTAGAAAATTTTTTTAACAAGTAAATATAACATATAATAGCTTTTGCCTAAAAGGGATAGGGAACTACCTTGGCCTTTAACAAGTTTCTCGCCATATTTATGATTGATCTATTCTTCTTTTCAATATAAGCCTTAAACATTTAAAACAATTAAATACATCAAACTTCCCTTGCATTCAATAAAACCATTTCTTTCTTGTAATATCATTAATGAAGGTAAGAAAATACCTATTGTTACCATTTAATGGAACATCAAATCATAAATATCAAAATGGATAAGCTAGTGCCTTGCACACCAATTCCTTATCATAAAGGTTTGTTTACTTTATTTTGTAAGAATACATGCTTTATAAATCTTATTAGTATGATGTATCTAGCCAAGCTTGTCATTATATTTCCTTATGTAAGTAGCTTCAAGCTATGAAAATTTAAATGATCAAAACGAAGATGTCATAACTAAAACTCATCTTTTACAATAACATTAAGGCAAGTATAAACATTAGAGATAATATCAACTCAAAACATCTGATTTTTCATTAAAGAGGATTTAAGAATGAGTATATCTCTCCCATCAAGAATTAAGAGATAATTATCATGTATTCATATGTTATACCCCCTTTCAAGTAATTGACCTAAATTAAGTAAGTTGTTCTTCATGTCTAGTATAAAAAATGCACTTAAGATGTAATTATGATTTTTATTCTTCAAATTGATGAGAATTCATCCTTTTCCCCTTAACGAAACATTATTATCATCAATAAACTTGATTGTGGAGCAAATTAACTCATCACAATCAACAAAAAGCTTTTTCTTTCCACACATATGATTGGTACACACAATGTTAAGGAACTAAGTATTATAATTTGGTGTTTTAACAACTGAAATAACCATTATGGGGACTTGATTTTCATCATCTACATCTCCCACTTGTGTATAATGTGTTGTTTGATTATTCTTCCTAAACCTACACTCATAAGCATAATGACCATGCTTTTGATATGAGAAACACTTAACATTAGATTTTTCATACCTTCCTTTACCATGGCTCAACCTTGGCCTTTGTATGTTTAGTCCAATCTTCTTTAGTCATTGTATTGATTATCTCCATCTCTTTATTAACTTATCAATGCACTTCTTATTTATACATTATTCATGTGCTTGCAACATATTTATTAGTATATCAACTTACATTTGGGATAAATCATGTCCTTTTTTTATTATAACCACAATATGTTCATCATGACATAACATGGTACAGGTGTTCATAAGATACTTTCAACTTTCACTTAATTATTCAATGACTCTCCATAGATTCTCATTTAATTTATTAAGATAAGAACTTTATTTATATAGACTAAAATTGTTTTTAAATCTTCCATATGAAAAAAAGAAAAAAACTAAAACTAATGTCATAAGGTTTGGAGTTTCACTTTTCACTTTGTTTGCACATTAAAATGATGTCATCAAAATATCTCATGTCTGCATTGATAAGATTGCTTCAATAATTTTCTCAAAAATTTCATTATTTACCCCTTAATGGATAAAATAAAATGTCTTTTCAATTTTTTTTTTTAACTCTTGGTGAGTAATTAGTTGTCTATGCTTCTATTGTAATTATTACAAGTGTTATAACTCCACTGTCTATAATACTTAACAATTAGTTGTAGTAAAATGAGACTTTTATCTACATATAACATCAATTGTAATTTTTCTCATCCAAAATAAGAATTGAAATTAGGATCATGTCATTCATATTAAAATTTATGGTTTTCTTCTTAAATTAACATCCAATTATTTTTTATTTTTTTGATTTGGCCTTTAACTTTTGTTATTTTCCATTTGGCCTCTTTTTTTTTCACTATTGACATTTATAGCAACAACAACTAATGATGGGAGATGGTGTTGACAATGAAGGAACTTGGTGAATGTGCAACTGGCAGTGACAAGCTCACTATACAGAGAGATCGACAAGCCAACATTAATAAGAAACTAAGCTAAGAGGGGCTAAAAAGTTTTACTATTTTTTGACAAGATAGCAATACGTTAAAGGTGCAAGGAGATAGATCGACAACCTCTAAGTTGAGATTAACAAGTTTGGGGCAGCCACGATAAGTAGAAAAAGTTGGATTGGCAGTGGAAGTTAAGGTGATACCTTCAAATCTTTGTAGATCTACAGTGTTTATAGCCTTTTCAAGGCACATGGTGATTGAATTTAAGTTGATTAGTGTCCGATGATGTAAGAGATAGCTTTTGACAATAAAATGGCAACTTTTACAATGCTCCAACAACAACAATGGTGATTTTGGCAATGAAAAACAATGGCTTTGTGACTTTTGTAATTCTGGCAACTTCTATGGTAGCTTTAATAATCCTGTAATGACTTCAATAAGACTTATATGCTTTCTTTCAATCCAAATCAAAATACTTATTCTAATACCACTATTAGATAATTATACAAACACTATAATTTTATTAAACTAATAAAACATCACATAATAATTGAAAAGTACACATAATAATATAAACAACATGTTTGTATATAATTACATACACTATCTCTACTTAAATAGTAAAACTTAAATTAAATTCAACTAAACTAACCTTTACTATAATACAAATAAACTCTTAATATAGATTAACATAAAAAATTTCAGAGAAATTTACTAGGTATGGTGGTTTGCTAATTTCCCTTTTACTCTTTCTTTCTTTGGTATTTTTGTGTATTGTTGCGATGATAGGCTAATGATGTTGACAAGAGTTGGAATTACTACTGAGTGTGGTATTTGAAACTATAAAAGATTCCATGTCTCATTTTTTACTCTTTCAGGGCTTAGTTAAGTTGACTTCCTTCACATCATATGTATAACCCTCTTATGAGGTTTGGGAGTACAAATTAAATAGTTAAGTTTAAGCTTTTGCTTAAATTTGTGTTAACAAGGTCCCATTAAGATATTTTTGTTATCTATTAATGCTTCAATGCTGTTATGTATGGGAATTCTAACAAAGCTTGATTCTTTTATAAGTACTCCAATTCCTGGTAGAGTATAAAAAGTCAAGTTCTGACAACAGTTTTCTCCAAGTTGTCAACATAAAGCATACAAAGCTAAGGTTCTTTAATGGTTTAATCAACATCCTAATCACTCAAACACCATAGAAACAAGCACCTCCCTATTCCTTTAACATAAGTCTTAATCACAAGCTTGTTTCACTGGTGCCAAGTCATAGGAATAATATGTTCATTCATTAAAATGTGTTCTTTATGAGGCAAAACAAATATTGGGAGAATATGCATCTAGCCCTTCATCCAATGATCCCTTTAGAAATTATGATCCTGATGTAGATGTGTTTAACCCTTTAATCATCAAAGGTGACAAAAGAAGACAAGTAGGAAAGCAATTAGACAAGCAAGGACAAGGGTAAAAGTAAAAGCATATGCTTTACTTTTCCATTGAAAGCACTTTTGTCCTTATTTAAGTCAAAACAATAGTACTCATGTAAAAGCATTTTCATATGAAGGAATTTGCTTTTCCATTAAAAGTATTATGGCCATATCCAAACTACTTTCCAGCTTACCTAACATTTAAAGCAAAGCCTCCTCTCTAAAAAGATCTAAGCACCTAAAGCCTTGGTAGAAGAAACCTTTCACTTCTCCCTAATCATGAGCTTAATGTTTTGGAAGAAGATTTTGTGATTAATAAAGAAGTCTTGAGAAGAGTTTTATTCTTAGGATAATATTAAGAAAAGAACTTGGTTTTTAAAGCATTTTTAAGTTAAAAGTAAATGGAAGTCTAGCAAAATTATTGACCAAATGACTAGAAACAAAAGGCATTTTTTATTTTTTGATTAGTTGGATGAATATTGTTTTCAAATAGGTTATAGTATCCTTGGTCATCTTTCACTAAGGAAGATGAGTTATGTGCTTAAATCCAATCTTAATAATGAGGGTTTGTGAATGGTTATAAAATTGGGTCAGTTAGCCCACTCCATTTGAAATTTAATTTAAACATAAAAATCTCTTTTATCTTTACATCTCCTTTCAAAATATGTGTGGAACATGAAGATCTTTCAACAAAAAATATTCAAAAACTTTTAGAACAAAATATTTATACTAATAAGTTTTTACAAATTATTGGTAATCAACTTTTAAATGTTAAAGCTATTGTTTAAAGTTTTTCTACTTCAAGTAGTGTTAATTCAAAGCAAACAAAGTTTTCTACAAAACCTATTTTCAATCCTTTTTAAGTTTCAAAAACAACTTCTGATGAATTTATAAAAGCCTTAAAGTAATGTTTACAAGCATTATAAGCTCCTAAGTAAGATCTATCAACAAGCAAAATAATACAAATTCTAATAGCTCTTAGTGATACTACATCACAAGCTTCTGTGTTTGACATAAAATCACCCAAGCTTTGAAGGCTTAAAGTGCAACCTTTTATGGAAACATCTTTAAAGATGTATTATCTCATACTAACGGCTCATGATTTAACATTTGAAGAAAAGCTTGCTTTTCTTTAAACAAAGTGCAGTTCCAATTCAATTTATGAATGGAACATTGATGAACTTTTGAATATCAAATTCTGAATCTCTTTTAGCAAATGACATTGGTGTCTAATGCATACAAGACCCAAAGTCATATGTCTAACCAAGCAATCTCTAAAATCCTAGTTGCAAGATTCTCCAAACAACTTAAGGCTTATAAAATTATATTCTCACTCTAATAGATCACATAAGCATTTTCCAAGCTATCAGACAGGATGTTCATTAAGGACCTCACCTTGACCATAACCAACAACCAATCCCAGATGTTGTGGCAAGTTTGATCTTTGCTATAACAAAGCATTTCATAAGTGATTCTTTGCACCTAAAAGATAAACACACTAAGCTCTTATCTAACATTAAGTGTAAGTATCTACATAATTTCTATTAGTATAAAAATACATTCCTAATGCATGTTATGTAGTAGGATGATGCCAACTAAGTTTTCTAGAAAGAAAAGTTCTTAACAGGACTGCCAAGGTTACTCGGTGATCAGGTAAGATTGAAACTTTAAGCCCAATATAATGGTCAAATTCCTTATCATCAATTAGCTTATAGAGAACTTATAAACTTTGTCAAGAAAGAAGGTTTACAAATTTGTTTAGATCTTAAGTTTCAAAAGTAGATCAAATTGATGCAAAAAACCCCAAAAAGATGTGGCTTAGGGACCCAACGCACACAGGGAATCAAAGAACAACCAGGAAAGCTAAACCAGAGTTTAATATCACAAACCTTGGACCCACTCTGGGAAGGAACACAAACCTAGCGTATTTAAGAAGGATATAGATGCTACACTCCAGAAAAGAAAGGAATTGGGAGTGATAAGTCGATTAGAACGCCACAAGAAGTACCTCTTGATAAGTTCTTTAGTCCCTAAAAGAACCAAAAGAAAAACTCTTGCTTTCTATTTCACTCAAAGTTGTCTGACTCTCCAGAGCTTACAAGGAGAGCCTATTTATAGGCTCAGATAGCAATCCTAAAGAGGCACAAATTCCTACTTAGGACAAATCCTTATTTTGGAGGAATTCCTAATTGTGGACAAATTTTAACATAAATAATAAACTCTTATTTAGGAAGAAATGTTATTACTTATTCTGGCCTATTAAGTATTCTAATTATATTAATTAGGGCTGAACTCCTTGTCAAACTTGAATTCGCCCCATTTGAAGCTAGGTTGGCCTAAATGTCCTAAATCAGCCCATTTAGTGCTTCTTTAATCTTTTTGGCTCTAACTCATGTTATTAGGCCTTTTGGGATGTGCAATGGACCTCTTGCAACCATTGGAGCCTTCCACCGATCATCTTTATGGTTCTCATCATTCCCCCTCTCCTCAAAAGGATTCGTCCCCGAATCATCACCTACATCAAAAGGGGAAAGATCAGAAACGTTAAATGTTGCACTCACATTATACTCACTAGGAAGATCCAACTGATAAGCATTGTCATTAATTCGGGCTACAACTTGAAAGGGACCATCTCCTCTGGGTTGTAGCTTCGAACGCCTTTGAGCTGGGAACCATTCCTTGCACATATGCACCCAAACCCAATCACCAAGTTCAAACACCACCTTCTTTCGTCCCTTGTTGACATGGGATGCGTGGTGCTCAATTCGTTTTTCAATATGTTGTCGCACCTTCTCATGCAATTTTTTTATCATGTCAACCTTGCATTCCCCATCTAAGCTAGCATACTCATTGGCAGGTATAGGTACCAAATCCAAAGGAGTCAATGGATTAAAACCATATACAATTTCAAATGAAGAGTAACTAGTAGTAGAATGAACACTCCAATTATACGTAAACTCAACATATGGTAAACAATCTTCCCATGTTTTCAAATTTGTTCGAGTAATAGCATGCAAAAGAGTAGAAAGAGTTCGATTAACTACCTCAGTTTGCCTATCAATTTGTGGATGACAAGTAGTTGAAAACAATAGCTTAGTACCTAACTTACCCCATAAAGTCTTCCAGAAGTAGCTTAAGAACTTTGTATCCCGATCTGAAACAATGCTTCGTGGCATGCCATGCAAACGTACTACTTCTCTAAAGAATAAGTCAGCCACATTGTTTGTATCATCAGTTTTATGACATGGGATGAAGTGTGCCATCTTTGAAAATCTATCAACAACAACAAATACAAAATCCTCACCCCTTTTTGTTCGTGGCAATCCTAGTACAAAGTCCATAGATAAATCAACCCAAGGATGGTTAGGTATGGGTAGAGGGGTATACGAGCCATGAGGTAAAACTCTAGATTTAGCTTGTTTGCATGTTATGCATTTTGCACATATCCTCTTAACATCTCGTTTCATTCGTAGCCAAAAAAAAATGTTCATTTAGGACATCTAGGGTTTTCCTAACTCCGAAATGACCCATTAGACCACCCTCATGAGCTTCTCTTACAACCAACTCCCTCAAAGAACTCATAGGCATGCATAAACGATTTTCCCTAAATAAGAAACCCTTATGCCGATAAAACTTCTCAAAGGCTGACACCTCACATGCTCTATATACATTAGCAAAGTTAGGATCATTCACATATAAATCCTTAATGTGTTCAAATCCTAAAAAGTTTGCAGTAAGTGTAGAGATAAGGGCATACCTGCGAGATAACGCGTCAGCTACCACATTTTCCTTAACATTTTTATATTGGATGATGTAGGGAAAGGTCTCAATAAATTCAACCCACTTGGCATGTCTTTTGTTCAACTTTCCTTGTCCCTTCAAGTGCTTCAAAGATTCATGGTCAGTATGGATGACAAACTCTTTAGGCCAAAGGTAATGTTGCCATGTCTCCAAAGCTCGTACCAATGCATACATCTCTTTATCATAAGTAGGATAATTAAGGCTTGCTCCACTTAGCTTTTCACTAAAGTAAGCAATTGGGTGCCTTTCTTGCATCAAAACAGCTCCAATGCCAATACCTGAGGCATCACACTCAATTTCGAAAGCTTTTGCAAAGTTAGGTAAAGTAAGTAAAGGTGCAGAATTTAATTTTTCCTTGATACAATTAAAAGCCTTGTCTTGGTCACTACCCCACCTAAAACTCATGTTCTTTTTGATAAGCTCAGTGAATGGTGCGGCAATGGTGCTAAAGTCTTTAACAAAGCATCTATAGAAACTAACTAGACCATGAAAGCTACGCACATCACTAGTTGACTTAGGTGTAGGCCAATCACGAATTGCCTTAACTTTTTCCTCGTCAACCTCAACACCTTTAGCACTGACAACATAGCCAAGAAATGTGATCTGATCAATACAAAAGGAACATTTATGTAAGTTAGCATATAATTTCTCAGAACGTAAAACACTTACAACAGAACGTAAATGATCAAGATGATCTTCTAGGGTTTTACTGTAAACCAAGATATCATCAAAATACACCACTACAAATTTACTAATGAATGCACGTAAAACATGATTCATTAGTCGCATAAAAGTGCTTGGTGCATTAGTGAGACCAAATGGCATAACTAGCCACTCATACAACCCATACTTAGTTTTGAAAGCTGTTTTCCACTCATCTCCCTCTTTCATCCTAATCTGATGATATCCGCTTTTCAAATCAATCTTAGAAAAAACACATGACCCATGCAATTCATCTAACATGTCATCTAATCTAGGTATGGGGTGACGATACTTTACAGTGATTTTGTTGATTGCTTGACAATCAACACATATCCTCCAAGTCTCATCTTGTTTTGGTACAAGTAGGACAGGCACAGCACATGGACTCATGCTTTCCCTCACATATCCTTTGGACATAAGCTCCTCAACCTACCTTTGAAGCTCCTTTGTCTCCTCAGGATTACTCTTATATGCTGGCCGGTTAGGGATGGATGCACCTGGGATGAAATCAATTTGATGCTCAATTCCTCTATTAGGTGGCAATCCACTTAGGATATCGTCAAGGAATACATCTTCAAATTCCTGCAATAATGCAACAACAACACTAGGCAAAGATGAGTCAAACTTGTTGGTGTTAAAATAAGCCTCCTTGTACAAAAGTATAATCATAGGTTGTTTGGCATAGAATGCTCTTTTGACATCACTTCCTTTTGCATAGAGATTTTCTTTTTTCTTCTCTTTTTCTTGTGTCCTCACGTTTTCTTCTCTTTTATCCATCTCTCTTTTCTGTTCACTCTCATTTTTAATCCTTAATTGATCCTCATATGCTTGTTGAGGTGATAATGGTACAAGAATGACAGGTTTTTCGTTCATTACAAAGGAATATCGATTCTTGAAGCCATCATGCATAACTCGCCTATCAAATTGTCATGGTCTTCCTAATAGAATATGTCCCGCATGCATGGGTACAACATCACATAAAACTTCATCACGGTACCTTCCGATAGAAAATGATATGAGCACTTACTGATTTACCTTCACTTCACCACTCTCATTCAACCACTGTAGTTTATATGGTCTAGGATACTTCATAGTAGGTAAATCCAGCTTCTCAACCATAGTTATGCTAGCAACGTTAGTACAACTCCCACCATCAATAATCATACTACATACCTTATCTTTGATGAGACACCTTGTCTGAAAGATGTTATCTCGTTGCACCTCATTTTCTTCTTTTGCTTGTACATTCAATGCTCGCCTCATAATGAGAGCTACTCTGTTAACTAGATACTCCTCCCCATCACATTCACCCTCTGACGGTGGCACAGAATCATCATCTGATTCACTTTCAGTTTCAACATCACAGTTACTTCTCAAGATCATTGCATGCTTATTTGGACATTGAGACGCAATGTGACCCCTGCCCAAACACTTAAAACATTTAACATCTCTATTTCTACTTGGTTGGGGTTCGAATTTACCTGTCTCATTGCTAGAACCCACATTCTTGTGCTTGGGTAGCTCGGCTTTGGACTTGTAATTGGCCATCTCGTCCCTTTTACTCCAGTTTGGCTTCCACGATGAGGTAGAACCGGAATTCTACCCAACCCGTGTGGAGCCCTTTTGTTTAAGTTGCCTTTCAACTTTCATGGCCATGTGCACCATGTCTTCCAATTCCATATAATGCTGCAATTCAACCACATTTGCTATGTCCCTATTTAGCCCTTGCAGAAATCGAGCCATGGTTGCCTCTCTATCTTCTTCTACATTGGCCCTAATCATGGTAATCTCTATCTCCTTGTGGTAGTCCTCCACACTTTTGGTGCCCTGAGTGAGCCCTTGCAACCTTTGGTACAACTCCCTGTAATAGTGATCAAGGACAAACCTCCTCCTCATGATAGCCTTCATCTCCTCCTATGTATCAATAGGCCGCTCATGATTTCTTCTCCTAGTCAAAATAAGTTGATCCCACCAAATAATAGCATAATCAGTAAATTTAACGGCAGCGAGCTTTACCTTTTTCTCCTCGGAATAGTTGTGGCAATCAAAAACCAATTCAACCTTCTTTTCCCATTCTAGGTATGCATCAAGATCATTCTTACCTTGGAATGAAGGAATTGTCATTTTAAGACTACCCAAATTATGATCGTAGGTGCCTTGCCTCCCAAATTCTCTTCGATCCCTTCTATTGTTACCAATTCTAACCATCGTAGTTTGATCATCAACTTCATCATCTTCTACATCATCTTCATGGTCATAGGCACATGTCAACTGCCTTCTTGCTTTGGGAGCCTCATATTCCCTATGTTTCCTTTGCAACTCTGCTATTGTAATAGCTTACTCCTCCATCCTCTCCCTCATATCATCAAATCTGGTATTCATGCGTTCAAATTGTTGTTGCATAGCTTTGATCATGAAGGTCACATCACCAGCTCCCTCTTGAGCTACACCTTTGTCTTTGGACGTCATAGTCTTACTTCTGCACAAAACAAATGGGATACCTCACAGAACACTCCCTCATGTGTTTCACTCAAAAGATTATGTCACACTCCCTCATGTTTACACTTTTTATGGTTTTTTTTTTTATATATGAACTTTCACTCTTACCTTTTACCACTCAGATTTTCCCTTTCAGCTCTATAAAGAACTAAACAACGTAAATCAAGGGTATTGATTTTGAACAGAATAAGCTAAATGGCGTAGAATTGAACAAATTGGAGAACAAGAATTAAGCAAAAAAGGATGTCAACACAAACGGATTTAATGAACTAAATTCACAAAAATCAGGATAGGAGTAATATAACCTAAAGGACAACTTGGGTAACAAAATAGGAAAACAAATGGTAGAATTGGAGTTGAGTAAGAAAATTTTATTATTATTGTGGCCAATATGACCAAATTGTTAACCTTATCAATAACTTTGAATTTGATGTTTTCTTTCTTTTGTTCTTATTCCTTCCCTTTTTTTTTTTTTTGGTTTTTTTTTCAACACAAAACAATAGTAGAATACTTAAACATACCAATTGGAATTGAAATTAGCACATTTATGAGCTTAAACAAACAAGCAAAGAGAGAAGGATTGCAAATAAACATATTTGTGCGTTTAAATGATGATGCACATAATAGACAAACTAAACAACAATAAATAAATCAAAAGATAGAAAATTGAAGAGTGAGTGGATTCAACCTGATTTAGAACCTGGCTCTGATACCAACTGATGTGAAAAACCCCAAAAAGACGTGGCTTAGGGACCCAACGCACACAGGGAATCAAAGAACAACCAAGAAAGCTAAACCAGAGTTTAATATCACAAACCCTAGACCCACTCTAGGAAGGAACACGAACCTAGCGTATTTAAGAAGGATATGGATGCCACACTCTAGAAAAGAAAGGAATTGGGAGTGATAAGTCGATTAGAATGCCATAAGAAGTACCTCTTAATAAGTTCTTTAGTCCCTAAAAGAACCGAAAGAAAAACCCTTGCTTTCTATTTCACTCAAAGTTGTCTGACTCTCCAGAGCTTAACCCTAAAAAGTAAGCAATAATTTTAAAGGCATAACCCTAAAAAGAATGAGGAATTTTAGCATGACTTATCATGGAATTAACCATATCCAACAAGGTTTGGTTTCTCCTTTCCAAAACATCATAATGTTATGGTGTTCTAAGATGAATCCATTATGAAAGAATCTTATTCTCTTTTTGATATTCACAATGCTCTTGATCTAAGTATTCACCACCTCAAACTAATTGAAGTACTTTAAAACTTTTCCAATCTGTTTCTCTACTTCTTTTTTAAACTCTTTGAACTTTTCAAATGATTCATATTTGTATTTCATTAGATTTACATAACCATGTTTGGAATAGTCATAAGTGAATATAATGAAATAAGAGAAACCAACTCTTATGTGAATTATCATTAGACCATATGCTTTTGAATGTATTAGCCTTAGTAATTCATTGGTAGGCTTTCCTTTTTTTCCTTAAAAGAAGACTTGGTCATCTCTCCCAATAAACAAGATTCTCATATTCCATATGATTTATAACCAAATGGATCCACGTAACCATCCCTATATAACTTAAGGACTCTTATTTCATTGATATGACCCAATTGACATTGCCATACTAAAGATGCACTTTGATTATCCACTTTAAGTCTTATATCATCTCTGTTGACAAAGGACCTATCTAAATCAAACAAATACAAACCATTTGTATAAGAACAAGATCCATAATAAACATTATTCTAATAAAAGGAACAACCTTTGTCCTTAAAATTAAAATTTAATACATTTAATGCTAAACAAGAAATGGAAATGATATTTTTGGAAAGTATTGGAATATGATAATAATTATTTAAGTTATAGTAATAGACCTAAAGGCAAAGGTAAATAACAAGTTCCAATAACTAATGTAGCAACTCTTGCTCATCTATATCTTATAAATCCATCATGCCTTTTTACAACAATATAATATTCCTTAGTTTTTTTTCACATTTATACAAATGTGAGAACCATATTCTATATCTAATGCTCAAAATGAATAATTAAGTAGATAAATTGATCTCAATCATAAACATACCTAAATTTAAAGCTTCAATAAGCTCCTTAACCTTCAACCTTATAAGGTACTATTTTTGGTTACTCTTCTAGTGGCCTTTCTTGTCATAATGATGACATATGCCCTTATTTTTAACCTTCTAGACACCACCTTTAGGCTTCATTGCCTTCACTGTTAAATTCTTCTTCTTCTTGGGCTTGCCCTTTGAAGAATCAACAAAGAGAATACGGGCCATTTCTTACTTAAGAGAGCCCATAACAATTTTAAGCATGTTTAATAGTTCTAATAGTATAGCTTCCAAATGATTCATTTAGAAGTTCATTATGAACTATGAATAGCTTAATGGTAATGACTACAAGATCATATCTGCACTTATATCGCAATTCATGACAAAAACCCAATTGACTCATTTTTCTATGTAGCCAATCTTCATCAATACATGAGCACTTACTAAAGATCCTTCTATCATCTTGCAACAGAACAAGTTCATAGAGGTCTTATACCTCTTACTCCTAAATTGTATATCAAATAGCTCCTCGAGATGCAAAATGATGGTATGTGCATCCATGTTTTCATTTTGACTTTGAGGCTTAGAAGATATATTAGCAAACACCATATATGTAGCCAAGTCATTATCAACTTTATGTTAATTATATGACTCAACTTCTTTCTCATCAACATCCTTCATTAGGGGATATGGAGTAGAATCATCAAGGACATATAGCTTTTTTTCTTGCTTGAGAATAATTCTCATGTTTTCATAACAATCTAAGAAATTTGGTTCAATAACTCTATTAACATCAAGTATGTTATACAAGGATAGGTTATTACTCATTTTGTAGTAACCTATATATATAAAAAGTGAGTATTAGCTTTATGCATACATACCATGATAGATTGAGCTTTAATAACTTATTTTGGTCACTCCCACTATTTTACTCAAATTAATAGCTCTTACTATTGACTCAAAAAATCCCAATAGATTTTCTATTATGCTAGTATCCCATTTAATTTATTTAACCTTGAGTGACTTAACAAATCAAATAAACTAAATTAGGTAGATAACATAGTTTACTAAACACATCTAATGTGACTCTTAAATCAAATAATAATAACTCCTCATCAAAACATATCATATATGTTTCATCTAACTATTATCTCTAAATTTATAAGATTATAAATGACTAATCCAAATTGTATAAATTTAGTTAAGTAGGACTCATCAATCATGGTATTAAATATATTTAGTTTGTGATCTTAAGTAACTCAAAAAATTAATCCTTAAACAAAATTTTATTTTTATACTTTGATTATGGAAGGCAACTTACCATGTTCTTAACATGTCAATGTTTGATTTGAGTGATTTTGTTAATTAATGTTGGTCTCATACATTGATATCACAATTGTAATATATATTGTATATAATATATAATCCTTTCATGTCATTGTAATATGAATGATTATGGACTATACTAAATTAACTTCCTTAAGCCATAGAAAGAACTTAGGTGGTCAAATCTTAGAGTATTGCAGCATAATTTTTCAAAGTTCCTTTGCTTGCAACCTTCATATTAATGTCTCCTTTGACCCTTTTATCTCAATTTAAATGATTACAAATAAACATTCTATCTAAGTCCTAAATTCTATAATTCCATAACTTTTACATAATAAGAAGAAAAACCTTGAGTTACATTTAAGGAGTATTTAAATGAAAAAAAAAAATTACAATTAAAAATTTAAAGAAAAATAGGAAATGCATTCCTTATACACTTCTTAAATAAAACATTCATTTAATCATAAACACAATCACATTAGTCTATTAAGTCCATAACCATCCATCATGTTACTATAATTATATCATGTGCACAAAAAAAAAACATATATTTAATTCTAATTATTGATCTTTGGTACAAGTTAAAATAATAATGTTATTAAATTAAATTAATTTGGTACTTACTATTTAAATAAGAATCCTAATCAAGTTAAGTATCAATCTTGTAATTGATTCTACAATCCTAATGTTGGGCAAAAATTTTCAGGATAATGTTGAAAATCATATCAACTTTGTGTTATTTTACAAATCTAGCACACCCTTTAAAAGTAATAGTTTACCCCTTATAGAATTATTTTGTAACAAATTTAGCATGTTGTCACATGTTATTGATCAAATCTATTTGATTCAATGATGTGCCAAGGTGATTGATATGAAGATGGAATAGTGGTTGACTAGACACCACATAAGTGCTGAATAGTTAATGGGCCATATAGGCATGGCTTAGCCCAAGTCACTAATTAAGTTAAATAAAAAAGATAAAAATTTGTAGATTGTTTGAAAATTGATGATTTTAAAATTTTAATTGAATCAATAAAAACAAAATTGTAAAAGTGAAAGAGGGCAACAATTAGATCAAAACCTAAAATTCAAATTAAAAGAGTGCTCAAGGTAAAGAAAGAGATAGCCATAGATTCTGAGGAGTTATAGGTTTGATTGCTTGGCTAAAAATGAGTGAGTGTATCTGTGTGTGTGTGTGTGTGTGTGTGTGTGTATGTGTGTGAGATATATATATATATATATATATATATTTTATATATATCAATGTGATAAAGGACATGATCCTACATTAGTAGAAAAGCTTCAAAGGAAAAGAAAACATGGTCAAGGCCATTACAATTTGATACCCATTTTTGAGACAAGTGTTAGTCCATAAGAAACAAAAGTTGAAGTAGATGTTGATCCATTGATTCAAGTAGATTGTGATTACTTAATTAAACTATTAGTATTTTTAAATTTCTAAGGTTGTGAAAGTGAAATTGGCTAAAGTCATATTTAGCCTTTTTTTTTAATCTAATATTCATGAATAGCATGCTTTAGAGTGGGTATTATGGGACATGAAATTGAAGTTTGTTAGATTAGGGTTTTATTTTATTTTTTTTCATAATTTCATAATTTAGAAAGCAACATTCTTGACTAAAATGACTATTTAAATTAGGTTCTACATTTTGCAATATTATAAGAGGTAAAACTAAATTAGCGTATAGACAATTGTCATTGAGTTAGAGTTTAAATTCATTATTTAATATTGTAGAATGTTGATTAACATGATAATTTATCATAATGGTATCATGGAACTTAAACCTGAGATGTAATATGTTGGTGGCATACATGAAGTGCTTCAAGTCATTAGTACAGAGTATCTATCCATGCTAACCATAAAAGATATAGTAAAAAGGCATAGATATAATAACATTGTTGACTACATGTACAAGTTTCCATATAAAAAAATTAAGAATCTAAAACAATTAAGTAGGACCTTAAATATGCCATTACTATTGATGTTCACAAAGATGGCAGAATCAAGAGAGCACGATGTGTAGATTTATGTTCAACATGGGGTGGATGAGGCATAAATAGTTAGTGACATTCCATCATTATGTTTTGATGGTGAAGTTCAAGCTAAATTTCATAATTAGGGAAGGGGTGTAGAAGAGGGTGTTAAAAAGGTTATAGAGATAGATGTTAGTGAAGGAACATGGAATGTAAATTGTGAACATGACATGGAAGACGAAGAAGTAAATAGGATAGTCCCACAATCTTATGAACATGTTGCCACTAACTGTGTTGAACAAGTGTAATAAGCAAAAGGACAGAATATGATTGAGCAAGAGTCTATAGCATATGAAGAACTTATTACCCAACCACGAGATATACCTTAACATGAGTAGCAATATGATGGCAAAATAAATGGTGATGTGAGAAAAGTTAGCTTAGATGAAGATGATCTTGACTTTATCCTTATTAAAGGGAGTAACAATAATGATGAGCTAAAGGACGATGATTTGTTGACAAATGATGAAGAGTATATGCATGTAAGGAAGAAAAAGTTGGGAATGAGGAATAAAAGAGTAAGTAGTTAGGAACATATGTTGAACCAAGAGACAATGTGCTTCGAATGCTAATAAACACAACTACACATGATGTGCACTACACTAATGAGCAATTTGGATGACATAATGAATATGAGGACTTTGATAAAGAGGTAAAGACCCCTTTGACCAATGAGGAAGATGATCTAGATATTGATAATTGTAAATTTAAAAGAAGAAAGAGGTATAGAGTGTACGACCCAACTTATGATCACATAACTTTAGAGCTTAGTATTAAGATGAAGTTTAAAGGTCCTAAACAATTAAAGGAATACATCCAAAGTTATACAATCCTTAATTGCTATGCAATAACATGGCTGCAACAAATAATAATAAAATAGGGGTCAAATGTGTTATAGGTTGTGCATGGAGAATCTATGTGAGTTAAGGGATAAATGTGAAGACATTCATGGTAAAGTCTTTATTAAACACATATATATGCTGTAGGGTATTAAGGAATAAATAAGCTTTAGTTAAGTGGTTAGTGAAAAAGTATTTGTACAAGTTTTAAAGGAACCCAAATTAGCCTATGTGTAAGACATTTGCACTTATTATTGCCTAAATGCAATGTTACAAAGCTAGACACAAGACCCTCAACATGTTACAAGGATTCATAGAAGAACACTACAATAGATTTAAGTCATACGAGATTAAGCTACACAATACTAATTGAGATGGTATTTTTAAGCTTGAGATTGACCCTACAATTATAGATGCAAAGCTTATCTTTTACAAGTTCTACATTAGGCTAAAGATATTAAAGACTAGCTTTTTAAATGGTTGTAGACCAATTATTGGATTGGACAAATGTTTCTTAAAAACATTTTTGGGTGGAGCTTTGTTATGTGTTATGGAAAAGGATGAAAACAACCAAATGTATCCTATTACTTAGGTTATATGACCAAGGAAAATATTGATAATTGAAATTGGTTTCTCAAACTCTTAGCAAAATAATTGAATATCATAGATGGTCTTAGGTTGATAATCATAAGTGATCAACAAAAAGTACTACAACATCATGCATTATTATTTATGTTATAATTTGATCAAATGATGTGTTATTTTTTAATCTTCCTTTTTCCTTATTTTTATTATAGGGACTACGTGAACAAGTAAACAAATTGATGACATTAGCTAAGTATAAGAATTATGTCATACATATAAATGCAAATTGGCACAAGAAGTTTAAAGGCCATTCTTTGAAGAAGTGCTTTTGAAGGGCAGTTAAGAGCACAACAACCTTTAACTTTAGATAAGCATTGGAAGAAATGAAGGAATTATCTCCAAAAGTGCATGTAAATTTCACCAATAAAGAGGTCAATAGGTTTGTGAAAGCCTTTATCAATACTTGGCTTAAGTGTGACATGGTGGATAATAACATATCAAAGTGCTTTAATGGGTACATTGTTGAGGGAAGGACAAAAAGTATAATCAACATGCTTGAGGATATAAGGATGGCATTAATGGAGAGGATTGGGGAGAAGAGAAATTTGATGGAGCAATCTTTTGATACTATATGTCCTCACATAAGAAAAAAGTTTGAAAAGATCAAGTTTGATTCAAGGTTATGTATTGTCAAATCAAATGGAACCATGAAGTATAAGGTCTCCTATTTTGATGATAGGTTCATTGTTGACTTGAACACTTTAAGTTGTAGTTGTAAAGTGTGGGATTTAACTGGAATTCCTTGTAAGCATGGTGTGGCATGTATAAATCACCAAAAACTAGGCCTCAATGACATTGTATAACATCATTACAAAAGTGAAATAGATTTAAGTACATATGCCCATGTAATAAAGCCATTTAATGGATAGAAAATGTAGCAAACAATTCAAAATTGTACCATACTACCTCCACTTTTTAGAGCTATGCTTAGTAGGCCAAAAGGGCAAGAATGAGAGATAGAGATAAGTTTCTTAAGAGACATAGACATATGTCAAAGGTTGGAGTGAAAAAGTAGCACAAGTAATGCATGGAGTTTGGTCAGAACAAAAGAGGATGTCCAAAGGTTGATCTTTAAATGTCGGTTGCATCATCTTGTAAATCTATAAGTAATGAAGCCCATATTTTCTAATATTAGATTTATTATATTTATTTGTTTTGCTTTTTAGGATATTTTATAATGCCTTCTTTCACTTTTATTTGTGGATGTAGTAAAAAAAAAAAAAAAAAGGAGAGACCAAAACGGGTTGTTACTATAAGTCAATAAGTACAACCAACTAAGGAAATGGTACAAGTGCTACCAATATAGGTCAAACACCAACACATGAGATAATTGATAGACATCAAGTGCAGTCAATAAGTGTTTTACATGTTTCTTATTTTTTTAATTATTATATTTTTTTTGTAACAAGGTTGTGCAATGAACACCAATTACTATTTCTTTAATGCATTATTATTATTAAAGAAACAAGGAAGACCAAAGAAAGACACTAATTCCCAAACAAGCTGTTTAGCCACACCAACTCAATCAAGTGAACCTCTTACAAGGAGTAAAGGGAGAGTGAGGAGAACTAATACCCATGTAAAAGCTGATCCACCATTTGTGGTATATAACAAGCAAGTTACAAAAGAAAAAAGACAAGCTCAACAAAGTTTTGGAGTTCATTATGCAACATAGACAAGAAACTTGTTTATAAGGTTAAGTCACATTCCAATATGAGACTTAGGATTATAATGGTGTACTGTTTATTAACTAGTTATTTGTGTTGCATGATCTAGATGCCATTGACTTGACCTAAAATTATCATTTTCACACCCAACCAAATGCAAACTGGTACTTCACAAGTTCCTAAAAATGCAAATGTAGCTATTGGAGACATAACAAGTGTGTAGCCAAGGAGTACTGAATGAAGTAAAAGAAAATCTCCAAGATATGTCATTGAGAAAGCTATTAATAGTAATCTTCAATAATATTGAAGAAGATTGATTTTGTTTAGGCACTTCATTTTTTGACTTCTTGGACAACTTATTTCATGAACTCTTCACTATCTAAGGGGACAACATAAATGATTTTCCATATTTTTTGTTGAGTTCAAGTTTGTTGATCATGTGATAAATGTCCATCAAAGGCAACAAATTTCCTTTTCGGGGACAACTTACTGCCCTTGTTGATTGTAATTCATGTATGGATTATTCTATTTCTTTTAATGACACATAAACATATTAATATATCTTTTATGTGTTATATAAACAACATCAGGTCATAATTAGTCATGTTTATTTACTCAATAAGACATCATAACAAATTGCATACAAATGGGTCTTGTGAGATAATTGTTGTTATTTTTTCATTATTATTAGCCTTTAACCAATAAGAAACAATAATGATAATAATACAACTTCATAATATAGCACACACTCTATTACTATTGTATCCCTTCAAATCTACATTCTTTTGTACAAATTTTTTAATTTTTCATTTGTAGCTTAAAACATGTAGACCTTAATTTAGTCATTTCCTTACTTAGTAATTAGATTTCCTCTTTCTTTAATGTTATTTGGGTTTTAAATTGCATAACCCAATTGTTTGTCTAAACAATATTATCAACTCTTGTCTCTAACTCTTTGTTCTTTCGCCACAGAGACCTAATAATCCCTTTATAACACTCTCCATTTTTGGGTCAACCCATTTGAAAAATTGGCAATCATCGTGCTTATTTAAGTGGCATGCTAAGAACCTTCTCCAAGGATTATTTTGACTCTATGATGTATAAGTCTCAGCTGCAATTTAATGATGGTATAACACAAGTTCTATACCACTCCTTGCTGTAGAAGATAACCCAACAGAAATCTCCCCACTTTTAATCCCATCCATGGTTTTGATTAGAGTTACAACAGTAAGGATCACGTTCTCTTTTTGTTTGAAACTTTTCTCCCTACATAAGACTATGTCCTCTATCACATAGCTTTATCTCTCTCTCTCTCTCTCTCTCGTTTTTAGCCAAGCAATTAGACCTACAACTCCTTAAAATCCATCACTTTCTCCTTCTTTGCCCCGAGCACTTTTATAACTTCTATTTTAGGGTTTTGATTTGTTTGTTGCCTTCTTTCAATTTTACTTTTTTGTTTTTATTGATTTAATTAAAGTTTTAAAATCATCAATTTTCACATAATTTGCAAAATTTTATCCTTTTGATTTAACCAAATTAATGACTTGGTTAGACTAAGCCCAAACAACCCATTAACTATTCAATACTTACATGGCGTCTAGTTAACTATTGTTTTGTCTTCACGTAAATTACCTCACCATATCTTCTTGCCACACTATTGAATCCAACGGATTTCATCAATACTATATAATGGTATACTAAATTTATTAGAAAGTAATTTTATAAGTGGTAAACGGTTACTTTTAAAAAATTCTATTAAATTTGTAAAATAACGTAAAATTTATGATGTTTTTAAACATTATTTCCAAATTTTAATATAAAATATAATTTTTATAAGAAAATTAAAATGAAAGTTTTTTCTTAATTATAAAATCTAATTCTAATTCGAATATTTCATTTCCAAATACTCTTTTAATATGGAAAACGATATTCCTTATGAAAATAAAATCAAAATCTCCTCGATTGAGAAATTTCAATCCAATTGCAAACTCAATATTTCCAGACTAAGGAATAATTCAATATAATTGAATCAACAGTTTGAACTCATCCGAAATTTCCAGGACAGCTGGGAACCATTCCCGAACAATTCTGCGACACGTACAAACAACCGCAGCATGACATAACCAATTTTACAGCGAGTCATACCACAAGAACACTTACCCTTGCACAAAAAGAGGTTGGCACGATAGCGAATCTGCTCCCTTGCGTGGGAGGACGACATTCGCACACCGATTGCCGCGCTTGACGGCACGCAAGTGCTGCCCAAATGGTAGCAAAGTGCTGCTAAAGGACAAAATGATGTCCTGCCCAAAGGCAGTGCACCCTCCAAAGGCATCACCAAGGTTAAGTATGATCACCCAACTCACTGGCTAGGTAAGTTGGCAGCCCCTTTCTTCCTTTATATATATATATATATATATAAAATAATGAACCTTTATGTTTTCACAAGGTCATGCCCTATGTAGGTCATACACAGGACTGCCACATGTTCTTGCCCAACATGTGCAACACGCTCGTGGGTGTTGCAAACACCTGAAATGGGAAATTGAAAAAATATATAATTTTTTAAATTCAAATAAAATTTTTGTTGTTTTGTTTTGATCAAAATAATTTTTAAAATAATTATTTAATTGAAAAACATTAAATCAATATATAAATCAATCATATCAGTTATCAAAAACAATAAACAAGCAATTAAATCATATTTAATAAATGAATTTAAAATTTTATGCAATTGTATTTTCAAAAATCTTATATTTTGATTTTATTTTTTTTTAACTTTTTAATCAAGTCTAATTTAATATTTATTTTAAATTTTTAATTATTCATATGTATATATGACATATTAAAATTCTAATATATTGATGATAAATATGAATTATAATTTTAAATAATTAAATAAATTAAATTCTTTCAATTTATTAATAATTCACTTATCAATCAATTTTTATTCATAGATTATTATTGATATTAAATTATGTATTACAACTATTCAAATGTTAAATTGTCAAAAATATAATTTAACATATCTTTTTAATGCATGATTTTTTTAACACAATTTAATTATTTTATTGTATTAATATTTCACTTATATTTACAATATAAAATTATTATCTATTTTATTTTATTTAATTATATTTATTTCCAAATATAGAAATAAGTTTGTAAGTTATAAATACTCATTTTGCTTTGATAAGGAATTTTCAAAATTAGTACCAATGGAACATTCTTAGATAATTATTTCAAGGTAATAATTCATTTATTGATGAGTCAAATATCTCTTTATATTTTATATTATGCCTAAGTACTCAAACCTAATTTTAATTAGGACAATAAAAAAGTTAGATTAAAATATAAAATATTTTAATAATTTTAAATTTAAAATTTATTTACAAATAATACTTTAAATGAAAATTCAATAAAAATTCAATAAAATTATTTAATTAATAAACACTTATATATTCAAATATTCTTATATTTAAATATATAAAATTGACTATAATTTTTATGACCAACAAACATATAATAATATTTCAATTTTATTAATATATAATTTTAATTTAAAATAATAGTTTAATATAATAATTTTTTTTAATTATGATTTAATTATAATTATTTTTATAAAATTTATTTATTTTATTGACTTTATTTTTAAAATTTACTCATTATAATATTATTTATATACATAATATTATTAATAAAAAATTATATGTATAAAATAACTAATATATGTACAATTAGTACCCAACTCATTAACTATTAAGTTACATTTGCTGACAAATATATAATTGTCTTTGAAATTTTTTTCTTTAAAAATTATATCATTTTCTATTATTTCTTTATAATATCAAATTATATTTTTATATATTTGATACACATATTAAAAATACTTTTTTCCCATTACCCTCGCTTCGTTTGCTCTCTCACTGTTTCTCTTTGAGGTTGGACAAATAAAAATTTTTTGTTTACCATGTTTTCCTCCTGTCCTAAATGTCAAAAAATAAAAATCTTTTTCCACAAACACGCCGACCATTAAAAAAATAGAAAAACAAAAGTAGAAAAAGAGAATGATATTGCAGGCTCTAAGAACAAATGGCCTATAAATTCATGTAGTAGGTGCTATATGGAAGGAATGAAGTACTTCTTCTAATATTTTTCTGGTATGAATGTCCAGAGGACTCTCTAGTTTGTCTAGATGAGCAATATTTAAGATATAAAGCTTCTTAGAGGTCACAAATGCAGCTGAGAAAATCCTCTTCACACCTCCTCTACTGTTGTCAACTTTATACTCAAATTCATATTTCTGCAAACCTCCATGGCTTAATCTCTCCATCACTCCAATTAACTCAGCATCCTTTGTACTTTCCTGCATAACAACGAAAAAACCTTTTCAGCTGCAAATGAAAAATTTTAAACACAACATAATTGAGAGAAGACAAGACCATTGAATACCTTGTTTCAGCATGGAATGAATAAATTATACAATAGATAACATCAAAGCTAGCAGTGTGTCAAGACTTTGGGGTGATTCGTGCAGAGTTTAGAATGGAATGATTTCGATTGCACTAAAGGAAACTTTACAAGCATTGGATATTTTGATGGATACTTGGTAGATTTCTTGGATCTTTCGTGGATGCTTTATAAGTTAGGAGGGGGGATTATTTTAATCTAACAGCTTACATTCCTCTTCCAGAACTCTCTAGATTACTCCACCAAGGATTAAAATTATTTCCTAGATTCTAGTTCTTACAAGAACATTTTAAAGGAATCTATCCTTTTCCGTAGCGTCTAAGAACTTTTAGAACCTTCTAGAATCTTGCATAGTCTTCTTGGACCTTCTAAGTCTTATGCAACATTCAAGAGGCTTCCAAAGAATTCTGGAACCTTCCGGTGGATTCTAAACTCTTTTGAAATCTTCTAAAACATTCCAGGACTTCTCCTTATTGTTGGAATTGACTTATCCCTTGACTTCTCTTCAGCGTAGGAACTACCTCACATAGACAGTACATGACAAGTGGCTAGATATTTAGCACAGGAAGAAAAGAACCACAAAATGAAAAGAAAACAGAAAAAAAGGACCAAGCACCCCTGGTCAAAAATCCTTGGATAGTTCACAGTTCAAGAACTCTGCATCCAAGAAGCAAAGTCTACAAGGAACTAGATTTGCAATAATGAATTTTGTCTCCAAAATTATGCTATCAGCCTTCACAGCTGCACTGCTAAGCATCATGCCATGTTTAGTGCATCGCAGTTTTAACTGTTCTATGATTGCAATCATACTACAATTTTGCTTGTATTGCTGCTTTTTAACATAACTGAAGTTTAATATATAACCATAAAGTAGTGTCCATGACAACAATGTAACAATAGTGGGAACACACAACTCAAGTGTTATGACTATTATGGCACAAGATAACTGCACAGAAATATCATCCGACCCCATAAAGTAAACTAAAAGGCCAAAATTACCAATTTGTATTGGTAGAAAATTTTTAAACTAGGAGAAAGATCACAAAAACAATTTTATGTAGTTTGCATGAAGGTGTAAGCACACAAATGATATTATCAGATTTGAAATGATAGATGCTCTCTCAGACTTAGCTAATATGTACGGTACACAAGAATCATTGAGTATGTTAATTGGAAAGAGGATTGGCCATTAGTCAAAGACTAGAATATTCTATGGACTCCACTGAAAAATCTGTGAAGCATCAAAAGCATCAAAGTTCTGGAAACTCTCTGTAAAACTATAGGTTCCATGTTAGATTTCAAACAACCCTTCAAAAAAGGTATCTTCATACATGAGGTTCCCACACAATAAAGTTTAGGAGAGGGTTAAATATATGCAGTCTTACCTATGTTTTTACAGAGGGGCTGTTTCTCAAGCTTGTGAACTCCAAGTCACAATGGAGTAATCCTTTCATAACAGCTCAACTTATTCTGCTCACTTCAAGCCTCAAACTCTTTTCCATTGGCACCCATGCATTCCATAATGGCATTAACCTCAATTAACCAAAGGAGAGCCAAAACACTACTCATAGGTTCTGTGTATCAGAGTCATTGACAGCATATAAAGTGACCTCCTAATTGCTTTGCTTCCATTCCCTTATGGCTTAAACTATTATACATCTTTCTTTCTTTCTTTCATGTCCCAAATGACCCCTTTGTATTGAATTTGTAGCAGAGAGAAAGAATATAAAGCCATAGCAGAAAGTAACAAGCTTTCTTTATGTTGCTTCCAGTTTCATAACTTAGAAAGAAAAGTATGTAAGTGCAGTATTTGCTGTATATTATAGATGAACAATGTTAGAACTTGCTTCTTATGGTGGGAATTGTCAGTACATAGTTTCTAGAAGGCAAGGAGGAGTGCACACCATTATATGGTTAACAGTTTTTTGTTGCAAACATATTACAGGAATTAGCTTCCTTCATTGTCTCATAACTTTTATGGTTTTCTTCATTTAGTAATTGATATCAAGTAGATTGCTACCAGATCTTCTACTTTAGTGAACAACACAATCAAGACGTGCACAAAATTTTCAGCAGATAATGGACAACAAACTCAAAGAGAGACATATACAGAGATTATTACTACATTGTTCAGCTTGCCTCACAAACTTGGAGGTGGAACTTTCAAGTGAATTAACCAAGAGGAAAGAAAAACTAGTCCAAAATGAAAAAAAAAAAAAAAAAGAAAAAGCTGTTGTCTGAATTTTAATAGAACTTGACAAAGTACTACAGATTATTCACCCTGCTGAAAGAGTTGTGCAAGCAGAAAAGGTTTCACAAAATTTTATTAACTCTGAACTCTGGTTTTTTTAAGCACTCATTCAAATTGAGAGGACAAATGCTTTAATGATTCCCTGGGTGAGAATTGCAGAAACAAGATACAGCATTGTAACAGCACTATGAACCAATCATTTAATCTAAGGCATAGATGCTCCAGCAATAACCATAATTATAAGGCCTAACCAATATAAAATGAAGCAAGCTGTCTTGAATAGCACATTCCAGTTCCAATTGAATTCGTTGTGTGTTATTTGCATATGTTACCAATCAAAGTTGAACAATAAGCAAAACAGGCATCTCTATATTTGGAAAAGCGAGACTGCAACTAAGCCTAAAACAAAAGCTTTGTTAATTTACCTTGCGTCTTTCAGCTTGGATAAGCTTGTCAGCTACAAATTGAGGACTCCCAAATTCACGCAGGCTCGACAGACGAACTGGGCTCACTACAACCCCAATATTGTTACTTCCCTCCTCAAACAGCACCGTTGCCCCTGCTTTATCCACCTTTAATATATAACACAAAATGCGCCTATCCATAAGCATTTGCACATATGTATGCATGTATGTATGTATTTACAGAGAGAGAAATTAAAGGACCTTGACATAAGAAGAGGGTGTGAGGAGAGTGAAGCCCTCCTTGGAATCCGTGTACCTTTGGAGCTCGAATTCATTAGCCAATGCGATGTTAGGCATGTCTTGGAATGACCCATTTATGAATAATGCAAGCAGAACTGAGAGGTTTAGCCTCCTTTTGCTCCAGCAAAGTATTTCTTGAAATGGATCATCATCATGGGCCCCGTGGCTGTTTTGCTGCGGTTTGTGGGTCGACATAGAAGCTCTGGGCAACACAACCACACCTGGAAAGAAATTATTGCGAGGTACGGATTTAAAACAGTGGTTTTGATGGTAGGAAAAGGAAGATAAGGAAGAACCATCTCTTGTGCTCGTCAGAGAGATGGATAAGCAAACACGAGAAGCCATAAACAGCCTGTGCCCCCGAGAATTGAGGCCAATTTTTTTTTTTTGTTTTGTTTTCTTCCGTCTCGTTCTTGGGTTATTGTAATTATTAACTTTTTCCTTCGGATTATCAAAATAAATAAAGGAGCTCAAATAAGTGCCAAAGCAGCATTATAAGGTAAGCTTTGCACAAAAGTACATAGTTAAAGGTGCAAGGTAGACTAGTATTAATATTTTGACAATCAAGTTAGTAAAGACACTAGAGTTTTCAAATATAAAGAAAGAAAGAGGGAGAGAGTCGTTACCTTATATAAGTATTAGTTTAGTCTATTAATATATAATTGAGTTAATCTAAGTAAGTGGAGTCTAACAGTGTTATAACTAATATTTTAAGAATTGAACTAGATAGGTTGGTCAAACTATTAAAATTAACAATTGGTTCATAATTCAATCTTTTTTTTTTTTTTTTTGTAACTGATCAAAATAAGAATTGATATAAAAATTAGTGAACTAGTCAATTTACCTAAGGAACTAATGAACCAATTCAATTTTCACATTTCTTTAAAAAAACAAAAAAAAAAAAACCATTTTTTTAACAAAACATGGTTTGTTCCTACTTTCTCATTCCATCTATGGTCTTTTGTCCCAAATCCCTAATCTCTTTTCCATACTCCTTTGACAATTGACATAGTTCCTTCCAAATTTGGCATTTTCTCCCAAATTCCTTCAACATTTAGTGTTTCCTATTATGACCTATGCATGGTTCTAACAATGCTCTTTACCTAGACTATATTTAATGATTTTTGCCTTAGACTTATTGCCTTCACATTGAGAGCTCCATTTTTAACTAATTATTTTTCATTGTTCACTTATTTTCATTTTAGTTTGTGGGAAGTGAGGGTGGAAAAAAGTTGAGATGCATTTAATTACCTTTTTTAGTTGATATGAAAATTTTGGAATGGATTTAGGATCCAAAAAAATCAAGGTTTTGAGGAAGTTCTTTTCCAATTTGTGGTCAACCTACGGAACCAAATTGAAAATTGTATGGCTTTTAATGTTAGAATCCTTGAAAAAGTGAGTAATAATACTCTTTTCATTGTTCATTCTTTCTTATAATTCTTCATTGATAGTTAGTTTCACTAAGGGAAGTATTGTGGAGTTAATCATTATCTAGATCTAGAGGATAATCTATCTACTTTAAGAAATGAGGGTGTAAACCAACTAAATAATATTTATTGTTTGCATATCATGATCTTATTAATGTAATGATAAGGGTAATGAAGTTTACTGTTACTTGTTTTTCTAAGGAAAGTTAAAACTTAATAGTTGATAAAGCCTATAATGTTCTTTCATCAACCACTTCTTTGTTGTTAAAGGGGTCATTATGCACCATTCTAGCCTAAATGGAAGGGTTAAAGCCTTGTACAAACAAAATTCCCAATAGAGAAAACTAGATTCCTTCATTATTTGCATCAATGATTATAACCCTTCATCCTTAAATGCATGTTCTGAACATAAGAATTGTACTGCACTTATTTGTGAGCACTCCCCTTAATGGTTATGTGACTACAATTTAGGCATTAAGTTCTTTGCTCAACTAATTGGATCTCAAATCTAATTAACCAAAGACATTAAGTAGTTGTAACTTTGATGAAGTAATAAATATGATTTTGAGCACATATGAACATCATTTTTTTTTTATAATAGTCATTCAGGGAAAACAAACGATGGGAATGAGATAAGTCTTACTGATATATGCCATGATGCTACAAATAGTGGATTGCTTCAAAACAATGCCATTGTTGGATAAGCATGAACTAGGAAAGGTTTGCTTATGTAAGGTCATGAAAAAGTTAATGACATAACTATTAGGTTGCTGAGGTACATATTGTTAAGTGGCAGAATGGATTCTCTTTCACAATATGAAGCTTCAGTAAAAAACAATCCAAGCAAACTATACATATCTTAGTTATTTAAGATATATATATATATATATATAATTTTTGTAATAAATCATTTTTATTTGGAATAGGATACAAAATTCATTATAATACTTGATTGAGAGGTTTGTAATTAATAACAAGATGTGGACTACCCCATTCAAGTTTTGCATTTTTATCAATGTAAAAAGCAACATAAGATTAGAGCGATTAAGAAGGTGAAATAAGACCATTAGATAATGAGTTTTGGATTTTAGTTTTGTAGTGTTGTTCAAGCTTAACATTCATTTGGATGGGTCTTACTTTTATAGGGATATTGCATTCATTAAAATAGGGGTCTTATGGGAGATTAACAATATGTTGTTTTTTATTCCAAAAAGCAAAAGGAGAGAGAGAACAAAGTTCATTTTGGAATTTGGTAAGGAAATTAGAGATTTTTGTTAGAATAAAAGGAGTCTCAAGTGCTTTTTGAATGTGTTATAGTGTAAGATTACTTTGTAAGTGAGATGAATGTTGAGTTTTTATAAAGAAAAGTGTACAAAGAGATGTTTCATAGATGGAATGGGCTTTTATATGATTAAGATTTTTGGTTTTAGGTTTTTCAATAAAGGAAAAAATAAGATGTTTATTACTTTTGAAAGTAATGTCATCATAAGTAATGGTATAAAAGGTAATGACATTAATGAAAGGTATGCCTAAAATGACAAGATGATGCATGTTTTCAATAAGGACAAAAAAAGTAAAACTTTTGTCTTGTACAAAATGACAAAATAACTTTCAACACAAACTTTTGTGTGGGAAAAAATGACAAAATTGGAACTCTTGGCGTTCAGGTATTCTTGGCCTATAAAAGGGAGAACCCCCATTATCATGGGATAGGAATTTCCTTTTAATAGAGTTTCATTACAATTACTTGTAAATCCCATTTTAGTGTGGACAAGGGATTTTAGATGTGGGATAATCTCTGTGTAGGTAGAAGTCTGTGAAGTAGGACTTTTCTTGCAATAATCATAAAGAGGTTTTGTAAGATGATGTAGATTTAAAACGAAATCTATGACATAATTGTGACTTCTTAAGAAATGTTGAAGTTGGGATTTATCCAAAATTTTATCATGGAATTTGGAAGCAAAAAGAAGGGAGAGCTTAATAAGGGTAATTGTACCTTAGGAATATAATGGCCAAGAAAACATATTCTAGTTTGGAATAGGGAAATCTTTGAAGGAGAAAGTACCAAACCATTTAATTTAATTAAATTGAAAAGATGATGCAAATATTTGAAATGTTTGTCAATAGAGGAAGAATAAATAAGAATATTATCTATATAAACCAAACAAAAATGAGAATAAGAATGAAAAATGTCATTCATAATCCTTTGAAATTTTAATTAAGCATTTTTCAATCCAAAAGGCATGATGTTCCATTTGTATTGGCTAAAATGAACTATAAATATAGTTTTATAACAATTGTTAAGATGAATTTAGATTTGCCAAAATCTTGATTTCAAATCAAATTTGGAAAAGATAAATGCATAATGCAATTTTTGTAATAAATCCTTTTTATTTGAAATGGGATACCAAATCCATTGTAAAACTTGATTAAGAGGTTTGTAATTATTAATAAGACACAAAGTACCTTGTTAAAGTTTTGCATTTTTATTAACATAAAATGCAACACAAGATCAAGAGAATTGGGAAGGTGAAATAAGACTGATCAATAGTAAGTTTGGGATTTTAGTTTTATAGTATTGTTTAAGCTTAGTATTCATTTGGATCAGTCTTGCTTTTGTAAAGATAACTTGGATGTTTGAAGCTCATGTTATGCCCATTTAAATAGTCAATGTTTGGATAAGAATCCTACTTTAATTAGGATTTGGACTTCAATTTTCTACCTTGTTTTTAAAGTAATGTCTCAATGCCCAAATAGACTTAAATTTAAACTCATGACCCTAATCTAGAAAATTGAGATATTTGCTATAACTTCATTAAATATTACTTTTCTAATTTGAACATTTATGTCTTTGAAAATCTTGAAACAAGCAACACAAGTCAATATGGTAAAATGCTGAAATTTTGACTACCATAAGCACAAATTCTCAAAATTTCCCCAAAAGATATATAAGTTAAAAAAACATATTCTAATCAACTTAAATAAATATAAAAAGTATTAAAAACAACAAAATATAAAAGAAAATAAATAAATTCTCACTTATCAAAACAAAATAATAAAGACTAGATAAATGTAATTAAAGCCTAAAACATTAAGACTAATTAGCCTAAAAACTTGGACAAAATACTCAAATTATGACATAAAATGTGTGCAATAATTCCACACATCACTTAGGGATGCATTTGGCATTGGTAAAGCTCTTCAACATAATGTCAATTTTTCTATAGTGTAGTAGAACACATTCATGGAAGGCATACAACATGGTGAGGAAGTGAGGAGCATAAAGCCCACTTAGGGTAGGAAGGATCATCATGTAGACTTAGGTGAGCTAAGGATATGGTTACAGGTACAACAAGTACCTTTTCTTCACTAGCCCACTTGCTTGGGCAAAAAGTACTCCTTTGCCTTAAGGAACGAAGCATGCATGTACTACTAAGGAAGCAAGTTGTCCTATGCTAGATAAGGCAACAAATAACCCCTTTGATAGTTTGAAGTTGACAATAAATCCTTATACTTGAAATGTTTGAAGCAATCCACACATTTTAGGTGTGTTTGCTCCTAGTGCTAGTAGCAAAATTCAACTACCCTTAGATACACCCCTAGTGGATTCTTACATTGTAATATCGTTAGAAAGGAGGAGGATGCTCTTATGATAAGTCAAACTAAGCCTACCTAGGCATTTTTATTGCTAAGTGGGACTTAAGGCATATTGGAGAGGGCAACCATAAGTGCTACATAGTGGACAAAGAGTCATCAATGAAATAAGGAGGATGTTGCCCATCTATAGGCCAAGTTAGAGAAGGAATACAAATTACACCATCAAGCTATAAGGCACTTGGTGCAGGAGAAGGCAAAGTTTTCTCTATTATCTTCCTAGTTTAAGGACTTAAAGCCTAATTTGACTAAGAAGTAAGACTTATAAGAGATTGTAAAGCAAAGCATGTTAGAAGGGAAAGGCAAGATAGGGCTATGCATAGAACCAAACCATGCAAAATTGTAATAGAATTGAAAATTACTTAGAATAAAAAATTTAGTCAACTAAATATTGATTAATTAAAAATTTCAATTTGGTCATGATTAACCAAATTTAATAAAAAAATTAAAGATTATATTTCAATTGCAAATAAAATATTTTGATTTATTTTTGAAAAAAAATATAATTATTATTTTATATAAGATAACTAAGTAATTATTCAAGATATAATAATACTTTATTAAAATTTATTTATTATTAATATTTGTATTAGTAATATTTTTTTTCCTATTATTAGAATAAATAATATATATACATATATAATAGCACTTTCAGTTGGGTTCAATTAACTATGGTTTTTAATATAAAAAATTGAAACCAAACTAAAAATTTAAGTTTTCATTTAATTTAGTTAATCAACTATAAAATCGATTTGGTTAACCAAAAATTCAATTCTTTTCTAATATTTTCAATTTTTTTGAACACCCTTAAGCTAAGATTGTGAAATTAAAAGTTTCCCCTTAACAAGTCAAGAAGCAATTAAAGTGGTTGGAGGAACTCATTATTGAGAATTAGAAGTGACAAGAAACTTTGGCTTCTATCATTACATGGAGTTCCTTTGTCCTACAATTAAAACTCATTGATTTTTGATTGACAAGAGGTCTCTACAAGAGATTTTTTCCTTGCCATACATAGTTATGGCTCTTGAGGATAGGAAGGTTGGGCTTGTCAATCCATCGCCAAGCTTGTCACTCACAAAGGATTCTTAAGAGACACCATAAGGAGTTCTACCTTTTGCTAACCCTAGACCGAGGGTAGGTAATTGCCCTTGGATTGCAAATTGGTTTATAGATGTGACCTAGTCCATATGGTTCTTATGTTAGTTTTGCCTTACCTTTATAGGAGAATTTGTACATGCATTTTGTTATCTACTAAAGTACTACTTTTATGACCTTTAATTTGTTCTAGTTTTCAATTGTAATGAAGTATCATTATGCTAGTCATCATGTTGCTTTTTCCTTTTCTTTTGTTGTTTTATTTTTGCTTTCTTTCCCTCCTTTTTCTTCTTTTCCTTTATCTCTATGATTATTTTTTTTTTAAAACTTGGAGTGTCCATCCTTAATTTATGGGAGGTAGTTGGAAGATTACTTTAACCATGTGGTAATTATCATGTTATATATTGGAGTGGCATAAGCATGGGGTGGTTATAAATATTGGGTCATCAATCAAGGCTTTTGATAACAACTCAATCTTTCTCTTTGTTGTTGTTTATAAAGCCACTTATGTTCCATGCTTGGATAGCTATCACTGTTATTCTCTAGTGGTTAGTCTCCCAAGGATCATGCACAAAGTTGATAGATTGTTGAAATGGTCTACCTCTTACTAACATATTACTGAGAAGGTTTAACTCTTACTATGCCAATAAACACACTACCATGCTAGGTAGATTATGGGTAATGCTGACATTGGAAGGAACAAATGACTTCCTTTACTCCTTGAGTGCCACCAACCCATTACAAGTGTAAGGCATAATTTATGCCACCTGGTGGCTTTCTTGTGGTAGATGGCACTTGACTCAAGGCCCACACTTATTTCAGATATAAGTCTTCAAGGAAGATCAAAAGTTTGGTTATATGACCTAGTCAAGCAAGGCTTGAATTTAGAAGTGGGGGAGTTTGTGTTGTGCTAATCCATCTCTTCTATCATCACCTCTTCACCCAATTGTGGATGGATATCATTACACAATTGTTAATTGTTGCTGCCATGCTAGAGGCTCCCTTCAATCCAAACTATTTTATTATGGAATTAGCCTCTTCACTATGTTTTTAGATTAGACACTCAAGTTATAATATAACCTTTATTGTACCTTATTGTAACCCATTCTTAATGAATAAAATTGTTCTTTATTTAAGTATTTTTTTGTACCTTCTTTTTCCTTTTCTTTTAATTTTTTGCATTCTTACTTTTTGTCATACATTTTTACTTTTATGTTGCACTTATTTCTCCTTATGTGCCTTTGCCTTTTACATTACATTCATATTTTCACTTGTGCCTTTGCATTTTGCATCACACTTAGCTTTTTTGTTACACCTTTGTTTTTCATAGCATGTTTATTTCAACATTAAAGGTGGGATAACTTAGGAAGCTTTTGACAATTTAAGAGATCAAGAAGCTTACATGACATGCTCATGTGGGGCACCTTTGGTGGTTATGGCTCCATTAGGCAAAAAGCTTGTGTATTACACTTGTATGGAATGCCTTAAGTGTTTGGTTAAAAGATGAAGTTCCTGACTTCTCCCTAAAATCTACTAGTTTGTGATACTGAGAGGGGGGGTGAATCAATATCACCACAATTTGCAATTCGCAGGTAAATGAACAACTTCAACCTCTTCTTAAAAGCAAACTCTTTCTCAAACTCGACTAAGGTAGATCTATTGCTACCTACTAATCACAATAGTCCCCAAAGTCACCTTTCCAACACCTTGCCTAATAGACAATTCAGATGTTTTTGTTTAGGTCTTTGTTAAGTTATGGGTTGGCTGATACTTTAACTGCGTTCACAACTCAATTCAAAACACAGAGTGTAAAGCAAATTAAGGACATACGAAATTTACGTGGTTCTGTCAATGTGACGTACATCTACAGTGGTAGGGACTCTCCCTTACCGAGACCAACCACTATACTTGAGAATTCCAGTTACAATGGATGTCTTAATTCTCTACTCCTTTCACTATTGCAAATACTAAGTAAGTACAATACAAAGGGTGTCACTTACTGTGTCTACCCTTCTTCTAGCTTGTCTTGCCTCTGTTGAATTGAAAGGCTGCTCCACTGCCGTTTAGAAGTTCATCGCAACGCTCTTTATCCTCTCTTGAAGAAATCTGGAAATACGTTAAGTTCTTTCTGATGCTTCGCCAAATTCCTTCTCTAGGTTGTCTCACACAGCTTTTACTTTCATTGTCTCACGGTCTCACCCGTCTCCTTGTCTTACGACTCACCTCACATTTTTTTTTTTCCAGCCCCTGTTCTGCTAGATCTCTCACCGTCGACTGGATATCTTTCTGCTAGATCTATCACCGTCTGCCGGATCTCTCACCGTTGACCGGATCTCTTTCTGTCGGATCTGTCACTGTTTGCTAAATCTGTCACCGTCGACCAAATCTGTCTCACCGTCTGCCGGATCTGTCTCACCATTTGCTGGATTTGTCACCGTCGACCGAATCTGTCTCACCGTCTGCTGGATCTGTCTCGCCATCTGCCAGATCTGTCTTGCCGTCTGCCGGATCTGTCTGTCCCAGCCGGATCTCTCTCACGCTGTCGCCGAATCTCTTTCTGTCCCAGCCAGATCTGTCACCGTCCCAGCCAGCTCTCTCTCACGCTGTCGTCGGATCTCTTCTGTCCCAGCCGGATCTGTCACCGTCCCAGCCGGCTCTCTCTCACACCGTCACCAGATCTCTTTCTATCCTAGCCGGATCTGTCATCGTCCCAGCCGGTTCTCTCTCACGCCGTCGCTGGATCTGACTCATTGTCTGCCGACTGCTAGTGTGCCGATGGTGTACCTTTCTCACAGGTTTCTCTTTCTTGCCGGTGGTGTGCGTAGGTTTTTTTTTTGTCTGTTTTTCTCAATAGCCGATACATCTTTTTTTGTTGTCTTCCGATGGTCTTTATATACTCCTCCATGAAATCCCAATAGGGCTTACTTGCGGCAAATTTACTGTCTTGCCCTTTTCATGTGACTTTTATGTTCTTGCCCCTCCATGTGGCTTTTACTTTCTTACACACTTAAACCTAATTGACAACAATTGCAACCTATATAAGGCTATGGGAACAACAATCTCCCCCTTTGTAATTGTTGGCAACACTCATGACAAAAGCTACTATGCAGCAGTTTCAACTCCTCCTAAATATATACTTCCCCTTTCTTAACAGCTCCCCCTTTGCCAACCAATTACAAATTTGAAAAACTCGCAAAGTGAAGATGGAGGATTTACCTGAACTTCAGGCTTGAAAAGGCATTTGCATAGATAGACTCAATCTGTACTTTTCAAACAACTCTGTGGACAGAGGTTTAGTTAGAATATCTGAAATTTGATCTTTAGTGCCAACATACTCCAATTGAATTGTACCCTGTTCCACTTGATCTTTGATGAAATGATACCGGATGTCAATATGCTTGCTCCTCAAATGTTGAACCGGATTCTTACTGAGATCAATAGCACTTTGATTATCACAAAGTACACTCATTGGTAATTTCACTTCAACACCCAAGTTTGCCAATTGTCTTAACATCTATATCACCGTGTACATGTTGTACAAGCAGCCATATACTCAGCCTCAGCTATGCTCAAAGCAACACTGTTTTGCTTTCTACTTAACCATGCAACACACTTTGAACCCAAGTAGAAGCTGCAGCCGCTGGTTGATTTTCTATCATCTATACTTCCTGCCCAGTCTGCATCAGTGTATGCTTGTAGTTTAACAGAATCCATGGCTAGATACCACAAGCCCATTTCCAGTGTTCTTTTGAGGTACCTTAGGATTCTTTTCACTGCCAACACATAAGACTCTTTAGGATCAGCTTGGAATTTGCTGGTAGCGCACACAGCTTGCATAAGATCAGGCCTTGATGTCGTAAAGTACAGAAGGCTCCCTATCATCTTCCTATACTCTATAGGGCTTGTACTCCTTCCCTCCTGATCTTTTGTTAACTTGCAGCCTACTGTCATAGGGGTACTGATAGATCTACTATCCTCCATGCTAAACCTTTTCAGCATTTCTTTGGCATATTTTGACTGAGAAATAAAGATACTTTCTTCACACTACTTTATCTGTAATCCAAAAAAGTACTTCATTTCTCCAATCAATGACATCTCAAATTCCTCACTCATCTTCTGTGCAAAATCTTGGCATAGTTCAGAGTAATCACCTCCAAAGATGATGTCATCTACATATATTATGGTTATTAGCTGGCCTTTCTCTGAGTTGAACACATACAAGTTATTATCAACCATTCCTCTTCTGAAGTTCAACCTTCTCAAGTACGTATCCAGTCTGCTATACCATGCTCTTGGAGCTTACTTAAGACCACACAAGGCTTTCTTCAGCTTGCACACTTGTGTCTCATCCTCACTGATTTGTACTCCATCGAGTTGTTCAATATACACTTCTTCTTTCAGGAGCCCATTCAGAAAGGCAGATTTCACATCCATCTGATAGACTTTATACCTCTTGTGTGCTGCCAAAGCTAAGAACATTCTGATAGTTTCTAACCTTCCTACTGGTGCAAAAGTTTCATCAACATCTACCCCTTCTATCTGAGTGTAGCCTTTGCAAACCAGTCTGACCTTGTTCCTCACTACCTTGCCATCTTCATTGTGTTTATTCCTAAACACCCACTTTGTTCCTATGACATTCTTATTAGTGGGTCTTGGAACCAGCTCTCATGTATCATTCTTCTCAATTTGATCTAGCTCCTTATTGATAGCTTTGACCCAAGCTTGGTCTTGAATAGCCTCTTCAACAGATTTAGGTTCAACTTGTGAGAGTAGAGCAGTAGCTCCCACCATTCTTCTTCTTGTTGTAACTCCTGCTGATGGGTCACCTATGATCTGATCTCCTTGATGAGCACTGGTCCATGTTTTCTTTGTCCTTCTTCCTTGCACCGTCTTAGTTGTAAGAGGATCTCTTTCTTCATCTTCAGACTCACTCTTCTCCGAGTCTAAACTTACTTCTTGTTCCTTTTCTTCAGGTTGGTCTGATTCTTCATCTACATTTAAGTCATCTTTTTCATTATCCTCAACTTCTCCATTTTGCATTATTTTCCAGTTCTCATCTATACTCACATCACTGGTAGTGATCACTTTTCCCAACTTATGCAGGAAAACTCTGTAACCTTTTGTCTTTGCTGAGTATCCCACAAAGATACCTTCATCAGACCTAGCGTTGAATTTTCCCAAGTTTTGCTCCTTATTCTTCACAAAACATGGGCTGCCAAAGACTCTAAGATACTTGGCCGTTGTCTTCTTCCCACTCCATAGCTCATATGGAGTCTTATCAGTATTGGGCCTTAGTAGAACTCTGTTCAGTAGGTGCACGGTTGTAAATGTTGCTTCTGTCCAAAATCTTGTGTGAAACTTGGATTCCAGCAGTAGAGTTTTTGCCATTTCAACCATAGCTCTGTTCTTCCTCTCTATCACCCTGTTCTGTTGAGGTGTTCTTGCTGCTGCCATCTGATGGTGAATTCCATGCTTCTCAAGGTAATCTTCAAAAGCTCGATTTGTGAATTCAGTGCCTTGATCTAACCTTAATACTTTGATCTTCTTTCTACTCTCATTTTCAGCCAATCTTCTGTATCTCTTGAAGCAATTCAGAACTTCTAAGTTGTGTTTGAGGTGCATGATGCAGGTCCTTCTAGAATAATCATCAACAAACAAGACAAAGTACCTCTCACCTTTCAACCCTTTTGTTTTCATCGGCCCACACAAATCAGTATGCACAATGTCAAGCACTGCTTCAGAACTAAACTCTTTGGTCTTATACTATTTTCTGACATGTTTTCCTTTAGAGTATGCTGAGCAAACATACTCTCTCTCTCTCCTGAGGTCAGGAATATCTCTGATTATATGAGTAATGGTCAGCTTCCTTATGTTCTTCTGTGACAGGTGTCCTAGCCTCCTATGCCAGAGTTGATTTTCTTTTTCTTTGGTGAGTAAATAGCTGCTTGTCTTGTCTTCATCAATCACATATAAATTTCTAACTGTTCTTTTCTTAGCTGCAACAATATTGCCTTCTTTACTCTTTACCTGACAACCTGTTTTTGTGAATATTACCTTATGGTCTTCATTGCATAGTTGACTGATAGATGCTAAATTATATATGAGTCCTTCAACGTGCAGAACATCTTTCAGCTTTCCTCTTCCAATCTTTACTAACCCCCGACCATTGATGTTGAGTGAATCATCATTGCCAAACTTGACTCTACCTTTTCTTGATTTGTTTAACTTTGATAATTTACTCTTATCTCCTGTCATGTGCGAAGTGCATCCACTATTAAAGATCCACTGTTTATCCTTACAGTCAGCTTTGAGTGTAATTTCAGCTATATTAGCCACCTCCCTTTTAACTTTATATTCCTTCTTTTGAACTGGTTGGAAGACAACTTTCCCCTTTTTCTCAGCTTTAACTGCATCGCTTGTTTTCACTATGCCATTGAGTGCCTTCTCTTGCTCAAGGAGAAGTGTCATGCATCTCTTGGCATTATGGTCATCCTGCTCGCACCTTTCACACTGTTCCAAGTCTGCCAATATAGCAAACTTGTTCTTTGAAACCATTGGTTTGGGCTTCCACCAACAATCCTTGTCAGCATGTCCTTGCCTTTTATAGTATGTGCAAGAACTCACGACAGGTGTTCTCTTCTGAATTTTGTATTGTCTCCCCTTGTATGTAGCATCGTATCTTCTTAAGTTGGAGACATATACTAGCCTTCTCCATTAGTAGTTACTCGCTTTATGACCCCAAACTCCACAATAAAGGCAATGACCTTGAAACTGCCTCTTCTTGGGTCTGATCACTGCTTGTCTTCTTCTGTTCATCACTTGCTGTGTAGGCAAAGTAGCTGGCTTCTTTGCTTGTGTGACTTCCATTTTAGTCACCTTCTTCTCCTTCTTCTGTTCAATCGTAGCCCTCTGCTACCTAACTTTCTTTTCTTCCTTCTTGTTTGCCACCCTAGGTTGCTTCTTCAGATCTTCTTTATTCTCAGCTATCTTCTTCTGAGTCACAACCTTCTCTTTCAACTTCTGTGGCACATTCTCATTTTCTTTAGCCAATACAGCCTCAGATTACTACACTTTCTCTACATTCTTCTCTCCTTTTCCAGAACTTGTTTCTCCTATCATTTCAAATTTCTGCAAGTTCTCTTTGCTGCTTTTGAGTTGTTGCTGAAGTCTCAGCAACTCTTTCTCCATTTCTTCAATTTTTGAAGCCCTTGAGCCAAGCTCTACTGTAAGGTCTTCACATATTTTGATCTGTTCCTCAAATTTTCTCTTCAAGTCAATATGCTTAGCCCTTATTTCACTGTTTTGACTTTCAGCTTCCTCAAACTTTGCTTCAACTTGTTTTATATGGGCCTCCAACCTTCTTATGGTTCTGCTCCTTCTAATTATCTCCTTTGAAGCTACTTCCAGCTCAGCTTCAAGATCTGGCTCTTCTTCATCAACTTCCTCTTCCTCTTCAGAGGTTGAGCTATCACTTTGTGCTGATGCCATAAAGACATACTCATTTGATGAGTCTTCATCTTCCTCCTTATCAACTTCTTTTGTCTGACTCACATAACTCTTGAATGAGCCTCTTATCTTCCTCTGTGGGTTGGCAATCTCCTTATTGGACTTCTTTGATTTGAATGATGATCTTCTCCATTTTGAATTCTGCTCATCATCACCATCCCCATCTTCATCATCAAGTTTCACTTTGCACTGAGAAGCAAAGTGTCCAGTCTGCCCACAACGATAACATCTCAAGGACAACTATCCTTTTCTTTTCTTAGACCCCTTTTTGAATTTCCTTGTGAAGTAAGCCAATACTTCACCTTTACTTTCTTCCTCATCATCATCATTATCCTTACTAGATGATTCTTCCTTTTCTTTTATCTTCAAGTGTTTCATAGCTTTGAAAGCTGCCTCCTTTGATACCTTTGATGTTGAGGAGCTCTCAATCGACTTTATTCTCATCTCATATGTAATGAGATTGCACTAAAGATCATGCAGAAACATAGAGTTGAGATCTCTACTCTCCTCTATGGCTACCACCTTTGAAGCAAACCTCTCAGGCAGAATTTTCAGAATTTTCTTCACAATCGATGAGTCCTTCTTGTTCTTTCCATGACTTCTTAGATCGTTTACAGTGTCAATAACCCTAGTGAAGAACTCTTAAACTGTCTCATTCTTTTGCATTCTGAGAGATTCATATCTCTCCTTGAACACTTGAAGCTTAGCCTCCTTCATTCTGCCATCACCTTCATAGACTTTCTGCAATCTGTCTCATATCTCCTTGGTAGATTTGCAGTCCATAACTTTAGCATACTCAGCATCTGTCAATGCTAAAATGATGACATTTGAGGCCTTCCCATTTATCTCAAACTGCCTTAACTTCTCTGGGGTTGGGTCTTTACCTTCTTCCGGAGCCACAAAACCCTCCTGTACGCATTTCACCACATTCATGCCCATGGTTGCAAATACCACTTGCATTCTTACTCTCCACATATGATAGTTGGTTCCGTTGAAGATTGGAACCTTCTTGCTGTAAGTGGTGCTAGTGCTGGTACCGACTTCTATTTCTCAGTATGCTGAACAAGTCAAACTTCTAGATCCCTTCAAACTAATACACCAAGCTGTTAAACTTCAAACTGGTGAACCTGTGCTCTGATACCAATTAAAGTTCCTGACTTCTCCCTAGGATCTATTAGTTTGTGATACTGAGAGGGGGGTGAATCAGTATCAACACAATTCGCAATTCGCAGGTAAGTGAACAACTTCAACCTCTTCTTAAAAGCAAACTCTTTCTCAGACTCGACTAAGGTAGATCTATTACTACCTACTAATCACAATAGTCCCCAAAGTCACCTTTCAAACACCTTGCCTAATAGACAATTCGGATGTTCTTGTTTAGGCTTTCGTTAGGTTATGGGTTGGCTGATACTTTAGCTGCATTCACAACTCAATTCAAAACATAGAGTGTAAAGCAAATTAAGGACACACGAGATTTACGTGGTTCTGTCAATGTGACGTACATCCACGGTGATAAGGACTCTCCCTTACTGAGACCATCCACTATACTTGAGAATTCCAATTACAATGGATGTCTTAATTCTCTGCTCCTTTCACTATTGCAAATACTAAGCAAGTACAATACAAAGGGTGTCACTTACTGTGTCTACCCTTCTTTTAGCTTGTCTTGCCTCTATTGAATTGAAAGGCTGCTCCACTGCCGCTTAGAAGTTCATTGCAATGCTCTTTATCCTCTCTTGAAGAAATCTGGAAATATGTTGAGTTCTTTCGGATGCTTCGCCGAATTTCTTCTCTAGGTTGTCTCGCACAGCTCCTGCTTTCACCGTCTCACGGTCTCACCCGTCTCCTTGTCTCACGGCTCGCCTCACATTTTTTTTTTTCTAGCCCCTGTTCTGCCAGATCTCTCACCGTCGACTGGATATCTTTCTGCCGGATCTATCACCGTCTGCCGGATCTCTCACCATCGACCGGATCTTTTTCTGCTGGATCTGTCACCGTCTGCCGAATCTGTCACCGTCGACCTGATCTGTCTCACCATTAACGGATCTATCTCACTGTTTGCCGGATCTGTCTCATCGTCTGCCGGATCTATCTCGCTGTCTGCCGGATTTGTCTCGCCGTTTGCCGGATTTGTCTGTCCCAGCCGGATCTCTCTCACGCCGTCGCCAGATCTCCTTTGTCCCAGCTGGATCTGTCACCATCCCAGCCGACTCTCTCTCATGCCATCGCCGGATCTCTTTCTGTCCCAGCCGAATTTGTCACCATCCCAGCCAGCTCTCTCTCACGTCGTCGCCAGATTTGACTCACTGTCTGCCGACTGCTGGTGTGCCGGTGGTGTGCCTTTCTCACGGGTTTCTCTCTTTTGCCAGTGGTGTGCGTAGGTTTTCTGTCTGTTTTTCTCAATAGCCGATACGTCTTTTTTTGTTGTCTTCTGATGGCCTTTATATACTCCTCCATGAAATTCCAATAGGGCTTACTTGTGACAAATTTATTGTCTTGCCCTTTTCATGTGGCTTTTACGTTCTTGCCCCTCCATGTGGCTTTTACCTTCTTCCACACTTAAACCTAATTGACAACAATTACAACCTATATAAGGCTATGAGAACAACAAAAGACTTGTGTGGGGTGCCTTGGGTAATACTGACTTTGTTAAGCAAAAAGCGAATGTATAATGCTCACATGATATGCCTTTGGGGTTCTTAGTAGGAAGCTAATGTTGCACTTGTGTGGGGTACCTTAGCCAATTTTGACTTTATTGGGCAAGAAGCTTATGTGTCATGCTCATATAAGGTGCCTTAAGCATTCATAGTTGATGGAAGCCATATTGTACCGGCTCAAATCAACAAGGGAGTTGATGCTTTGCAAAACCTTGGAGGACCAATGACAAAGGCAAGGTCAAAGAAAATAAAGGAAGCTCTCAACAACTTGTTGTACGACATTTACTATTAGGAAGTTGCTAGGTACGAGTTAAGGATGATGGAGGCTTTACCATGACTTGCAAATGTGTCATCTGTGGAGGAATTTGAGAACCATGGCCTTAGGAAGGAAGTTGGATTTGGGAGCCCATGTTTGGGCATTTAAATGGATTATTGTCATAGGTTATATTGTTATGTAGTGGGTTGAACGAATTTCCCTAATAATCCCATCTTATTAGTTAGGGTTTTTGAGGGTTAGCATATAAAAGGGGCAGAAAGGGTGGCTGGAGGCAACACCAACGAATTTCCTTAATAAACTCATCTTATTAGCTAGGGTTTTCAGGGGTTAGCATATAAAAGGGGTAGAAAGGGTGGCTGGAGGAGAACCCATCTTTATCAATGTATGAACTATTTTCTCTGGTTCCTTGAGAACTAATTCTGAACTTTCATACTTGAGTGTGTTGGTTCAATAAGACTTATCTTCTTCAACATTGTTGTTGTTAGGAGTGGCGTCTGAATCTTATAATTCTGGTTCTTGGTTGTTTATAATCATTGGGTCAGAACTCCAAATCCCTTAACCTTTGTTAGAACAATCCTATACCAACATTGGTGTTGGGTTCCGTTTACATATAATCGGAGTTCGTATCATTTGGTATCAGAGCCTTGGCTCTAACTCAAGTTAGTTATACCCTTGTTATCATCTATTTCATGTATTCTTCATTGTTTGTTGAATAAAAAAAAAACAAACAAAAGAAAAGAAGAAAAAAAACAAAAAAAAATCGTGTATTTCTTGGGTTGCCTTCTACTATTCATTCCTTCTATAGAAATACCCATTAGTTAACTAAAAAAAAAAAAAACTGGCTTCATTACTCAATTGGTCATTTACTCAATTATATTCGATAATTGATTGTTGTCTGATTGCACTTCTCATATCATTGAATTTCTTGACATTCTGTTTGCTTTATTGCCCATCTTCTTGATCATGTCATTTCTCTGAAGAGGTAGGTCTAGGATTGATATATTCAAGTTTTGTTTGTTCTGAATTTAGTTTGCTTGGAACTATTGAAAGAGCTCTTAGAGTCTTGCAATTCATTGTGTAAAACATGAGAGTTTAGGACTACTATAGTTGAGTGGAGAGCAAACACATAAGGGAGTGAGTTTTGTGAGGTATATTCTCTATTTACTAACAATCTTGCATATCCAATGTCTAATACTAAAGAAGGCAATTTCCCACATGGAGAGGAGGAAGTAATTGTTCTAGATTTCAAATTGCTTATGAAATCCTTAGAGCAGAAGTTTGATAGGATTAACCAAATGTTTTGGGAAGTTCGAAAGAGGATGGATAAAATAAAAGGAGAATTGAGTGTCAATCCTAAGAGGCCAACTGGGAGGGTCATGAAAGAGCAATTTGAACATGACTTTGGTGAAGATGGTGATGATTATTATGATGACAGTGATAATGTTAGTAGAAACTTCAGAGGTGGATTTAGAAGAGGACGTGGTAATAGGAATGGTAGAGGAGTAAGAAGCAATGGAAACGTTTATGATAGGTACAATGGAGGTTGGGATAATAGAAATAGAGTGGAAGAAGGAGTAGACAAAAATCTTAATAGTATTAAAATGAAAATACCTTCTTTCCAAGGGAAAGCTGACCCTGATGTCTATTTGGATTGGGAACAAAGGGTAGAATTAATATATGAGTGCCACAACTTCTCTGAGGACAAGAAAGTGAAGTTAGCTGTGGCAAAGTTCACTGATTATGCTATAGTATGGTGGGACCAGCACGTTACCACTAGGAGAAGAAATTTGGAGAGAACTATAGAAACTTAGAATGAGTTGAAGACTGTGATGAGAAAGAGATTTGTTCCCAGCTCTTATTATAGGGATTTGTATAACAAGTTGTAGAGCCTTACGCAAGGTTCCAAGAGTGTGGAAGAGTACTATAAGGAGATGGAAATTGCTATGGTTAGGGCAAATGTAATGGAGGATAGGGAGGCAACTATGGCTAGGTTCCTCCAAGGATTGAATAAAAGCATAGCTGATGTGGTAGAACTGTAACACTATGTAGAGTTTGAAGACATGGTACACATTACCATGAAAGTTAAGAGGCAGCTTAAGGGAAAGAGTACTTCTAGAAATAATCAGAACTTAGGTTCATCTTTTTGGAAGTCAAATTGGGGGAAGAAGAAAGAGAAGATGACTTCTAAGCTTAAAACCAATTCACATAGACCCAAGACTAGTGGGGGCAACCTGAAAAGGGGCAAATTTGAAGAAAAACTTGAGGGCACCCAAGAAAAAACTAGAGATATCAAATGCTTTAGATGTCTGGGTAGGGGTCATGTGGCTTCACAATGTCCCAACAAGAGAACCATGTGCCTCAAGGAGAATGGTGACTATGTGTCTGGCAATGATGCTACTGATGAAGACCAAATGTCGCCACTAGAGGATGCTAGTGATGTTGATGAAGGGATAGATTATCCAAAGTATGGTGGAAGGCTTTTAGTAGCAAGGAGAGCCCTTAGTGTGCAGGTTAAGGAGGAGGATGATGTTGAGATGCAGTGGGAAAATATTTTCTATACTCGATGTTTGGTTCAAGATAGACTCTGTTGCTTGATCATCGATGGAGGTAGTTGCACTAATGTAGCAAGTACAAAGTTGGTGGGAAAATTGAACTTGCCTATAACCAAACATCTTAGGTCATATAATTTGCAATGGTTGAATGATAGTGGAGTGGTGAAAGTGACTAAATAAGTTGTGGTTCCATTTTTCATTAGTAGATATAAGGATGAGTTGTTTTGTGATGTTGTACCTATGCAGGCCGGGCATTTGTTATTGGCCCATCCTTGGCAATTTGATAGAAAAGTTTTGCATGATGGTTACAAGAACCGCTATTCTTTCACCATGGATGGAAAACCATTCACACTCGTTCTATTGACTCCAAAACAGGTGTATGAAGACCAAGTGAGACTTTATGAAAGTGAGCAAAAGGGGAGGAGCGAAAAGAAAGAGAGAGTCGAGAAAAGAAAGTGAAGGAGAGAAAAACAAGGTAAATGCATTTGAGAGTGCTAAGTACAAGAGTGGTTAGGTTCACGAGAGTGAAGATGAAAGAAAACAAGTGAGTGTGTTTGCAAAAGGAGCAGTAAATGTTAGGGTTGCCTTCCAAGCTAGGCAACAAATGATCTTGATTCTTTACAAGGATTCTTATTTCTCTAACACTAACCTTGATTCATCTTTGCCTAGTATTATTTCATCTTTGTTGCAGGATTATTATGATGTACTCCCTAAGGAGATCCCAAATGGTTTACCACCAAGGAGAGGGATTGAACATCACATTGATCTTATTCCTGGAACTCCCATTCCCAATAACCCAGTGTATAGAAGTAATCCTGAGGAGACAAAGGAGCTTTAGAGGCAAGTTGATGAGTTGATGAGGAAGGGACATGTAAGGGAGAGCATGAGTCCATGTGCAGTGCTAGTGTTGCTTGTGCCAAAGAAAGATGGATGTTGGAGGATGTGTGTCGATTGTAGAGCTATCAACAAAATAACAGTTAAGTATTGACATCCTATACTCAGGCTTAATGATATGTTAAATGAATTATATGGTACTTGTTACTTCTCTAAAATTGACCTTAAGAGTGGGTATCATCAAATTAGGATAAGGGAAGGAGATGAATGGAAAACTGCATTCAAGACCAAGCATGGTTTGTATGAATGGTCAATTATGCCTTTCGGTTTGACTAATGCACTTAGTACTTTTATGAAATTAATGAATCATGTTTTGAGACCTTTCTTAGGAAATTTTGTTGTGGCTTATTTTGATGACATATTAGTATACCGTAGGAATTTAAAAGAGCATATTAAACATTTGCATTGTGTGCTTGATATTTTGAGGAAAGAGAAATTGTATGCCAATTTGAAGAAATGCAATTTTTGCAAGGATCATGTCATTTTCTTGGGTTATGCTGTGTCTGCTCATGGCATAGAGGTTGATAAAGAGAAGATTAAGGCAATTCAAGAATGGCCTACACCTAAGAGTGTGAGTGATGTGAGGAATTTCCATGGTTTGGCTAGCTTTTATAAGAGGTTCATTAAGGATTTTAGTACCATAGCTGCACCATTGATTGAGGTGATTAAAAAGAGTGTGGGTTTCAAGTGGGGTAAGGAACAACAAGATGCCTTTGATTTACTTAAGTCTAAATTGTGTCATGCACCACTTCTTGCTTTGCTTGATTTTTCTAAGATCTTTGAAATTGAATGTGATGCATCGGGCATTGGGATTGGGGGAGTTCTCATGCAAGAGAAATGATCTATTACATTCTTTAATGAGAAGTTAAGTAGAGTAACATTGAATTATCCAACTTATGATAAAGAGATGTATGCACTTGTTAGGACTTTAAAAACATGGCAGCATTACCTTTGATCCAAGGAGTTTGTAATTCATACTGATCATGAGTCTTAAAAATACTTGAAGAAGTAAGGTAAGTTGAATAGGAGACATGCAAAATAGGTTGAGTTTATTGAAACTTTTCCTTATGTAATTCAATACAAATTAGATGAGGAAAATGTTGTTGCTGACGCATTGTCACGTAGGTACACATTGATTAGCACATTGAGCGTTAAGTTACTGGGGTTTGAGCATATTATTGGTTTGTATGCTAATGATGCTGACTTTAGTAATGTATATGTTGCATGTGAGAAAACTGCCTTTGGTAAGTTCTATAGACATAAGGGGTATTTGTTTAGAGTAAATAAGCTTTGTATTCCTTAAGGGTCTATGAGAGTATTACTTGTGAGAGAAGCTCATGGTAGTGGTTTAATGGGACATTTTGGCATTTAAAAGACTTTTGATGTTTTACATGAACATTTCGTTTGGCCACATATGAAAAGGGATGTTAAAAGAGTATGTGCTAAGTGTATTACCTGTAGACAAGCTAAGTCTAGGGTTTTGCCCCATGGTAAGTATATGCTCTTAGAAATTCCTTATGAACCTTGGACCAACATTTCTATGGATTTTATTCTTGGTTTACCTAGGTCCAAGAAGGGCCGAGATTGTATTCTTGCTGTAGTTGACAGGTTTTCAAAGATGGCACATTTCATTGCGTGAACCAAAACGGATGATGCCATACACATTGCAGACTTATTTTTTAGAGAGATTGTTTGCCTACATGGAGTGCCGAAGACTATTGTATCAGATCGTGATGCAAAATTTTTGAGCTATTTTTGGAAGACATTGTGCAGCAAGCTTGGAATAAGGTTGTTGTTTTCTACAACTTGCCATCCACAAACTAATGGATAGACTGAGGTAGTAAATCAAATTCTTGGTATATTGTTACGTGCTGTTATTGGTAAGAACTTTAGAACCTAGGAAGAATGTTTGCCTTTTGTGGAATTTGCCTATAATCATGTTGTTCATAGTTTTATAGGTTATTCTCCTTTCGAGTTTGTTTATGGTTTTAATCCATTATCTCCTTTAGATTTAGCATCATTGCCTATATAAGACAGGGTTAATTTAGATGGGAAAAAGATGGCTGAAGTGGTTAGGCAACTTCATGAGAAAGTTAGGCTTAACATTGAGGGAAAAACCAAACAATATGAAACACAAGCCAACAAAGGTCGTAGGCATATCACTTTTGAACCTGGTGATTGGGTTTGGGTACATTTGCGAAAGGATAGATTTCCTATGCAAAGGAAATCAAAGTTGCAACCAAGGGGAGATGGTCCTTTTCAAGTGGTGGTAAGAGTCAATGATAATGCATATAAACTTGACTTGCCAAGTGAGTATAATATGAGTGCAACATTTAATATTTCTGACCTTTCTCCTTTTCTCTTTGATGATGTGGGTGCTAATTTGAGGGCAAATCATTTTGAGGAGAGTGGGAATGATGGAAGCCATATTGTACCAGCTCAAATCAACAAGGGAGTTGATGCTTTGCAAAACCTTAGAGGACCAATGACAAGGGCAAGGTCAAAGAAAATGAAGGAAGCTCTCAACAACTTGTTATACGATATTTACTATCAGGAAGTTGCTAGGTATAAGTTAAGGATGATTGAGGCTTCACCACGGCTTGCAAATGTGTCATCTGTGGAGGAATTTGAGAACCATGGCCTTTGGAAGGAAGTTGGATTTGGGAACCCATGTTTGGGCATTTAAATGGATTATTGTCATGGGTTATATTGTTATGTAGTGGGTTGAATGAATTTCTCTAATAAGCCCATCTTATTAGTTAGGGTTTTTGAGGGTTAGGATATAAAAGGGGCAGAAAGGGTGGCTACAGGCAGCACCAATGAATTTCCTTAATAAGTTCATCTTATTAACTAGGGTTTTTGGGGGTTAGCATATAAAAGGGGTAGAAAGGATGGCTAGAGGCGAACCCATCTTTATGAATGTATGAGCTATTTTCTCTGGTTCCTTGAAAACTAATTCTGAACTTTCATACTTGAGTGTGTTGGTTCAATAAGACTTATCTTTTTCAACATTGTTGTTGTTAAGAGTGGCGTCTAAAGCTTATAGTTCTAGTTCTTGGTTGTTTATAATCATTGGGTCAAAACTCCAAATCCCTTAACCTTTGTCAAAACGATCCTATACCAACATTGGTGCTGGGTTCCATTTACATATAATCAGAGTTCATATCAATAATAGAAGGCTTATGTGGTGCACTCACATGGAACACCTTAGGTAATCTTGGCTTTGTCAAGCAAGTTGTTTGTATGACACACATGTGTAGTGTGCTTTAGGTATTCCTAGTAAGAGGCTTGTGTGGCATTCTTGTGTGGGACACCTTAGGTAGTCCTAGCTTCATAGAGTAAAAAGCCTATATGACACACTAGCAAGACCATTGTTGCATGTTTATGTAGGGAACCTTAGGCAATCTTGGCTTTATTGGGCAAAGAAGCTTATTTAGCATGTTAAGATGGGGTGCCTTAGGTAGTCCTAACTTTGTTTGGCAAGAAGCTTGTATGGTGCACTTACATTGGGCACCTGAGCCATTCTTGGCATGAAACCTATGTGGCGTGCTCGCGTAGGGGTTCTTAAGTAGTCTTGGCTCTGTCAAGGATTAATAAAGAGATGGAGTATAAGATTACAAGTAATAACTTGTTGGGAGAATATGAATCTTTATTGATGATTTATGTGGCAAAATGTCTTTTACATGTCTATAATAGATTTTTCATTAATGATAAGGCCTAAGGCTTACCAAGTTCTGTGTTTAGGAAATTAAGGTTCCATCTAATTCCTACAAATGGTAGCTTCTAAGCACTACCTCCTTAGTGATCTTTTAAGGGTCCTCCCAATTAAGGGAAAGTTTTTTTATACTCCTTCGTTACTTTTATTAGCTTTTTATTTTTGTAACACTAGGTTGCCTTTGTGAAATAACTATTCCCTTGCTTTTTTTTTTTTTGTTATAATTCTATGTCATCTTCTTGTGAAACAAAGTTATTTGTATGTAAACCTATTTGTATGCCTCAACTAAAAGGTCTAACTTGCCCCCTAACTTTTGTCATTATTGTTCTTATATAAATATTGATTGCCTTATTTCTACTTACACCTTTATTCCAAATGCCAAGAGGAAGGGAGTCTCTCTTATTGTGGTTTATAGGGTTATGTGGTATGCTTATAATACACTTGGTAGCTTGTCTACTTGTAGGTATTTTACATTTTCCAATCTCTTCTTTAAACCTTAAATGATTGTGTGATTGGTTACTTCCATTTAACCATATGCTTAAGCACTTTTGTAGCTCTTTTACCTATAAGCATTTTCACATTTCACAATCTCTTCTTCAAGCCTTAGATGATTGTGTGATCGGTTTCTTCTCTTTAGCCATTGGTTTATAGAAGCTTCGTTGAGCCAAACTTAAGAGTGATGCCTAGGTTATAGCAAGATTTTCTAAATTTCGCATTATTAAACTATTTATCATTATCAATGATGATTGCATGTGGGATTTCAAACATACTAATCACGTTCTTCCATATAAATTTATCATTTTGTGATTGAAGTGAGGGCTTTAACCTTTGCTTACTTTATAAAGTTGTTAACAATGACTAATGCATACTTATGTCCTCCAATGGTAGTCATGAATGGTTTGATGATGTCTAGCTCCACTAGATGAATGATTATAAAGATGGTATGAGCATGACTTATGTGGAAAGGACTTGTTGATTGTTGTCAAATCATTGGTAGGTATTGCATTTTTGCACTAGTTCTAAGGCATCCATGTTTAAAGTAAGCTAGTAGTAACCTTGTCTAATCACTTTCTTTGTTGGGAGTCTACTTCCTATATGATTTTTACATATGAATTTATGGGTTTCTTAAAGAACATAACTTATTTTTCCTCTATCAAAGCACTTAAGGAGGGGCATGTTTAAGGATTACTCATATAATTTCCTACCAATCAACAAGTACATTGTTACTTTCAGTTGTAGTCATCTAGCTTTTGCTCTTCCCTCTAAGAGTTGTATGTTTTGTAAATAAGCAACAATTAGGTCCAAACATAAGAGGGCAATATTAAGCTCTAACACCTAGTCCATCAATTCCTTCTAGCTTGGGCATACTAGTGTCTCCACAAAGATTGTTCTATCAAATGATGCCTTCAAGATAACATTCACCCTTTCTCTAGTGAGTGCTTTATGGAAGGCACAAACATTCTGTAGGTACTTAGCCATGTTATCTCCTTTTAACTTGAATTCACTATTCACTTACCTTATGACAAACTGTAAGTCATTGTAAATTTTAAACTCTTTAATTCTTAATGCTTGGGCTATGCTGACTCCAATGATCAAGGCCTCATACTTGGCCTTGTTCTTTGACATAAGGAAGCTAAACTCAAAGGCATACATAAGTATGATCTCACTTGATCATGTGAAGACTAAGCCCATGCTACTTCCCTCTTTATTGGATGATTTATCAAAGTGTAAGGTCCAAGGCTTAGCTAGTGATGTCTATTTTTGATGCATCTCAAAGCCTAAGCACTTATTAACAAAGTTGGCCAATGCTTACTCCTTCAACACCTTATGTAATTGAAACTAAATGTTAAATTTGCCAACTTAATCGACTATTAGAGGAGCTAACCTTCTAATTCTAGCCTATGTCAATCAAGGCTATGATGGCTTAAAAGTTAAGTTATAATCTTCTTACCATTATGAATAATGCAAAGGTCAACTTATTGAACTTTGGGTATCACAACTTTAACTTCTTTGAGGACTCTACTTGTATAATATACTAGCCTTTGTACATCAACCTCTTCTCGGACTAAGATTAAGTTGACCGTCATGTTATTGATAGTGAGGTATAGGTATAATATCTCATTACTCATTAACTTATTTAGCATTGGCAAGGATGACATGTACTCTTTCAATTGTTGGAAGGCTTACTCATGGTTATCTATCCATTAGAACTTTGTTTCTTTTTTCAAGACTTGGAAGAAAGTGAGTTGCTTATCACCAAAGCATGAGATAAATTAGCTTAAACAAACCAACATTTTAGTGAGGACTTGCATGTCCTTCATGGATTTAAAGGAAGGGAGTTGCCTAATGGCTTGGGATTTTTTTTTTTTAAGTTTCACCTTTATTCCCCTATTCAACACAAAAACCCCAAGAACTTATTAGATCACACTCTAAACACACACTTTGTGCGATTAAGCTTCATATTGTATTGGTAAAGGATTGCAAATGTCTCTTCTAAGCCAAAGATGTGGTATTTTATTGTCTTGCTTTTGCTTAGTATGTCATTGACATATATCTCCACATTCTAACTAATTTGGTTCTAAAATATCTTGTTCACTAGTTGTTGATACATGGCTAGTCCCTACCTTTTTGAGTCCAAAAGGCATTACCTTGTAGTAATACAACCTTGCTTCATAATAAAGGAGGCCTTTTCCTGACCATCTTTATGCATAAGGATTTGATTCTATCTAATAAACAAGTCTATAAAGGTAAAGAGTCCATGGCCTAAGATGTCATCTTCTACTTGGTCAATTTTGGATAATGGTTAGCTTTAGGCACACTTTGTTGAAGTCAGTAAAGTCCTCACAAATGCACCCTTTTCCATTTGCTTTCCTAACCATGACCACATTTGCTAATCAATCTAAGTAAGTGATCATCTTCTTTGATCATTGCTTATCATTCAAAGCCCATGCTTCATCTCTTTTACCTAATTAGAGGGCAATTCACATCTATGCTCAAGTAATGTGAGGCTATCTTTAGGTTGATATTAGGTAATGAATGAGAATTTACTATATTTATTCCCTTTTACATTTAGTTATTTTAATGAATTTTGTATCTATTTGAGTTCATTAGAATACATTTTTATAACTTAGATATGTTTTAAGAAAATTTTAAGAATATATGCTTTTGGTAGAACAAAATTCCAACATTTTAACATTTAACCTTTGTTGCTTGTTTCAAGTTTTTCACAAACTTAGAGGTGAATAAAGCTAATGCCTTAATAGTTGAAACTTCTCTTACTATATCTAGTATGGGGAACTTAAGCTTAAGGTGCTTGACGAAGAGGATAGTGTTTAAAGCATAGTCTTGGCTTGCCCAAGATCATGTTATGTAAGGAGGTTAGTCTAACTAACATTAGTTTGAGAATGATAGTTAAGGTGTAAGAAGGATAGCATATAAGATAGAAAACTCCACTCCTTCTTGGATGACAAATTTTCCAATGGATCCATACAAGAGGTAGCTTGCTAGCTAGAAGTCTTGCCTACTAAGTCCCATCTTGAAGAATGCAACAAAGAATAAAATGTCTATTGAGCTTCTAATGTCTACTAAGATGCTTTTAAATTTAAAGTAGTTCATTATGACTACGATATTGGGTTTATGATGTTCCTTAAAGCAACTAGAGCCACCCCTTAAGAACTAGGGTCATAGGACACATTCCTTCCTTACAATACAAGAGATACACCTTATTTAGATTCCATCACTACTGTTTAGCCTAAATTTTCTCCATCCCCTCTTGTCACTCTTCTTTTTGGATTTTAACTTATGCCATTAATTTGGAAGCCCATGTATTTTGAAGCAAGTTTCTCAACTATGTTTAAGGTTTCAATAATAAGTGTGTCCTCCTCCATTTATTAGATTTTTAGACTTCATTGAGGTCATTCCTTAGCCAAGATTAATTTGTTGAAGAGAAACCTTCCTTTTAACACCATAGCAACACTTTGTGTCCTATCTCCATCTCCCTTTGATAATATAATTGCTTGCCAAAGATCTTCTCAATGAACTATAGCTCATGCTTGTTTAATGGTGGGAATGGTTTGATTTAGAGACCATCTCCTCAAATTGTATATAATTGATCATTCAATCCATCTAGAAAAAGTATAAACCCTGTCCTCCTAAATGATAAAGTTATATTGTTTAACATTTATCTCATAATTCATATGGTTCAATCTATGGAAATCAATTTCTTTCCAAAGACCTTGGAGAGTTTTGTAGTACACTTCTATAGACCTTTATCTTTGCTTTATTTTCATTACCTTCCTCTTAAGGACATATACCTAACACATGTTTGCATTATCAAAGAATATTGTGGCAACAACATCCCATATATCCTTTATTATCAAAAATCTTATATGATTTCTAATTAGTATAGGATCCTTAAAGTTATTTAATAAACCCTTCACAATTTCATTTTCTATCCCCCATTTCTTGAAAGTTTGGATTGCCTCTAAGGTTTAGGGAAGATCTCTATTTACATATCCTAAGTTGTCTTTGCTTGAGATATACATTTCAACAACCTAAGACCAAAGGCCATAATTGGTACCAATTAGCTTGACACCAATTGTGGCCACTCCAAGATCATGTCCCAATAAAGTTAAGGTTTGGCTTAATAATTGAGATATTCTAGTAGATAGGTCTATAAGGATCCAAAACTTTCTATGATAACCCATTACTTTGATTGAAGAAGCCTCCTTTGTGGTGGAAGAAATTTCTTCCATTTTTGTTGATTTCTTAGGGTTTTGGGATCGTATGTTATGATACCATAATAAAAAATTGGTATTTATTATTTTATTTCCCCATGCATAGTGTCTTTTTATATTAGTTATAGGGAAAGAGAATATCTTTACCTAGAATACAATTCAATTTATAAGCAACAATTTGTTACAGGGTATATATATGTATGTAACATGAATTGGTGTTATGGAACACATTGATTCATGTTGAATCATAGCTTTTGATTCAATTATAAACTTTATAATTGTTCATACTCCATATACACCATTTTCCTAACTACTATTCATTAGGAAGCTAAAAGGTCACATTAATTTTTAATAGGTTATATCATTTTCAAGTTTATTAACTAATGATGATTATATAATTTGTATCCTTTACAAATTTGAAGTTATATGTTTTTAGAAAATAAACATGACATACAAAAGAAGAAAAATAAAATGCAACTAAAAAGGAGTTCATTGCATGCTTCAAGTGATTGAAAGCATGGATTAAAGATAAGCCTTTTTATAAGAAGGGGAAAGGAGGGCAATATGGTAGACAAAAGGAAAAGAGCAAGATGCAACTATTAAGGAGTTCATTGAGTACTTAAAGTTACTTAAAGCATAGATTAGAGATAAGCCTTTTTATAAGGGTGGGGAGAAGGACATTTGGATTTTTAGACATTGTGTTTATCACATTTCATACTTGGTTCACTTTATATGACAAAGTGGGAGAAGTGGCATTGAGAATGAGTGTCCAAAGTAAAAGAAATGGGATAAGAGGTAAAAATTCAAGCCGACCACTTTTTTTTTGGCTTTTGAGACAACCATGAATTCTTTAATTATTGTATACATTACTTCCTTTTTCCTATTATTTTTCCTTTTATAATGATTTTTACGTTAATTCTTGATATTGCTTTTAGTTTTTTGTTTTGAGTGCTAACTAATTATAATTTCTAGTTTTATAAAAGAGGAAAAACGAAATGAGTTTTTGATCTTTTACATGGACTCAACAACCTATAAGATACATGATATAAGAGGTTTCTTTGAGAGTTCAAACATTTGCATAATAAATTTATATTACCATTAAGAATCTTTTTGCCATTTTATTCTTACATGTGACTTCAAAATTACATTTGTTTCTCTTTTTATTTATCTTTTTACTAAATGTTAAACATTAATCCTTTTTCTCTTTTAACAATTAATCAATTATATTTATAAAATTAAATAAAAATATTGCACATAACATGGGTGAATAACTAGTTTGTTATTCATTTAGTGATTTTGACAAAAAAATATTTAAATTTTCTAAAAAAAAATTGATTATTTAATCTTAAATAGTGTTATGTTGATATTAAGTGGATCAAAAAAAAAAAGTGCAATAATGATGACTAAACGTATAACAAGCATGACACAATGTACAACAAGTGGAAAGGGAAAAAAAAAAATGGATGCTTGCTACACATTGTGTCATGTATGTTGAACTTTTTGTTATACTTGCTGGTCATACAGTCATTTTTGGTTAAATATTTAAAATTAAAAACAAAAACACAATTTATTTTAAGTTGAGTAACATCAAACAAACAGTAACATGACATCACTTTGGCATCTTTTATCATCTTGTCCTTGCCCATGTGTCTATCCCTATAAGAGATAATTAAATTACAATGGAACGGGATTGCCCATTATTGATCATATGTTATAGGGATTTTAGTCGCGATTAAGTTTGGTTTTCTTGTATTACCAAGTTTATAACCAACTTGCAAATGATGATTTTCTTTGATAACTTTTTACAACTAATGCACTTTTCAGTAGTTTGATAATTTCAATTTAGATTACTTGGTTTGGTTAAAGGCTTTATGTTGTTGTTACTTCAAATCATGAAAGCGTTTTTGCCATAATGTTTATTTAACTTTAAAAATATATAAACATTTTATTCAAATTCAAAATTTTTAATAAACTTTCATAATTTATAAAATTTAATATTAATTTAATAGTTAAATTATACTTTTTTTAATATTTTAATAAAATTAAAATTTTAAAATTCAATTGACTGACCTAATTTACTTAATTACAATTTAACACATATTACAAATTATTTAATTCATACTAACAATTATTTATATATGTATGAAATTTATACAAAATAAATACTTAGAAATAAAATATGAAAAGAAAAATAATTTTTAAAAAATGAAAAACAAAACTTTTAAATTCCTCCTTTTATTTTCTAAAAAACAAAAAGTATTTCTAAATTTCCTTCTTTTTCTTAAAAAAGGAAAAAATAATTATAATTTAAGTTTATTTATTTTATATTTTTGTTTTTTTTTTAAAAGGGAGAAAAAATATTTTCAAATTTTTTTAAAAAAATACATATAATTTAAATTTTTTATTTTTTTAATATTATATAAGTAAAAATATGTTTTTTAATAAATATAATAAACTACGAAATAATGTGTGTACACACGCGCATATGTATGTGAATGAAGATAAAGAAAATCAATAAAATGCTTATATGATATTTATTCAATTTTAAAAATATATAAGTATTTGATTTAAATTTTAACTTTTTTTATAAATACATACAATTTATAATATTTGATATTAATTTGAAATTTAGTTTGTAATTTTTGTTAGTATTTTTATAAAATTAAAATTTTAACATATATTTAATTCACTTAATTTATTCAATTACGATCTAATATATATTATAATTTATTTTATTTATATTAAAATTTTTTCACATAGGTATAAAATTTATATAATTCAAATACTTATAATTAAGAAAAATAAAAAAATAGAAAATAAACTCTAAAAAATAAAAGAAAATTCTTCATTTCACTTTTTGTTTTTTTAGAGGTGAAAAATATTTAAATTTTCTTTAAAAAAAAACTCATAATTAAAATTTTTTATTATTTTTATATTTAAATAAATATAATAAAAAAATACTTCTAAATAAATAGAATAAATATGAATATATAAAAGAAAATCTTAATTATGTTCTTAATTTTAAATGTCAATGTGGCAAAACCTTTAATTGTAAAAATACTTGTTTATTTAAAATAAAAAAAAACTTAATAAAAGTTCTTAATCTACGTATATATTAGTATTACCAAAGTTGGGAGAAAGTTAGTAATTTTGAGCAATTTTTTAAGAGAAAAAAGAAAACATGCATTACAATGTTGGCTTAATTTTATGACTTTTTTTTTTTAGTAAATACTCCTAGTTTGTAGTATTTTAATATTAACTTAACAATTAATTAGTGAATTTTTATAACATTTTAACAAAATTAGGATTTTAAAGTATATTCAATCATCTTTTTTATATCATAAAATCAAATATATTTGACTTACATTATTATTATTATTATTATTATTTCTCTCAATTAAATTGCTCAATTACAAATATTAATCTTTATACTTATACAATTTTTCTTCAAAATTTGTATCTACAATTATTTATAATTATATTATTAATTAAAATTTTGATTATAAATTTAGTTGTTATTAATACACAAAAATAAAATTTACTTTATTTTTTAGTTAATCATTCAATTTTAATTTTATTCTATCTTTTTAACACAAGTTTAAATGTAAAAACTCATAAATTAACCAAGATACTAATCATGGCCAATAACCAAATTAAAGTTAATTTTATTATATTATTTTTTAAAAATCAAAATTAAAAGCAAATCAATTTAATTAATTGTAATTTGAACATATTTTTATTAAATATTTATAACTCACATGATACACAAACTTAAACTTAATGTAAACATATATCATCAAAACTAAAAGAAAACTCAACTATTTTCTTTTTGTTATATCATTAATTTTATTTATACGATAACATTTACTTAATTTTAAAATTTTCTTAATGGATAATATTTAATATTTACTTAGTAGTTGGTTTGTAGTATTTCTTAATATTTGAATAAAATTAGGATTTCAACATACATCAATGTCTAAAATCCACACAACTTGAATACTTATAATTAAGAAATATAAAAGATAAAAAGGATAATGATTTTTAAAAGAAAAATATAAAAAATAATCCCTCTTTATTGTATTTTTTTAGAGAAGAAAAAAATTATTTCCAAATTTACTTAATTTTTTTCTTTTTGTTTTCTTAAAAATAAATAACTACTTTAAAATATATTTTATATTTTTTAAAAAATAAAAAAACTCATAATTATAGTTTTTAATTTTTTTATTTAAATAAATATAAATAAAAAAGAACTAAATATGACAAACCCATGTATTAGATGAACCTAATTCTTAGTAAAAGAAGAGATTATGATGCATATTAGAAGATTTATCCTAATAAAAGATTTATACTCAATAACATGGAACAAAGTTTTAATTTTTAAAAAAGTAGGAAGATTTATTTTTGGTAACATAAAAAGAGAGTTTTAAGTCATCATTTATTGAAATTAATAGAAAATTATTTTTTTAAACTCCTTCATTCTTGCTCGAAAATACTTATATTTCATATCTCCCAAGATACTTAACAAATACTTGAGGGCTTTCATTTACACAATAATCTTCATATTAAGGTTACAATTAGAAGTACAAAACCTCTTGTAATTACATATCCCCAATTACCTCTCCTTTTATTGCAAATAATCTTTAAATTATAAATTCCCTTTGTAGAATTCTTCTTTCTCATATGCATTTAGTTTGAATTGTAATCTCTCAATTTTACTAATGCATTCACCAAATTGGATTTGCATATCAATACCAATCGTAAAATCATCTCTCAATCAATTGTTTATTTCTATCACTTGTTGTTTTTTATGTTGACCATTTTACTCAACTTTAACATTTTATATTTTTTTTTATATCCACACATCCAATAATTTCAATATTCATAACTTAGGTTTTTGTTACTAAGGTTTATTTAAAATCAACTTCACGTTTCTTGTATTAGACTATCACAAATGTCTTTAACTCTCCATCCATAGAATTTGATAGATTTTTTTTTTTAATAGCAACATATCCACTAATTTGAATGTTTATAACCTAGGTTCTTTGTTACAAAGATTAATCAAATATTAGCTTCATGTTTCTCCTATTAAATCTAAATAGATTGCCACAAATGTCTTCAACTCTCTACTTAAGAATAGTTTTTTGGCATAAGGTTGATCCTTTAAACATTAAAACTTGCAAATATAATTTTGAATTCTAGATAGATTATTCTTTTAACTTTAACATGGTCATTTATAGATTGATTTTATTCTCCATTATATTTTTATGGATTCTTCTTGTTTAATTTGAGTTAATTACATTTATTTGATATTTTTCATTGTTTTTTTTTTCTATTTGGGATTTTTTCTTTTAACTCTGAATACATCTTCAATTTATAGATTGGTTTCACTTATCCATTATGTTCTTGCAAATTCGTCTTGATTAGTAGGATTAATACTAAATAGTTGTATTTCCTTCTAGCTCCAAAAACATAAGGATGCATAATAAGTGGGATCATGCTCATCCTTTACTTATTAGTCATAACCACTTCTTCTAGCCATTACCATTTCCACCTATTCTCTTTATCTTCTTTTTTCTTTTGCTTTAATGTTCACCATCCTTATTTAAAAAAAAAAAAAAAAAGGACTTATGATTTTGATTTTTGAAAAGCACATGGGTTTTGGTTGTTGCATCCAACAGTTTGAATTAAGTTTCAAAAGATGTGGAGGTCATTGTATTACAAAAAATCCCACCATAAGAGGCAAAGGTTTACTAATAAGTTGTATGAGAAATCCCATGTAGAGAATAAGTTGAAGCAACCATTTGCAAGATCATCCCACAATGATTCATCTTCCTCTTTTTTTTTTTTTTTCTGATCCATACAAGACTACCACAATGAATGATGGTTTTCATTGTGTTATCACATTTGTTAATTCTCAATAGTTATACCCTCCTCCAAGGAGAAAAGCCAATGTATTCTACCAAACTACCTCTCACACAATATCTCATTAATTGAGTCTCCCACCATCACCTTTTCAACCTCTAGATGATGTGGTGAGTGAATTTGGAACCCTAGCAAATTTGGCACCCAAGGACCAGCCCAAATACTCACTTGCTTACCATTATTGATTTCTATCGTATTCCCTAAACCAATGCCTCTCTATGTTGAAGCAAACTATTCTAGATCCAAGAGCAACTAAATCCCTTTCTAACGAGGAGGAAATTGCTTGCAATGAAGTATATGCTCGATAATAGTTAGGCCTATAACGAATTAGGTTTTTGTAGGAGCCACTAGCATTACTTAGCAAACAAGGATAGATTAAATCTATGTAAATCTTTGAATCATACACACCCTCGGTCTTTTGGAATGGTAAAAGTGTTCCAACTCACCCAACAAATCTGCCTTTCTTCCTTTCTTTGCCCCCATCAAAATTTTGCTATTTTTTGGGTCAACATAGTGGCACATTTGGTGAGAGATCTTAAACACCATCATAGCATAAGTAGGGATAGTCATAATTACTGATTTAATCAAAACTTCATGGCATGCCAACAACAGAAGTTGTTTGCATGCTTGAAGCTTCTTATCCACTCGTTCTTAAATAAACCTCAAGGCTTTTGATTTAGACCTCCTCAAGTTAGACTATAGGCTAAGATACCTATCAACTTAAATCAACAACTTCATTTAGAGGAAATTGAGAATTTGACCACTAATATGCAAACTCATACACTAAATTGGATCTAATTTGCCTTTGTTCAACTCTTGGTTAGGATCATTGCAATACCTCTCCACCAAGGACATCATCTCGTTAACTTCAATTAGAGTATCCCCACCAAATAACAAAGCATCATCAACAAAAAGAATATGAGAGATAGTCGGGTAAAGTGGCTTGATATTGTAACCATAAAGCCTTCTCTTAATCACAACACTCTTTTAACATTCAAGAAAAAACATCTTAAACTATAAGGAATAGGTATAAGGAGAGAGGTTCACCTTACAATAGGCCTCTAATCAAAAGAAAAACATTTGAAGGACATCCATTAATAATGATATGATATGACACAGGGCAACGCATTCCATCACCTCAACAACCCACTAAACATTAAACCCCAATGTCTTTATAATTAGTCATAGGAACCCCTATTCAACCTTGTTGTACACTATTTGTATATCTAATTTGATTGTTAAGTAGCCCATTTTGCCTCTCCTTTATTTCAGCCCTATGTTAAGGATAAAGGTGTTTGGGTATAAAGAAACAATCCACTTGAGTCAAGGCATTAACTTGTTAACCAGAATTTTAGAGATTGTCTTATAGCAAAAGTTACACAAACTTATTGGCCTATAATCACTAATCTTTTCTAGCTGTTAGGTCTTAAGGATAAGAACAATGGTAATCCTATTTATCTCCTTAAGCAAGGAACAAGTGGAGAAAAAATTCTTCACCATATGAATCATATCAAAGTTCACAATATTTATAAGCCTTTGATTAAAAAGGCATGGGTACCCATTAATCTTAGGATTCTTGAGAGGGACCATCTCGAAAATTGCCAATGCTATCTCCTCATTGGTTACTTTAGCAATAAAACACTCATTCATCTCTTAGGATACCACCTATGGCAAAATGGCTAGAACCTCATCAATGATAACTAGAAGGCCCCCTATATAGAGCTCCCACATAAGATTCCAATCAATCTAGTGATTGCAACCTCATTCTATGCCTAGCCACCTCCATTTTATTTGATTTTAATGATCTAATCCCACTGTCGATGGTGAACTATCATTGCATGAAATAAATAAGTGTTCTTGTCACCATGTGAAAGGCAATTAATGTGGGACCTTTACTACCAATACAATTCCTTTATAGCCCATGCCTAATTAAGGTACTAAGTAAGCTTCCTCTAAAGTTCTAGTGGTGCTCCCTTTTTGTAAAATCAAAGGAGTAGGAAGTAAAGGTGTTCCCTGTATACCAAAATTTGAATGGTAGTTAAGTTAGTTATATTCCAATAGTTACCCCTCTTTCTATCCAAGCAGTTAATTTTTTGTTAAAAGTCAAGTTTTTGAAAGTTATATGTTGTAATGTAAATGTCTCACTAGTGTATTTTAAAACAATCATGAGTTTACATGTATAATTCAAATTTTGAAATTATAAATTTCAAATTTTATATTTTGAAATCCTCCTATATAATAAGGATACAAGTAAATGGAAAAGAGTGGCTTACAAAAACAAAAAGGGATCCTAGTTTTACCTTCTTTTTTGTCCTCACGTCCCATGTTGCTACAACCAAAAAGTTTGCTTTTATGATAAGTAATAACACTGTCCAAAGGTGAGTTTGCAGCCAAAAAACCAACAAATTTGGTATCAGAACCTTTGATCCTTCCTAATCTTGTGAGTTATGAGAGGAAACATTCCAAATACCTGTGAAAGAGTGCCACAAACACTTGAGAGTTAGGTCTAATGGCATTAGCAAGCTTCTCTCCCTTGCCACCACCTAAGTTCATTTGTGACAACTACATATAGTGGACTATAATGATAAAGGCTTACTTGAAAGTGTTTGATCTTTGGGAAGCAACTGAGAAAGGCACTTAGATAGCTCCCCTTCCTACCAATCCAACCCTTACTCAATTGAAACATGACAATAAGCAAGAATCAAAATAATATAAAGCTTTAACCTGCATACACATAACAGTTACTAAATCAATTTTCAACAGAATCATGGCTTGTGATGCTACAAAGCAAGCTTGGGATTGGTTAAAGGAAGAGTTTGGAGGCAACTAGAAGACAGGAACCATGCAATTGTTGAATCTTAGAAGAGAATTTGAGTTTTTAAGGATGAAAAAGAAAGAAATAGTTAAAGATTATAGTGACAAAATGCTGAAGGTAGTTAATCAGATCAAGGTGCTTGGGGAGTGCTGGTAAGCATTCTAGAGAGGTTTGAAGCAAAGATTTCCTCTCTAAAAGATTCAAAGGATCTCAACACCATCTCTTTAGGTGAGTTGATTAGTGCATTTTAAGCTCAAGAGTAAAGAAGGCTCCTAAGGTAAGAAGATATAGCTGAGAGTGCCTTATAGGTCACTCATCAACAAAAAAAAACCACACTAGAAGAAAGTAAAGCAACAAACAACAAGAAAAGATCAATGAAGCCAGCAAACCTTCTAATAGAAGGCAGTATGCTCCCTGTGAGCATAGTAGAAAGTCAAATCATTTATCTAAGTTTTGCTAGAAAAGGCCTAACCTTGTTTGCAAAATTTGTAACAAAAGAGGGCATTTTGAAAAAATCTATTAGCATAAGGGCAAGCAATAGATATAGTAACTAAAAGTATAATAAGTCAAAGAGGAGGCCAAATCTACTGAGGAAGATCGATTTGAAGCACCAAAAGTATAATAAGTTAAAGAGGAGACCAAATCTATTGATGAAGATTAGTTTAAAGCAAATCAACTTTTTATGGTAACTACTTACACAAATTCTCCTGATCTTGGCATTTAATTGGTTGACAATGGCTATACCAACCACATGTCACCAAATCTTCAAGTATTTGATAGTCTTGACAGATCCTATAAATCCCAAGTCAGAGTTAGGAATGGTCAGCTGTTGCAAGTCCATAAAAAAGGTTTAGCCTTGGTATATACTAAGTCAGGTACCAAAGAGATATCAAATGTTTTGTTTGTGCCTCATATTCATCAAAACCTATTAAGTGTAGGCCAACTTATAGAAAATGGTTTTTCATTATTGTTTAAAGACCATACACATGACATTTATGATTCAATTGGTGCCAAACTAATCACAGTACCCATGAATGGAAAAAGTTTCCATTTAAACACAAACAAAATGCAGTACCTTGCCTTATTTGTTGCTAATGATAGTGCAACTCTTTTGCATAAAAGACTTGGCCATTTTCACCATGCAGGGATTCAAACACTAAAGAATAATCATTTGGATTCAGGCTTGTCTGATTTGAATCAAATTGATCAACCTTGTACTATTTGTCAACAAAGGAAGCAAACTAGAATTCCGTATCATCCTAATCAAGGCAGTAGAGCACAAAAACATCTTCAATTAGTCCATTCAAATCTCTGTGGACCAATAAACATCATCTTCAAATGGCATGCATAATGATGTAGATGATCTTCCAATTAGAGGAATAAGACCTCTAACTGATATTTATTATAAAAGTCTTGTAGTTGAACTGAATCTTAGCAGCTATTAAGAAGCCTTATAGTATGCAGCATGGAAGGTTGTAATGTAGGAGAACCTAAGGTCCATTCATAAAAATCAAACCTAAACCTTGGTTCTTAGACCAGTAAGCAAAAAGGTTATTCTAGTTAAATGGATATTTAGAATAAAATACAATGCAGATGGCACCATCAATAAATTGAAAGCAAGGTTTGTAGCAAAGGGTTTCACGTAGCAAGTAGGAGTGGACTACACTGAAACTTTTGCATCGATAGCTAGGCTGGACACTATAAAGTTGTTACTTGCAATTGCTACCCAAAAACACTAGTTGATACATCAATTAGACATCAAGTCAACCTTTCTTAATGGAGAGCTTTAAGAACAAGTCTATGTTAGTCAACTAGAAGGGTTTGTTAAACTAAGAAAAGGAAAACAATGTTTATCTTTTAAAAAAGACCTTATATGGATTGAAGTAGGTTCCCAAGGCTTGGTACTTAAAGATTCATACCTAATGAGTGCAAGCTTTAATAGAAGCTGCAACGATGCCACACTCTATATGGTAGGCAAGAAAAGCATTTTCTATGTGTCTCAATATATGTAGATGATTTAATGGTTGTTGGAGATTCACCAAGCCTTATATCTCAATTTAAAAGGACCATGGAAAGCAAGTTTGACATAACTGACCTTGGTAGCATGAGTTATTTTCTGGGTCTAGAAATTCAGCAAGCTAAGCATGGTATTATGATACATCAAACCAAATATGCCAACCAAATGCTACAAAAGTTCAATATGTTGCATTGTAAGAGCTCTCCTACACCTTTGTCACATGGAAACAAGTTCTCAAAGCAAGATGAATCCCAAAAGCAAATGAAAGTTAGTACAAAAGCCTGATTGGTTGCCTTTTGTACCTTTATGCATTCACCACATGAAAAACATTTCAAAGCTACCAAGAGAATTTTGAGGTACATCAGAGGAACCATAAATTTGGGCAACATGTTCAAAAGCAATGTTGCAAACCAATTAATTGGTTTTACTAATAGTGATTGGGCAGGTTCACTCACTGACATGAAAAGCACATCTGATTTTGTATTTTCTTTCAGTTTAGGCAACTTTAATTGAAGTTCTAGGAAATAAAGCATTATGGCACAATCAACAATAGAAGCTGAGTATGCTGCAGCAACCTCAACAATGAGTCATGCCATCTAGATTAGGAAAATTTGTGTAAATTTAAACCTCAAACAAATTGAGCCAACTATTATATTCTGTGATAATCAATCTGTCATAGTCATTTCTAAAATTCCTGTGTAGCATGCTAGAACAAAGCATTCTAATATCAAGTTGCATTTTGTAAGGGAATTACAAAAAGTTTGTGAAGTAAAATTGGTGTCTTGCAGTACTATGAACTAACTGATATTTTAACTAAAGGCCTGCTAACATCAAGATTTGAAGAGTTAAGGCTTGCTCTTGGTATGCAAAACAAAAGATCAAGGAGTGAAGCTCCAGTGATGCTCTTTTTTTGCAAAATCAAAGGAGCAAGAAGTAAAGGTGTTCCCTACATACCAAAATTTGAATGGTAATTAAATTGGTTATATTCCAACAGCTACCCCTCTTTCTATTCAAGTAACTATCTTTTTGGTAAAAATCAAATTTTTGAAAGTTATATATTATAATTTAAAAATTTCACTAGTATATTTTGAAATAATTATAATTTTACATATATAATACAAATTTTGAAATTACAAATTTTAAATTTTATATTTTGAAATTCTCTTATATAACGAGAATACAAATTAATGAAAATGAGTAGCTTACAAAGACGAAAAAGGATCATAGTTTTACCTTCTTTTTTCTCCTCATGTCCTGTGCTGCTGCAACCACAAAATTTGCTTTTGTGATAAGCAACAACACTATCCAGAGGTGAGTTCCCAGCCAAAAAACCAACATCCTCTCCTTTACTAATGCCTATTTAGACTGCATCCCTTACTGTAGTGCCTCAATCTCCTTTCTGATTCCCAAAATTTTGACTTTAGAATTCCCAAAGTGTCAGGCACTCCATCTCTCTAGGGGCGTGCTTCATGCCCTTAGTTAAATGCCAAGCTGGGAGGTTAATGTCTCTTGAACAGACCCCTGCCATGATGTCCTAATCAGATCTATACACTTGGGGGATTCATCCCATCTCGACTTAAACTTGAAAATCCTTCTACAGCCCTACAGCACATAATGAGTTGAGGACAATCTAATTGTAATGGGAGCCAATGCCATTCACATGAAAAAGAAGACCCGAGGCCATAATTGCCTCTAATCCACGTTAGCTACTACAAAATCTAGTCTCTCAACAATGTTCTCACGCCCATGTTGCCCATTCGACCCAGCAAGCGGGTGCCCTTTATACCCTAGGTCTACCAGCAAGCAGTCATTGAGAAAATTATGGAACAATTTAGTATGAGCTCAGTCAATTGGTCTTTTACCTCTTTTTTCCATGTTTGACAAAACTGCATTAAAATTACCGATGCAATGCCAAGGGTCCCCTTGAGTTTGTTTAAGAGTTTTCAACTATTCCCATACGCTTTTACGGTGACTCTTACAAGGGGCGTCATAAATTCGAGTTATAGGTTAGGTTTGAACAAAATCGAAGCTAGAGTTGTCCTATGGAATAAATTTTTTGTTCCATGGAGAGAGTATTAAGACTCGCTTCCTCCCTCTAAGCCAATAGAATCATCATCGGTCATGTGGCTATAGATCAGTCACCACTACCGTTTTGTCAGTTTGAACATCTAATACACCCTTTGAGGAGAGCTGAAAGGATCTTTAATACCAGTGCCTTAGGTGAGACGGATAGGGACCGTATCAAAGGAGCACCCAGGAACAGGTTTCAGGCAAGATAATGAAGTTTTCTCGGCCTTAGCAACTCTGGCTAACGTTTTGATTATGGAACCTTTTTTGGAGCAAGAGACCATTAATAGATGGTGTAGATGAATAAGAGCGAGGGGTGAAAACCTTGGGCAACAGCACAAAGCAAGGCTCCCCAATTTTGGAAGATGGACTAATCTCGAGGGGTTTTAGGAGGAGCTTGGTGGCCCTGAGTTTTTATTTTCTTTTGAGGTTTAAGGAATGGGTTGGCCTGTAGAGCATTTTTTTAGTGAGCTTTGTCATAAGCGTCTTGGGCTCAAACTAAATTGAAGCCTATGAGGGACGAGAAACTTGCAACTGGTGGCTTCCCTCCTTGGTTCCTGAGACTTCTAAAGGAGTCCAAGGTCAAATGCTCAATGACACCCTCATTGGAGTGATTAGGGAAACTTGCAAGCAATTTATGGGGGAAAAAGGGATTTCTTGGGTCCAAACCTTATGTGAAGTCTTTTATGTTCGAGTTGATGGAAGCGAGGGTAGGGGGAAGTAGGGAACAATTCATGTTGTTGAGCTCCTTAGGGCCTGATGCTTGAACGTTGCCTGGCAACATTGCGCACTGCCATCTCCAAAGACTCTTTGTCCAGCCCCTCCCTCGTTCTCAATGGCTGCCGTCAGGTGAAAAGCGTGAGAGGGACCTATAAAATAACGACAATGTCTTCTTCATCCCTGGCCCACATCTAGGGCCCCATAGTAAAGTTAAGATCCCTTCTTATTGGAATATCATCTATACTTTTATTCTGGCATAATTTGCCCCACATGACCAAGCACATCACAGGAGTAGCAAAATTTAAGTAGCTTCTCATATTGGAAGCACCCCCAATCAAGCTTTCCATCTGGGTTATTGCTATGAAACCCAATTCTGAAAAGCTCTTCTATCCTTACGTTGACTAACAATCTCATCTAATTTTTCCAACCTAAGGCATTCTCAAGTGTAAAATTGACCTCCGACAATCCATCAAACATACTCCCGATTCGTTTAGCATTTTCATGAGTCATTTTATCCAAGCTCAATCCATGGACTTGAAGTCATAGGGGCAAAATTAAAGTATCTTTTTGTTTCTCATCTTGATTATCTTCTAAAATTTGTATATATCTTATTATTGAATTGAAAATTTTATCAATATAGTTATATTAATTTTGTATATTTCTCATTATTTTCAGCAATTACTTTAAAGTTTGGATCTACTTCAAAAACTTTGAAATGCATCCTAATGACCACTTTATTACAAAAAGAAAATTTAAATTCTTCTCTAAGTGGATATACTTATGTAATTATATTATTTTTAAAAATTTTTGAAACTTAATGTTAACTTTTAATAACATTTATATATTTTTAAACATATATTCATATAATCCAAACCATTCAAAAAAACTTATATATTTTTTTAACTAATTCAAGATTTTATATAATTTTTTTGTATTAATTTCCTTTTTAGTTATGAATATTTGTTAAAAATATTATTCTCTTAACTTTGTTTTGACTATAATAAGAATATTTTTTGAGTAACTTTTTATTAAATATAAAATTATCATTTTTAATCATATTTAATTGATTTGAAAACTGCATTTCACTATAAATTTGTGATCAAGAGGGAGATTTTTCTTTCTTATAATAAATTTAACGAATTATTTTGTTAAAATCTACTCTTATAAACCTTATTTATGAACTAAAAGGTATATCACTAATAGAGTTTCTTGATTTCAATATGTTTATATATTGTCTTTAATGATAAGAAAATATTACTTTTATATTTCCTTTATCATCATCAATAATTTGAACTAATTAAATTGTAAGAGTTATTGGTTTAGATAAGTGTATATAAGGTAAAACCAATTATTTTGGAAAAGAGACTTTTGACTAATCTAATAATTTGGGTGTTTTAACAAATTATCTTTCATAATTAATCTTTATTAATAAAGTTTATCCCTTAGGTGTCTTTCTTATAATGTTTGGTTTAAGAGTAAAAATAATATATGATAATAGATTTTATATATTAAAGTTATATTTTTAGATCTTTGTAACATAATTTTACATATAATTAAATTAAGTTTTAAAACTTTATTAATATTTTAATTAAATAAAAAAATAAAATAATTTGAATTATAATTAAAATAAATTAGTCCATTTGCTAAATTAGATTCAAAAATAACATTTAAAGAGTCTGTAAAATTTAATATTTTTTCATCTCTTATACACATTAGTATAAAGGTATGTATTCATATTTTATGTAAAGGTTTCATAGCAACTTAAACCAATCCTATGTGTAAAAATTGATAATTTGATTCATACAAATCTATTTCTTATAGTATAAGACTAACTTCTTGAATATTTCAATTAATATAATGAGTTTTATTATATAATATTTATTACATAATCACTAAAAAAATCATTAAATTTGCTTACTTTATATATATTTCTTTTGGATTCTTTAAGGATATTTCAATTTTGTAATTTTTGTTTTATTTTTGTTATTTATAGAGTTTGTTTATTATAATCTATCATATCAAATTCTTTATTATAATTAAAAGATATAAAATTCATTCTACTTGAAGATCAAATAAGTCTAAATATAGTTTGCAAATTTCAAATCTACAATTCTTTTATTGGTATCGAGACCACTTTTTCATTCTAAGCTAACCAATGGTATCTCAAAGATTTCTACTATGAATATATGAATTTGGTTAAATAATTTTATTTTAAATAAAATAATCATACACATTTGAATCATATAAAAAATACTATTAAGACTAAATTTAGTTTTAGTTATTTTTATTAATGTTTTTTCAAGTTTTTGTTTACAAATTTCTATACAATAATTATTTATAAAATATTTTCTTTATTTCTATCATCTTAATTCCCATTTTATTGATTCAATATTAGTTACTTTTCTTCTAACTTTATTTTATAAAGTTTTACTCTTGGATGATGTTTTTTTAATAATTTATTCATTCTCCACTAAAATTAGAATGTTAAAAGCAATACGATGGATTTCTATTCTACCATTATCTGTATAGAATTGGAATCATTCCTGATTTTTTTTTTCATTTTTTATCATGACTTTAACTAATTTTTTTTAATTTGATGTTATAATTGGTGAAAATTTTTTAGAATAAGTGAAGAGATTTTTCCTTATCTTGTTAAAATTGATTATTCTCATTTTTCAAAAACATGCATTGATGATATTCCACTAAACATTGTTTTTCATCATTATTCAAAATTCCTTGAATAATGAGTTGAAATTATAAGGATATTGAATCCTATGAAACAATTTATTTCAAGCAACTTGAAAGATAAATAAGTATTAAATGGTGAAAATTCATACCAAAAGACTTATAAGTAGTTACTACCTATCTAAATAAACACATTGTTAGAATAAAATTTTAATTAAATAAAGAAAAATTAATTATATTTTAATAGAAAAAATCAAAATTCAAGCAATTTTGATATCATGTTCCTCTCCTAAGGAATATAATAAAAAGCTAACAATATCGCTATCACAAAATTTTTTATGAAGAATCCTAAGAAGATCCATATTATGACAATGAACACCCATATTATGAGTTAAAATTGATTAGACAACTCTATCATTTAAAACAACATGAGAAATTAAAACACTGTTAATTACAAAATAGAAGACATCTCATGCCAATCACCTGTTAGCCATTAATCAAACTTTATTCAAAATGAACACTTTACACTACACTTTTGTCATTCACCAATCAAAAGCTTGAAATTTTAAAAGAATAAGTCAAGTTCAAAGACTTTTAAATCTGATAATAGTAAATAATAATTTTGTTTATATTTTAAAATTTTTTAAATTTAACTTTTTCTGATTTAAAAAAGAGATGAAGAAAAACTCAAAAACTAATTGAAATTTTAAAAAAATTCAAATCTTTACACCATTGTAAAATGAATATTAAAAAAAAAAAAGTGTTAAATATTATTATAAAAATTAGTAGTTTCCATTATTAAGAAAGAAATTAATTTTAAAGATATTTAATTAAATTTTTCTTCAAGATTAGTATTGTAATTTTTATATTAATAAAATTTTTATCATAATTTTATTTTAATCTAATTTAATAATTTTTAAAAAATTTTTATTAATCATAAAAATTATTCAAGAAAAATTTTAATTTTACAAGTAAACTTTTTTAAAATTTATTAATAAAAATAATTTTCATGGATTTTTCCGACAATCCAAGGAGGAAAAGGAAAACCTTTTTCCAGTGATGCAATATTCTTTAAACTACTACAAGCCTTATTCTTCTAAAAACTGATCGAATAGGCGCCGTTAATATTTGCATTATTATTTGTGTCGCAAGTCACAGTATCATCTTCTTCTAACAACGCAGTTGTCTGGCATGTATCTTACTCTTCCAGAAATATGAATCGTGATCCCACTAAAAAAAGTTCCTCCATAGCCTCTACACAGGCAGGCTCTTGTGTCCAGCCCAAAGTAGAATGGATACAAATAAAGGAATTTTCCACGTCTATAAAGCCAACAAGTTTCGCTTTTTACCCCACCCAACAGCGAATAGATATAAAATAATACAGCCCACCACTGTACCCATCACAGTTTCCCAGAATTGTATTGGTTTACCATTAAAAAGATCAATGTTGATGTTCATTCCGAATAGCCCAACAACAACAATGCCTGCATTGAGTATCATGTTAGCTGTACCAAGCATCACTCCCATCTGTAGTAGCTGATTCTGTTTGTCATCCAGCATGATATTGATGAAATCTTCTGTGTCATCAACATACTCGCTCATCTTTGCAATAGCAGAGAGCACTAGTTCAGTTTTTCCGTGCTTTGTTTGGGGAGTTAGTGGATGAATGAATATCTATGGGTGTATATGGACAAGTGCGTGTGTGCAGGTTTTCCTTTGGGAGGATAGGGTGGGGGGAGGTCTGTACGTTATGAGAACAATAGGTCAAGACGTGACAATATATAACACTCAATTGATATTAAAGCCAACAATGAAAAAGCATGCATGAAAAACACAAATTGAAAACGATGTTCCTTATTAGCAGAAAATCATAAAGTGTGCTGGTCTTCTGCATTCTGTTTTCTTGTGGTATTGGAAATTTATCCCCAAAGGTATGATAAAGTAAAGATTACCAGCCACTTTATTGAAGTCTGCCCCTTATACTGTGGTGAAAATTTTGCATCTTAAAATGGATACTAGAATCTCTTGACGAGCTTTCATGGTCTATTCTATTTAAGCTGAGAATTTGAGATCCTGCAAAGATATTGAGATCTGTATAAAACTTGAAAGATACTTACATGAGATAGCTTCTGTAAGATGCCATCTATCTGTGCAAAATAGGCTTCTAAAAGCATCTCCAATTCCTCGATGTTTGGCTTAAAACTAGTATATATTTCACTGTTACCTTCAGACTTGGAATCAGCAGCCCTACAAGGGAGACATCAATTAAAGGGGTAAACAGAAAAACAATGAATAAGGATGTCAAAAATCATTCCCTAGCTTATTGATTTCAAGATATGGGAATCATCACTAATTGTTTGCTTTCATGTAAATACAGCAATCTCCATAAATAACACCTTGATCACATCATTTTGAGCTACATTACAGTCAAATGAATCCTTATTCTCATCTTTTCAATTTAATGCTGCCAGATACAATAACTATGAAAATAAAATGCATGAAGAACAATATGAAAACAGCCATAATAAAAAATACCAATTAAATAGCATTCAACTAAAATTATACATGCATGACTATTTTCTGCCAATGACAAACTGATAAGTTGCAAGAACAATACTTATCATTGACATGCCACATGCTACGTGCCAAGTCAGCATAAATATTAAAAGGCAGTGAAATTTAAAGTTTCATTTAGTTTTCCAAAGGGCTATTCAACCACTGCCAGCCAATAAAAAAGGCAGTTTTTGTTGACGCCATTTTGAAGAGATATACATCTTAAGAGTTGGGTCAAATAAAGCTAGAATTTGACAACAATGACAAATTTAATTTTGTTTTCCCACAAAATTTTCTAAAAAGAGTGTGACATACAATTGGTCAATGAGTATACTAATTAAAAGCACAATTAAAGCTGGTTTTTTAGGCTTTTCAATTATATAACTCTCTGGAAAAATTGCATTTTGCAATTTTCCCTGTTTCCCATCCATCTACAAAACCTGCAAAAGAGTTTCGATTTCTCAAAATTTGAATAAAAAACATACCCAGTTTTACAACTTGAGAAATCAGTATCTGTTAGATCGATGAACAATGCCATCAGCTTTTGTTAAGGATAAATAAATAGGAGAATATAAATGAAATACAGAGATGAGAGCCAGAAAAAGATGTGATCACTTTGGTTTCATATTTCTCTATCATATTTGGCAATAAGTGCAATCACTTGTCCACAAATTGGCAACAGAGAATGTAGTAGTAATAAGAAGATGCATGAACTATGACCTTATACACATTATTCAACATCTTTTATATTGCTTTATGACAGACAGATACTTTGTCCCACAGGAAAAGAGAAAAAAAGAAAAGGATAAAACTAATAAGAAAAGGGCTGTACAACCAAGGAGAGCACCTCACCGTGACAACTAATGAGACATAATCCTCATCCTCATTATCTTCAGATTTTGCAAATTAATCTTTTGCCTTTGTGATAAATATAATTACTCATCCAACATTGGGCATTGAAAAATGTAGATGTCCAATGTCTTAAGCTTTGGAATATGCATAACATGTAAGATGCAACACTAATGGAAGAGCATTTTACTCTAATTTTCAGTTTTATGCTCAGTCATAATTTAAGCATCATTGGTAGTAGTCATGACTTCCTTTATGCAAACTAGTCCTTTTGTTGTTCAGGGCATAAAGAAAGAAGAAAAAACCAAAAATTACAGGAAGAAGATTTTAAAAATGCCAACAAAAAAAGAAGCAAAGTCTTGATCCCACTGACTTGCATTTTTTCCAAATCAGGTATTGTCACCTTAATTGTGGCAATGACATGACTACTTCATGCATTTCTTCCCTATGCCAATTCAGTTTTAACTGTAACGGCCAGATTTTATGCAAATCAAATTAATTTCCAAACAAACAAGTGATGCATTTGAAAAAGAACCTTTCTTCATTTATTTCAAATTCAGTATTGAAATCCTCCTCTCTTGCAGACGTTTGTTCCATTTTTTCCGTCAAATACATTTCAGCCATGTCATTGTCATCATCCAATAAATGTTCCAGTTCATCTCTCACCTGCAAATAACAAGTTTAAAGATTGTCAAAATAAGCTTGGAAAAGGATGTCACACTTGAAATCATAGGCATTTTCAACATCTTCGTGGATGAATAGGTGAGCAAAAATGTAAACATATGCGTGTTTGTGTATTGAATCCTGTATTTTCCAAGAAAAGCAAAATGCATAACCTCTATGTCCTCATTTTACTAGCTTCTCCTGATTTGTAAAATCTACCATCCTCATAAATTAACTGCATAGATTTCCTTAAGTGCCAAAAGGCAAAGTCTGGTCAAACTTCAAAATTAGGTGAGAAGCAAAACCTAGATCTGGAAGAACTGGAGATGCTTATGCTATCAATAAAGTGTTCAGAGCATATTGTAGGAAATTAAGGATTTCATACTTAATTTGATTCTGCTCATGCCACAATTATTATACAATAACTTCAATAAAGAATCTCAGAGTAATACACGTAAGTTTAGTCAGTATTGTAAGGAGGCAGTTTGGCCTACAAATCAGTCAGGACTCAAACTGATGTCCTCTGGCATACTGCAAAATCAGCTCATGGAAGCATGCAACTTCTTTTGACCAAAAATTACGAAACTTATAGGTTAAATATCATAAGAACTGATCCAAATCTTTGGTAAATATTAATTTATTCAAAGTAATACCAATCTGACAACTTATCTCAGTTACCATGAATATTTGAACTCAAGTGAATCTACCATATCCATAAAAGAAAACCTTATTAAAGTCCAATTCTAACATTTTCTAGCAATAATAATAAAAACTAGATTATACAACTTCATCAGAAATTGATCAAAACAAAGAGTTGTTATTCTATCTTATTTTTTTAAACAAACAAAAAAAAAAAAAACCAGTATTGTTATTCCATCTTTTATTGAGAGCAAAATCCAAATTGACAAATAATTCCAGCAAATGTACAACAACTAAGCATCACTTCACGGATACAAGGAATGACAGGCACCATCTATGTAACATGTCATATGTACCTTCTGTACACGACCAGATATTGCAACTAGACGACTTTTAATCTGTCTAACACGCTCAAGATTGAGTGTGCTGATTTTTGAAGTCAGTTCATCCAGAGCAGGATATGCCTCTTTCTCCAATGTTTGAGTCTAAAAATCCATAAGACAAATACAAAGAACAATATAAGGGGCTCTGAATTTTTGCAGTGAGAATTGGAAAAAACAGAGTCAAAGATGAAGAATAACAAACATTGTTAGCTTCACAGGACTACGTATTGTTTTTTTTTTTTTCTCCCCTTTATGGACCATTAGTGCAGGAATCAAATTTCATATGGCTAGAAAAGCTGAACAAGAGAAGGATTTCAGTGGGCAGTCAAGATAGACAAGCAATTGTGATTTACACTGATTATACATATATTTCTTTAAGTATGTCCCAATCAGGTACTATCTTACAGTATTTTCATTTGTGGCAGATCCAAGCAGTTCGTACATTATATGCCATATCCATCAATTTTTTTCCCCCTGTTCTCTCTATTAAATACAAAGTACCCTGAGTGGATAAGAGAAAAGAAACTTCTGCTTCTTGATCAGAAAAAGAGATTTTACCATTCAACTGAGTACCCATTTTCCTCATTCTGCAAAGCAATATGTGAAAACAGGTTCTAGAAAATAAAAATACTTATCAACATATCATTCTTATACAAATATCTTCAGGCTGAGGTACTAACAGCAATTTTGACAGCAGCAATCCTCTGATATTGCATATTGCACTCTCTCTCTCTCTCTCTCTCTCTGTTTTCATTTTTTTTTTTAAACAATCAGAACAGATGAAATAAGAGATTGACAGTGAACTGATCAATCTGAAGCTGGTTAAATAGGTGGGCTTGTTTTGACAACTGCATAGCACACCAAAGAAATTTGCCACATGAGATCATCTACTAACTCTAGACATAACACATTCACATTGTTAATGATTAGACTCAAATCAAGGACATGGTAATTTAAAGTCAAGTAGGTATGGGATGCATTACCCCTTCAGCTACCCAATACGTATTAAACACAAAGTTCCAACTTGGTTGAAAATATTTATGGGCTTCATCACCTAATAAGTGAACTTCTGTTTTATGTTTTGAACCTAATAAGTGAACTCCTTGTTCTAAATTAAAGAAAATAGAGTTTCAAATACTGCAGAATAATAAGTCCAAAACAGGAGTTATACCTCAGATTCAAGGCACCTGCAAGCAGATTCGAGACAAGCTTCAAGTGCTCTAAACTCAAATGGCAGCACTTTAAGTCCTACAGTGACTGGAATATTGTCTGCCATATTCACTCGCTCATCTTTTATTTCTGAGGCTTCAGCATGCCCAAAATCAGAACTTGGGGATGTTCTCCTGCTCAAATAGTTCACTGGTGAACCCCATTCAGGCTGACATGCATCCTCCATGTCCATGGCCCTATTTTCCATTCCCTTTTAATACAAAACAACAAGTCATGCATGATTCAAGGTTGCTTCTCAGGTTTGGCAGAAAAGGATCAGCCACTTTTGAATAAAAAGCATCTTCAAAATTTCCAAATTTACAATAAGTTATAATTTGTAGAATCAAATATCAGTTTTTCTATACCAATAGCAGTTGAAAAGACAAATTCCCAATCTAAAATGAAGGTTTATAGATAACATAACAAGAATCAAAGTAAAAAAAAATTGGAGCGGGGGAGGGGTTCAGAGTCCTCCAGAGTGCATGGAAAATCAAGAATGCTGAACATAATCTAAAGCACTGATCGACAATACTGAGGAGCACCATTTAACAATTTCACTAATGACATTGAAATCTAAGGCATGCGTGGAAATCATTCAATAATTTCTTTTTCATTGGAGGGAATATCAAATGCAGCCTGGTCAAGAAAGAACAGATCCTACCAAAAGAAACAAAAAAAAAAAACCAGAGAGGACAGAATAAAATGGGGAATTGTGGCATGGCACTCATTGTCTGATGGCATTGTGGCATTAAATGAAGTAATAAAAACTGGAGGAAAAAAAAAAAAAACAGAAAAAAATTTCAAAAAAAAAAAAAAGAGTAAGCAAAAAAAGAGCTGACCTGTTGCTGCGGCGGAATACTGTGTTTATTAAAGACAGAAGCAATGCGGTGGACGAGATCCTGCACAAACTGGGAGACCAAGGGATTGATGAAATTGAGCATGAGAACCTCTTTCGCGGTGATAATGGCCTTGATGTGCTCCAGGTTAATGACAATAGCCCTCTCTCTCCCCAGAATCGACGACGGATACGACAGAACTGGGTCCAGAGCCCTGAGGTCTCTCGCCGGCAGCCCCGTCCGCCGCATTATCGAGTGCTTCCCGACCTCTTCCACCAGCGCCTGCCCTGACTCCGACACCACCAGCCACGACCTCGCTCCTATTCCTTTTCGTCTCGTTTGCGCTTGCGTTTGATGTATCAATCCTAATCCTGCTTTCTGCCTCGTTTCTTCGTCCATGCCCGTTGTCCCCGTGACCTTCATCTTTGGAGCAGCAGCAGCAGCCATCGCCACCGAAATGATTTCTTCGCTTTGTTTCTGCTATCCCACTGCCATCAATTAAAAAAAAAAAAAAGGAAAAAGAAATTAGAAAATCATCAAAACCTAAAAACACGCATATTATAATCATACTCTTAAAATTAAAACTAAATTCTGAAAGTAAAATAAAAGATTCGCTCCTCCGAAAAAAATGAAAAAGGGTAAAGTTTCGGTCAATGGAAAAGAAAAATCAATGAGTAAAGGGAAAGTAATCGAATTCGAACCCAAAAAAGAGACCAAAAATATATGTCAAAATTAGATAGCGTTTGGAATCAAAGCAAAGAAAGAAAAAGGATGCGCGCCTGCGTGGCGGTGCATGAACGACCAAGATTACACTTTTTCAAGAGAATCACCAGAGAAAAAAAACTGTACCAAAGATTTGATTTGATGATTAACCAACGCGTTTTCCGACGCGCAGCCCAACAAAGCACTGCTGTTTTTTTTTTTTTTTGGTTTTTGTTTTTTCTACACGGCTGGTTTGGTAGGTCGGGTGTCCATGGAAGAGCCAACTTTTCTCTTTCTTTTCCTTTTCCTTTTATTTAATTTATTATTTACAAAAAGACTTCTTTTTGCCACATATAGAAGGATGGCAGATCTTGGCGATGTGATGGGATTAGTGCTGTGAAGCGCCTTTTTGTCTTTTTGGAAAACTATAGGGACGGACGTACGGCCGGATCGTTCCCGCGACACTCGGAAAAATGATAGAGGCCGGGTAGGTGGCAACGTTAGTCTTGGGCGGGTCATCGGGTCGCTAAGTTCCCACCTCTTGGTTTTTGGTTTTCAAGCATAGTTGTTCGATGCGATGGATTGGACAAAAATTTAGTAACTCAATCAAACGCTAGAACTAGGTCGAGCCACTCGATCAAATCATTAATGATCAAAATTCGGTCAAAATCCAAACTGACCCGACGGATTTTTATTTTGTGTAACTCGGACGGGTTGACATTGAACTCAAAGTAAAAATTGTTCCCTAGAGGAAAGTTTCAGACTCTGGCCACTCAAGCGACTGCTTCCTCTTTTGTCGGTCATGCTTCGTCCGTACTTAAAATATATTAGCACCGTTAAATATGTAACGTTTACTTTCAAATCTTTTTATTTTTTTAAATTTTTACAAAATTAAAATGGTTTGGTGCACAAAACATAATTGAATATTCATGGCAATTCATTACCAACTTTTTGAACTTGTAACAAAATATTATTATTGTTATTTAACTCTAAAATTTAAAATTATATTATCAAACAAAAATATAAATTTTCTTATTGACCTAGTGACTCGAACTTATCAAATTGATATGTAATAAAGATTAATAAAATTAATGGAGAAATAGGTGCATTGATAGTTTCTGGAAATTCATTAAACATTTAAAAATAGTTAATGACACGTTCTAAAATTAAAAATATGAAATAGATATTCAATAAATTAAAAGATTTATTGAATATTTAAAAATAATTAATATTACATTTTAGAATTAAAAGGATGTGGGTTAATTGAAGAAATTTAGATTAAAAAAATAATTTAAATTTAAAGGATAGTAAAATATATACTAATGTGGATCAAAATTTTATTAATTTAATTGAAACATTTAATAAATCATGATTATAATAAAATCTATTATTAAATATAAATTTATTATAAAAAATGAGTTTGTAATGAAATAAAAATATTCTTATATTTTAAGAATCATTAGCTTGATTTTTAGCATTATTAATTAAGTTTATAAATAAACTTTATTTTTTTGTTAAAAAATAATATTAATAAAATTAAAAGTAAGAAATTTTTATTTCAATCTTTTCAAAAATTAAATTTTCTTATAACATTCAAAATAATTTATTACTCTCAAATTCGTCTCCATTGGAGATTGACATTCATATCCTTTTTTATACTTTAAATTTATTTATTTTTTTGAATATTAAAGTTAAAACTTACACGGTTGAAATTTAAGTTACTTTTCTTAAATGTTTTTAATATATTAAGTCCTTAAATCATATAATTTTTAAATTTACATGAGAGGCTTAGGGGACGCGAGGGACACAGCTAAAATCAATCAATGAATGATTTTTTGTTTCTTTAAACTTTAAAGAAGAAGGAACAAAATATAAAAATGACAACGGGACAATCTAGGAATTCAGTTAAAAAAAAAAAAAAAAAGGTAGTTTCTCTTTTTATATTTAAACATTTAATAGTTCAATGGCATTAAGTGTTTATATTGTTAATTATTTGTAATATTAATAAACAAGAATCAAGTAAAAATAAATAAATATTGTAACCTGGAAAATATTAATAAATTGAATTTTACTTTCCAAAAATTAGTATGTACTGAGCAAGATATAAATTTTTGATTAAGAATAATTAATTTTAAAATGATATAATTGGCAGATATATCAACTTGGGGTCATCCTGTACGTCTAACAAATGGTTGAAAATATCCAAATATATTTGCTGTTTGTTTATTATTTAATTTTGAAAATGAATTGTTTACGTAATAAAAAAAATTTTGTAATTTTGAATCAAATTATCATGAAATAAAAAAAAAATTTCAATTGTTAATGTAATCGGGAAAATATTTTTCTTATTTGCTAAAGTGTATTTTAAAAAACCAGTGATGTTGACTGACATAAATAATGTAGTTGTCATTGTCAAACAACGTAAAATTATATATCGGTCTACAAGTTGGGGCTTTCTTATACATTCCTCGAACTGAAGAAAAAACAATCAAGGAAAGACAATCAAGGAAACACAGGTTTAGTTAGCTATTCACACAATCTCTAAGTATGTGTGAACAACTCAAAAATCATATTATATTCAAATTACTTGAATAAAACTCAACAATTTTCCCTAAAAAATATGTTAAAATATAATATATATTTTATATTTTATTCAATAATTTAAACTGCTGAGTGATATAATTTTGCAAACATTTGACATCTGTTATTGTATTCACATCATACTACAAGATAGCTGAATTTGTATGAATAGAGAGACTACAATCATGTCTTGTGCAGCAATAGATGAACAACGACTCAGGTAGTTATCCGCTGTTGGTTACGAAAATTATCTATCCGCTGAAGCAAAGTTAATCCCCCTGAATTTGTGACGTCGCCGCTAAAAGTTGCTTCTAGTAAATGATAAGCGTCCGTAATGAACTTATGATCGAAGAAGAGCTTTGACGGGGTCCAGTGAACCGTCCCACAACTCCAACCCACTTATAACTGCGAAAACAAACATGTACATGATGTCTCCACGACGGTTGTCCACAATAACGTTGAAAAAACGACAAGAAACAAAACCCCAACACTAAATTGAAGTTAGGGAGCCCAAAAACTCTCTGGTACTAACCCGGCCATGACAGAACAACATTGAACGTTTACTAAAACAAAATGAATCTAAAATTTCCAGCCAACTGAGAACCAGTTATCATGTCTAGAGCTGTATGAAACTCTACAAGAAGTTTGCACGCACGAGAAGCCAAGGACTTTCATCCTTTTGAAGTCTCACTGTTGAAGTTAAAAGAGTCTTAACATACAAACACGTGTCTTTATCAGGACGTGCATGCAGCCAATGATTGGTCACTCTTGGGAAATTATGAATAATAACCAGTGTTTTTTTTAACTATGCTCTGCTTCTCTGCAAAGCTTCAAGCTCCAAAGAAAACCAAATATTCTAATGAATTTACTTTCATTGGGCTTGAACAATTTTTGGCAAATAATGTTAAAATATTTTCTTATTTTAAACTATCATTAATTAGATTCTTTGTTTTCCACACAAGAAATTACATTATTTTTGTTCCATTAGAGCAAATAAAAATTTGTCAACAGTATTGGAGAAGAAGATTCTAATCTTAGCATGCTTGTTAGTATACATACATCAATACATCATTAACTTTTATGATATGATAATAAGAAGTATAACTAATACTTTGTAAATATTTAGTTTATAATTATAATTTTAGTTTTGATACGAAATTTTAGAGTTATAAATTCTAACATGTAGTATCAAAATTGTTGATATTAATATAGATTAAAAATTAATTTAAATTAAAAATCTATTATAATTGAAGTGTAATTGAGTTCAATTTGACTTTAATTATTTAGATAAATTTACATATTTATTTCTATATAAACATGTTATCTATATTATTTATATATTTCTCAGTTATTATATGTGGTCATTTTATTAAAATAATAAAATTATAATAATCTTTTTTATTTTCTTAAAATATATATATATATATATATATATATATATGTATATGTCACAATCTTTTGACAACCTTGTTATCTTTTGGCTTTGGGCACATAGATAAATTATCCATATGTTATTTTACTTTGCCAGAGTGAGGCAAAAGTGTATACCAAGTTGATTTATGGGTTATTACATCAGGTTATTGTACTAAATTAATTTTACATATTTAATCCTTTTAAAAGTTTTTTAAATTATTGATTTATAGACAATTATTTACCTCACATTTTAAAATTTTAAAAATATACATATGGAGTTGAAATTTATGGTGAAAATTTTGTTTTATGATCCCTATTTGGAATAAAGTTGATAAACTAAATATTGTCACCATAATGAATATTTAAGGAACCAATAACATTTTCATGTGATATTAAGATTTTTTTTTTGTTATTTTAATTGTGTAAATATTCACTAACTTATAGAGAATTATTATGTATGTCAATTTGAATGACTTTAAGTTATTTTAATAATGAGTGGGTTAATAATCCTTTAGTCCACAAGTGTTGGATTTTTCAATTCTAATCATTGTTATATCAGCAAGGTGATTTGAGGATAATTTTAAAGTTTATTACCTTATCCATTTACTAAGGAGTTTGTAATGATATTTTGAGATTCCTAATGTTTAAAATGAATTATTATTGTTACCTATGATATTTATTGATTTTTGTTGTCATTGTTTTTTAGCTTAATGTATTTTTTTCCCAAATAATTGATCTTTTCCTATTAAAACTCTAATTGACAGAAATTATAAGAGATGGAAAGAAGATGTAGAAATGGTTTTAACTATAATGGATAAGGACATGACTATAATAGTAGATAAACCAATTAATTTGACTCATGAGAATACTACTATAGATAAAGCATATGATGAAAAGTGGGATAGAGCTAATTGCTTAGCTCTTATGGTAATAAAAAGGTCTATCCTAAGTACTACCAATGCCAAAACCTTCTTTTCTTCTCTTAGGGAAAGGTATATAATTTTGGATAAGGTTAAAGATGGTTAATTGATGGAGAAATTCATCAATATGAAGTATGATGGGATAAGTGGTGTTAGGGAATCCATTCTCAAGATGATTACTCTTTCTTTTAGGCTTAATGAGTTCCAATTCCTTATTGCTAATGCCTTTCATATTAACCATGCCTTAAACTCTTTACCCCCTAAATTTAATGCATTGAAAACCTTTTATACCTAGAAAGAATGTTAGGATATTAACATTTTGATATTCATTTGTGCTCAAGAAGAAGATAAGATGAAATGTGAGGTTTTAAGGAATGTGAATTTAGTTAATCAGCCATGTTTGAATAAGCCTTTTCATAAGAAGAAATTTAAATCTTCAAGAAAGGGTGATCTTAAAAGAAATCCTAGTCAAAAGTACCTTAATCTTAAACTTATGATGATCAAAGATGAATGTTGTTTTTGTAAGAATATAGGTCATAGGTGAAAGGACTATTTTACCTATAAGAATAAACTAAAAAAAAAAACATAAATAAAAGTAAGTGAAAGCTAATTAGGGATGAATTCAATTTATTCATAAGGAATAGAGAAAGAATATTAGTAAAGTTCATAAGGATAAATGAATTGAAATTAGATTTTGAATTTATTTTGATTTTGAAAGATATTTTATATGTATTGTCCATAAGATCAAATTTGATTTTCTTGTCAAGATTTCAAGACATTAGTGTTTATTTATATTTCAATAATGGTCATTATAGTTTGTTTTATGATTTTGTGGTTATTGGTCAAATTTTTAGATTTGATAATTTATATAAATTAAACGTTGACTTTAAATAATTTAATGCACTTTGCATTGTTAATGTTATGGTTAAAAGGCCTTTGTCAAGAGAAAATTCTTGTTTCTTATGGTATAAATGTTTAGGTCACATGTCATAGAAAGAATTAATAGACTAATAAAAGAAAATGTCATCTAATGTTTTAAGAACTCTAATGAGAGTATGTGTGTTAATTGCATTAAAGGTCAAATGAGTAAGAAAACCAATAGACATTCCACTCATAATAAAGAGGTCTTAGAAATAATTCACACTCATATAAGTGGTCTGCTTTAAAAAACTTTATGTGACAACAAATATTTCATAACCTTTATAGATAACTTTTCCCATTATAACTATATTTACCTCATAATTGATAAGTCACAAGATACTTAAAATCTTTAAGGCTAAGGTAAAAAAGTAATGTTGTAAAGATAATAAAATTGTTAGGTTTAATTATGGTAGTGAGTATTATGGTAGAGTTGACAAAATAGGTTAGTTCATAGGACCTTTTCCCAACTAAATGCAAGACTATAAAATTAGTTTTCAATTTATTATATCTAGGACTCTTAAGCAAAATGGGATGGTTGAGATGTGAAATTGCACTTTAATGGACATGATTAGATCCATGATGTGCAAAACTAATTTACCAATCTTTCTTTAAGGTGGAGAATTGAAAGTAGCTATGTATATCCTAGATAGAGTCATACTAAATTAATGTCTAAAATACCTTTTGAGTAAGGGTTAAAAGCCTAGTTTAGGCTATCCTAAAGTATAAGGATGCTTGGTTGAGGCGAAAATTTATAATCTAATTGCATCTAAATTAGATCTTAAAACCACCAAATGTTATTTTATTGTATATCTCACTAGCTTTAAAGGCTATAAATTTTATTATTGCAGTTAAAGACAAAGATTGTTTAAGGCATCAGTGGCAAAATTCCTTAAGGATAATATTTATGATCCTAATTTGTTACAAGATGGTGGAATTATTTTGGTAGAGGCACTTAGTATTTTCCCCATGTTTATTTTGCATGAGTAGGTGGTATATCATTCAATTGATAGAGTGACTAATATGTCACTTTATCAAAATGTTACAAATGTTCCACCTAACCTAGTAGAGTCTATTCTTAATAGACATTTTAAGAAAATATGGTATCTTACAATTTTAGATGATTTTGTTGTATACTTGGTGAGGTAGATTATAATATTAGACAAATTATTGATCCATTTAACTATAACAAAATATTATTTTGTTAATAATCTAGTAAATAGATAAAAGCAATGTATGAAAAAAAGTTCAATCTAAGTATTCTAATGGTATGCAAGAGTTTGTTGAGATTTTAAATGATTTTAAACCCATAGGTTATAAATGAATGTTTGAAACTAAGAAAGACTTTAAGAGAGATATAAAGCAATTTAAAACAAGATTGGTAATAGATTAAGAAAATCTATTTATGGTCTTATCAATATCTTTAAAAGATTCCTTTAAAATTATTATGGCCACAATGGCTCATTATGATTTAGAATTTCATTAGATGGATGTTAAAACTACTTTCTTGAATGAAGATATTTATGATAAGATCTACATGCAATAAGCTAAAAGTTTTATTAGAAACAGAAATGAACACTTGGTATGCAAATTAAAAAAGCCTATTTATGTTCTTAAATAGACATCAAAACAATGATTTTTAAAGTTTGATAAAGTTATATCCTCTTTGAGTTTTGTTAAGAATAATGTCAATCAATGCATATATCTCAAGGTGAGTGGGAGCAATTTTATCATCCTTATTATCTATGTAAATGATATATTACTTAATAGTAGTGATATAAATCTATTTCATAAGACTAAATTTGCCTTGTTTTGCCACTTTGACATGAAAGATCTTCATTATACTTCCTATGTTTTGGGAATTAAAATTCATAGGAATAAATTTAGATATTTATTAGGTCATTCATAAAGAGCTTATATATACATTGTGTGCTTAAAAGATTTAATATGAATAAATGCACAACTAGAGATGTTATTGTGATTAAAGACAATAGATTTAGTAAAGATCAATGTCTTAAGGATGAAATTCAAAAAGGTTTAATGAAGAATAAGTCTTATTTTAGTGTTATTGGTAGTTTGATATATGTCTAGATTTTTATTAGGCCTAATTTGTCTTTTGTAGTTAGTGTGCTTGGTAAATACCTTTCTAATCCTAGTGATAAGCATTAAGTTACTATTAAAAAGTTGATATATTATTTGCGAAAACAAAAGACTACATACTTGTCTATAAGAAAGGTTAATGATCTTAAAGTGGTTAGGTATATAGATTTTGATTTTATTGGTTGTATTAATAATATGAAATTTATATCTAAGTATGTATTTTTTTTCTTTGGCTTGCTAAGCAATTTCCTAAAAGAGTATGAAGCAAACACTTACTACTTCTTTTACTATGCAAGCAAAGTTTGTGGCTTTTTATGGTGTTGGCACACAAAAAGAATTTATTGTGATAATTTAACAGTAATAATATTCTCAAAAAATAACAAAATATCTAATAGTTCTAAATACATTGAGATTAAGTATCTTATAGTTAAAAATTGAGTCAAGAATGGGGGTATTCTTATTAAACATACTAAAACTAAAGTGATGTTAGTAAATTCACCAACGAAGACTATTTCACCAATTATTTTCAATTAGTATGTTGAAAATATGAGTGTTTTGAGTTCTTTTGATATAATTGATTAGTTAAGGTGATTTTATTATGATTTTTTTTGATACAATTGCATTTGTTATGCGCATTATGAAATTTATTCTTTTTATGAGTTTATGAAATATTGTTTTATCTTAAAATATGATTGATTTTTTGATGAAAACAATCTTTTCTTTTGAATAATTATAAGTTGTAGTTGTCTCCTTAAAAAGGTGTGTTCAACTATTTCTTTGGGAAAATCTATTTTATTTGTAGTGATTTTTTATAAAAAAACTATAATAAAGACCTTTTACACAATAGTATAAAAGGATCACTTGACCATACTATAAATGTAACTATACCTACACATTTTTGTGATCATATCAATGACATTAGTTTACTTTAATAATTATAAATGCATTATATTAATAAATAATATATCATCATCCATAGTTCGGAGTCGAATGACTCATTGAACCTTATGATTTATTTTGTAGCCACTAAAGTTGTTATTTGATTTAGAAGTCTTTTTCTTAACTAATTTTTAAAATTAATAAAGTTAATTAATGTTGTTTAAGTGAAAAAAAAAAATTTAAATATTTTCTTATTTTGAACTGTTATTAATTAGATTTTTTATTTTAATTTAAAAAATTAAATTAAATTTGTAACTCAATTGTAAACCTATATATTATAAAGTAATCTAACAAATTATATTTATCTTTTATATATATTATATAAAATAAAAATTTGTTTGGATTTTGGGTATGAACCCAAGATAATAATTTGGTGTAACATTTATTTTTAAGCCCATGATGGATGGATTTAATTAAGATTTCAATATAATATAAAAGGTAAATCCCCTTTCTGTACAAAATGTTATATTTTATTCTTCCCATCAAAGAAAACAAAAGATTGTTAATGGTGTTAGAGAGGATGATCCTAACCTTAGTGTGTTTGTTATTATACATACATCATCAATTTCTATGATATTGTGACAAAAGGTATGTCTAATATCTTATTAATATTCAATTTATAAATGTAGTTTTAATTTTAATATAAAATTTTATGATTATAAATTTTATAAAAAAAAACCATATGAAAAAAGTAACGTACTTTTATTTAGCAACAGATGTTGAATATATATGAATTCAATAATTGAGAGATCTCCACTGAAAAGCTAAAAAGTGTGTCACAAAGAGTCACACAAGCCAAATTACACTCATTATAAGCCTCTATAGTTTTTGAACAAATCATTTATCATTGTCTCTTTTTAAGTATAATAAATAAACAATAAATAAACAAGAAAAAGAGAAAAAAAAAAAAAAAAAACTTGCTAGGAACATTAAAAGGAGAAATACCAAAACCAAACCTCTCTTACAACAATTAATTGTATGCAGTTTCATCCATAAAACCTAATTTGATAGCCATATCACCCAAAAGAGTAGTAGATAAAAGCAATTATATTTAAATTTTTATAATATGACACTCTAATCCAAAAACCTAACAAATACTCATTTGTTATACTTCATAGTTCAACACCAAATGCCTTTAATGTAAAACCAATTTGCAAAACTTTATTATAAACTTGTAACTTTTTCAAATGTATGAGTTCAGTTAAAGGGGCAAATAAAATAAGACTCAAATTGTGAAATTTTTTAATTTGCTTCACTTGTCAACAAGATTTTTATCTTCCCATAAAAATATTTATGTGACCCTAACATTTTATTATTTAGGTAATTTTGTATAAAGATGTCATTCAACAAAAAGTTAATTCATTGCATATAATTTCAGCAATATAAGTGAAGATAAGTACTTAAAAAGGAACATTTAATTATAACCCAATAATATCAAGTTATGGAAGCTTATAATAATATATAGTACAATCAATTTTACATGAATTAATACATGTACTTAAGCAAATTAAAGAAAAAGAAATAAATTAGATGAGATGTTTCATTCTTGGAGTATCCTTGTGCATTGAACCAACCAATAGTTATCCATCTCATCCTTCCTTGCTAGCCTTTACATGATCAATCGAGGCTTTAATTTATAACTTTGATATTAATATTTCTAAAAGAGATTAATTACTTGTTTATTATATGCTCTAGATTGTATCATTCTTTAAATTACTTAAGTTAAAAAGACTATAGCTACTAAGATATATGAATTAGGTGATTTTAAATTAAGTGACTATAACTGGTAAGTTGATTAAATTCCATTGATCATATTATTCCATTGTTTAGTTATGACATTGCAATATATTTAAAAGTAACCAAAAGCCATGGATTTCTTTTTTTTATCGGATAGGATTTTTGGTTTTGTTACTTAACAAAAGAAAGATTTGGTTCCTTTTCTATCAATTTATTCCCATATTTTGTTACTTCTTTTTCTTTCTTTTTTCTTAGTTTTTGTTTTTGGTTTCTTGTTGTTATTATTATTATTTTTTTTCATAAATTAGGCAAGAAGGAAAAAAGTGAACTAACTTTAAACAAATTGAGGCAATCAAGGTTTAATGGCTCCACAGAGCACTTTATGCTAATGAAACCTTAATAGACATATAAACCAATCAATTAACTATTAGCATCTAGCCCAATTAAGGCCCGAGGCCATTCTAATTAAGATGTTGCAAGTTGAGTCTAGCCATAGGATTGGGTGGTTGTTATGATTGTTATTGCCATTTGATTATCTTTATTAATTTGAGAATTAGTAGAATAGTGACAATTCTAAAATTAGCATATGAAGGGAGTTGATCACATAAGATGTATGTCAATATGTTATCAAATACCAATTCTAATTTTCTCTCTCTCTTTCTCTCTTTCTCCCTCTATTTTTCTCCTTTGTTCTCCCCTATTTTTGTTTTCCCTATCTTATTTTGGATGAATATTACAATTGGCATCAAAGCATTAACTTATGGCCTTCTCCACTCCATTTTGGCTAATGAAAAATCAGTGGCGATGACTAAAAACCCTTGGCTTTGGATGACTAAGTAACAAGTAAAGAAGTAAGATCAATAACTTCAAGAAGTTCTAGAGAAGTTACACTTTTTGGAATTACTTCCCTTACATATAGGCAACTTCTGCATGAAACTTAGCAACTGCATGAAAGTTTCCACTTCAAGATGTAGGTGTCACTAAGGTAGATCATGGAAACATTATTAGCCTCACAGAGTAAGGAAAAGGGCACTATTACGAAAACACCCTTCATGGGGTATGCTTGAGGACTCTTTCTGTTGCCATTAATTTAGACTATGGATTTTGGTAAGAGTATTTTAAAGGGCACTTAGGCCATTTATTGTAGCACTACATCTATTTTGAAACCATTAAAGATTAAGCTACAATAATTCAAAAGTAACAACCCATAGGGTTGGCTTTATAAGTGTGATTATTTCTTTTTTATGTGTAATATTAAGGAGGAATCCAAATTGGAAACTATTACCATGTACCTCATTGACAAGGTAGATGTTTGGTATTAGGGTTGTGTTTTTGCCAAGTGCACGACCACTTGGACCATCTTTTAGACAAACTTATGTTGCCATTTTAGAGAGCTTCCACTTTTGGATGCAATTAAAGAGATGTACAAGTTAAGACAAGTTAGAAATTTGAGAGAATACCAAAAATGGTTTATAGAGCTACATTCACTGCTATTGGCAAACATCCTAGCCTTGAAGGAGACTTTCCTTGTCACTTAGTTTTCTCAGTGGGTTGAGTGATGAAATTTGACCTATTGTGAAAATTATGAAACCTAAGATGTTAGAGGAAGTATATAAAATTATTACTTTGTAGAAGGTTACTATCGAGGTTGTGGTGAAAAAGATTAGAATGGCGAAGCCCACAACTAATATAGGCTTTGCTACTTTTGTGGTTATCATAACTATCACAAATTTCACCAAGCCAATGATGACTAAAACAAATTTGAGGTCATGGGAGGAGATCAGGCAGATAAGTGATTGTTGTCATTGTGGGGAAAAGTACAAGCAAGGGCATCAATGTTAGAAGAAACAATTACATTTGATTAAGGGTCATGAAGAACTAAAGCTTAAAGAAGGAACAATTAAGAAGTAATCAATCAATGAGGCAAGAAAAGAAAACTCTAATAAGATCTTAATCAACACCATTATAAGGAGTTAAGGTTATAGTACCCTTATGTTGTTGGGGTTTGCCAATTAAAGGCAATTACCAATGTTGATTGATATAGGAAGTACCCATAGTTTTTTGGATAGCAAGATGTTGAGAATGGTGGATTGTAAAACATAGATTACTCTAATGGTGATAATGGTGGCAAATAGGGAGATTATTACTTACTCAGAACAAGTGTTTGATGTTTACTTGGACAATGCACAATCATGCATTTATGATGAAGGTCTAAATCATTCCACTTAGGGCATAAGATGTTGTTTTTAATATGGATTGGTTGAGGGCTTATAGCCCACTAGTCTTAAATTATAAAACTAGGATATTGTCTTTTATGCAAAAATGGTCAACCTATTATACTCAGTAGATAGGCTCATGTTGTAGAAACTATATTATTAATAAATAAAAGGTTGGCAAATTTGGTTTGAAAAGTGGGCCTTCGAACCTGACTTACTTCTTTGCTACTATCTCTTTTAGCCCAAGCTTACATACTAAAGAAGTTATAAACAGTGATTCATGAATTTAGTGATGTGCTTGAAGATCCTCGATTGTTGTTGCCAACCTAAGATCATGATCATCAAATTCATTTAATTCTATGAGCTTTTTTAGTGAATGTCAAACCATACTAGTATCCTTACCATCTCAAAGTTAAGATTATGCACTAACTTCAAGCACTACTAGACTTATAACTAATTTGGAACAATATTAGCCTTTTTGCATCCTTGTGTGATTGGTCATAAAGAAGGATAGGATGTAAAGGCTTTAAGTTGACTACCATCACCTCAATGCCATAACAATCAAAAGCAAGTTTTTAATCCCTACATTTTACTATTTATTAGATGAGTTACACGGTCCATAAGTTTTCTCTAAGCTTAATTCATAGTCAAGATACCACCAAATCTGCATCACGGAGGAAGATGTGGCAAAAACAACTTTACAAACACATCACAAGCATTACAAGTTCAAAGTCATGTTGTTTGACTTGACAAATGCTTCGAAAATCTTCTAATCACTGATGAATCACATCTTTACCCCAATTCTATACAAATTTGTTATGGTATTCTTCAAAGATAGCATGGTGTACAACCCAAACATGAACTACCATATCAAACACTTAATGAAGGTACTAGTATTATTAAGGCAACATTAGTTGTATGCAAAGATGACTAAGTTTCTGCTCAACCAATCATAAATTAAATATTTGGGGCATGTAATATTAGAGGAGGGGTCAAAATTGATTGTTTCAAAATCTCAAAAATGAACTCTTGGTTAGTTCTTACTATAATCAAAAGCCTTCAGGGATTCCTTGGGCTAGCTAGGTATTATCACAAATTTATCTGGCACTATAGTATCATTAGTAAGTCACTTATTAACTTGTTGAAAAAGGATAGTTTTTGTAGATTTAGGCAACATAAGAGGCATTAAAGAAACTCAAAGCTGCCATGTGCTAAGCCTCCATCCTAGCACTATTAGACTTTGCCAAGACCATTGTCATAATGCTTGTGATGTAGGAATGGGCAAGGGCTTATCCATTTATGAGAAGGAATTGCTAACTATCATTATTGCAGTTACCAAATGGCAGCATTACATGGAAGGGCAATAATTCATCATTTATATAGATCATAAGAGCATTAAACATCTTTTGTAGCAACAATTACACATCTATGTATAACAAAAGGGAATCACTCAGTTTTTAGGATTTGATTACATGACTCATTACAAAAGGGGGTGTGAGAATATGGGTGTTAACTCTTTGTCAAGGTAGAATGAAGGAAGCTATCTGGCAATTACTACTGTGGTACCAAAGTGGTTGAAGGATATTGAAGATAGGTATAGAAGGGAAGAGCTCACAATGGAATCTATTACATTGGCTTTCAAAATGAATAATGCTCACTTTAAGTTTAGTTATTAATAAGGACTTTTATGGAATAAGGATCAAATTTTTGTCAGTAACAAAAAGAATATGAATGATTAATTGATTTGATTAATGCATGAAGCAACATTTTCAACTCTACAAAATGCCCTAATTTATTATTATTAGCAGGGACTGACATAACACTTTTATTGGTTGGATATGAAGAAGACAATATGGCATTGGATGCAAGCTTGTGATGTCAACTAGTGTTGCAAATTAGAGAATGTATAGTACCTTAGACTATTATAGCCTCTATTTATTCTAGAACAAGCTTGATGACATTTAACCATTTATTTTATTAAAGGCTTATCAGTCTTTGAAGAAAAAGATGTTATTATGGTAGTCATCAATTGGTTTACCAAATCTATTCACTTATTGGGGTTAAAACATCCCTTTATAACATTAGGCATTGCTAGATTGTTCTTGGAACAGGTCTTTTAACTCCATGGAATACTTCAATCAATTATTTTAAATTGTAACAAGATTTTAACAAGCCAATTTTGATAAAAGATGTTCAAATTGGAGGGAATAGAGTTAAACCTAAGCATAACCTATCATCCATAAGCTAACAATCAGTTGGAGAGATTACATCATTACATTGAGAATTATCTCCAACATATGTGCTTCTTATAACCTCATTAATGATATCATTAGCTCCTTTAGCTATTAATATGACACCATTTGAGGCATTATATGGCAATATAACTCTTTATTTAGCTTCTCTGCCTACTACTAACATGAGGGTGGCTTCATTGATTAAGTTTTTTAAGGAACAAAAGGTACTATTTACAGTACTTAAAGAGCAGTTGCAATAATCTTAACAAAGGTTAAAATTCTATGTAGACAAAAAGTGGACAGAACAAACTTTTGAGTAGGGGATTGAATCTTTCTTAAGTTGCAACCTTACAAGAAAGCCTCTGTTGCTAGTTGTAGTAACCTCAAACTAGCATTAAATTTCAAAAAACTATTTAAGGTGATAAAAAGGGTAAAGTTAGTTGCTTATAAGTTATAAATACTTGAAGGAAGTGACATACACCTAGTTTTCCACATCTTATCACTCAAGAAATCAGTGAAGTCGAGAGTTATAATGTCACAGTAGTTGCCCTTAGTAGGCTTCAATGGTCAATTTAGGATGGAACTTATTGTTATATTGGGATGAAAAATGGTACAGAAGAAAATTATGACAACAACCCAAATATTAGTTCACTACCCATTCTGTTATAGAATACTAATTTTAATTTTCTCTCTTTTACCTCTCTCTCTTTCTCTTTTCTCTCTCTCTCTCTCTCTCACACACACATACACTTTTTCTCTCTTTTTCTCCATCTCTTATGTTTCTTTGTTCTCCCCTATTTCTATTTTTCTTAACTTGTTCTAGGTGAACATTACATTAACATATGGTTTATATGCTTATATGTATGGGTATATAGATATATATAACCATGTATGCATGCATGTACATAAGTACAAGGGGAATACTTCAATGAGAGAACATGAGGAAGAAAAGGAAGCTTTAAAAATAAAGATTCAAGAAAACCTTAATCCATTACCATTACTCGAACTCAAAAATAACTAAAATGTCAATTTCGCATTACTTGACATCATCATTCCTCCCCTTTCAATGGAATTCTCTTTTCATTAATGTTCTAAAACCTCTTTCTTCTAGAAATTTCAATATATATATATATATATATTTATTTATTTATTTTCTTTTGTTATTTTGGTGTAATGGAGGAGATCCCAATTTCAAAATAAGGATCCTTGAAAACAAATGCAAATTCTCTTCCATGCCCTCTAGCTTAACATTAACTATTACTTTTTTTTTAATTTTATTTTTTTTGTGCAATTACATTATAGCCCATTAGAACTCTCATGCATGCCCTTTTCATTAGATTTTGTCATGTCATATGTACTTACAATGCACCTTTTCCAATGTTACCATCTAGTATTGTTTAATATAATAATAACTAACTTAATTATTTGAAATTTTTTTAATATTAAAATATAATCAAAATAATGCAATTAAAAAAAAATTTTAAAATTTTTTATTGTCTCAAAATATATATTCTTTAATTAATATATATTTAGTTATGAAAAGCAAGTCTATGGAGTTTCACTTATTGATCCTTAAGAGATTACCTTAACATATACTTATTTGTATAAACCAATCCAAGAAGCATACATGGATTTGAGATTTGTCAATCATACATTATTTTGACTTAATTAAAATTATGAGAGTACTTGAATTAACTATTAAACTTGTACAATATTTCAAAAGTTTTTTTATAATTGTGTGTATATGTGATCTTTGTAGGAGGTTAAGCAAAATTATTGAATATCTCTAAATATTCAGTTTTATATGTGATTCTTTTTTTCTTAAGAACTAACAAAACATAACTTTGAGAATATTTGTCTAATTTAATATTTATTTTTATTTAATTTTAGTCTCAAGTTTACCTTATTATTCTTCCTTATGTTTGGTTTTATACAAATTTTTCATACTTTTACTTCCTTTTGTAGGGAGGAAACACATTGAAAAATTGTAATCAAATTTAAACCATGAAAAGATAGAAATATAGATAAAAGAGGTGAAAAAGAAAAACATAGAGAGAGAGAAAATCAGTAAGACAAGTCTTGATCAATTTGGAGTTATTTTTAAAGAGAAATCTTATCTTAAATAGGAAACCAAAATCAATCAAAATTTTGTCTCATAACTAACTAAACATTGTTTAATATTTTAAGCATAACTTTTGCTTTAAACCTTTAATTAAGACAATTTTTACAACAAAAGAAAGGTAATAGATAAAGTAGTTTAAACCAAAGCTTTAATTTCTATATAGGAGTAAATATGGATTAGAGATTGTTCTAAAATTGATTAATGATAAGAGACTTATAAGAGAAAAAAAGGTCTAATATGATATAAGAGGGGCATGAATAAAAAGAGATAAGAGATGGTAAAGAGAAAAAAAGAAGAAAGGCAAAGAATTAGAAGAGAGGAGTAAGAACATCATCAAAGAAACAACTTTAGAGCTATTTCAACAATTTGTTTTTTCAAAACTCTTCTCATTCTCAATGTTTACTTTGATTTTTATTATTTTCATCATGATTTGATTTTCTTAGTTAGGGCTATAGTGTGTCCTAATGATATTTATATAGTTTTTTTAGATTCTAATGATATTCAATAAGTTTCTTTTTGTAGCATATATGTTTTATTACTCTTAATACTTTTAAAAATCTAACCATCTTTTAAATTGATTTATTATATATGATAGAGACCAAGAGAAGATGTCTTGCAATAGATTATAATAATGCATACTTAAGTTGAATGAAATGCAGAGATGTATAAACATGCATAATGCAGTAGTGATGAATGGATCTAGAAGTCACTACTTAAGCTAAGGTTGTTCACATCACTTATTGCATTTCTATCTATTTAAATCATCATAGAAATATAGTAGGTCAATAAGTCACAGTTGATTTAATATATCTTAAGAATAAATAATAAATGACATATAATTTTTTATTGACTCATGAATAAAATCTCTTCTTAATAGCATTTTAGTGAAAAATTCTATATAACTTTCATATGGTGAATCGATACCTCAATATATTTTAATCTTAATTTTCTCTTGTTGTTTAATCTTTGCATTTGATCTTTCAAGTAAAATTTAAGATTCATAACTATTTTAACACTTATTTAATCACAATCTTTATAAGAAAATAATTTATTCATTTCTAATATTTCTTAAGCAACAAGTGCACTTATTAGTAATCATTCACATGCATTAATTAGTCATAAGCAAGCATGTTTTCAATTTGATCTTAGTCTAAGAGGATGATATAGTACAACTAATATATTACTCCATCAAATTTTATAAGAAGTAGAATTCCTTTACCTAGAGTTTGTCAAATTGTTGTTCTCTTTAATCCTCTTTGTAGGTAAACTAAGGCCACACTTCCAAGTATACACCATTGTTATCCTTATAAGTACACATTTTAGATTAGTGCTTCATGGACTAGGATAGTAGTAGGAAGGCTCCTCTAATGGTCTATCAAGCTTAGGAAATTCTATCTCCAATTATAGCCTTGTAAACCCTTAAAAGCTTAAGTTGTAGCAGATTTTATCAATGAAAATGCAATGTTCAAATCCTCATAACATTCAAAGCTACCTTATGAGCCATAGGTGTTAGCATAGATAGATCTTAAAGCAAATATAAAAGTGAGCTAGGCTAGTCTTTGTGTGGCCAAGCAAGGTAATCTTTGAGTACACATTAAAGTTTAACTTTAAGGCCTTTAATAATGAAACATATTACAAAACCCTCATCATTGGCCTTAGCATAGGAAAAGCCTTATGGATTAAGCAACTAAAAGTTTACATTGATTTTCAACTCATAATAGGGCGAGTCAATAAAGATTTAAAGCTAAAATGGATAACATAATGAAATACATATAATTAATCTAAAGCATGTAAACAACATTTTAAGAAGTATAAGCTACTTTCATGTTAGAAAGGGTCCCTCACACAAGGAATTTTATGGTAGACATTCTCGCTAAATAACATTTGTCTTCAAAGTTGATGAAGTCTGACAATGAAATACAATAGCAACAAACACTCCCAATTGACTCTAGTCCCTCTTATATTGATCCAATTATCAAATACTTATAGACAAAATAAGTGTGTGAGGAAAGGAACAAACAAGGCTATATAGCTTAAAGTTGCACACTACTCAATCATTGAAAGAAGGCTTTTTAGGTGATCACTCCCCTCCCTTACTTAAATGCCTAACAAAATAAAAGGTGGGATCTATCCTTTATGAAATTCATAAGGAGGTATATGGTAACTACATTAAAACAAAGACTTGAGCTAAGAAAACAATAAGATAAAGGTTTTACTAACTAAGCATGGGTGATGACATGTAGGCATTTTTCAAAAAGTGTGACATTTGTCAAAGATTCTTGAACATCCACTAACTTTTAGCCATAAAAACACTCAAGCAAATCCCCTCCAAGACCTTTGTGCAATGGAAATTGGATTTCATAGTATTATTTCTTAATGCCATAAGAGGATGAAAATTTGTTATGGTAATGGAGGACTACTTCACTAAGTAGTTAAAGGCTAAAGCCTTAACTTTAATCATGGAAAAACAAATATAGGCCTTTATCTAGGAATCTATCATGTGTTGCCACAACATATCCCATGCCATTATTAATAACAACAATAAGCAATTTGATAACACCAAGTTTAGGACTTTTTACAAAAATTAAGGGGATTAATCTCAAGTTCACAATTGTAAAAAGCACCCTTACACCAATGGGTAGGTTAAGGTGACCAATCAAACCATAATTGAGAGACTTAAGAAAAGACTTAAAAAGCAAAAGGCTTATAGGTAAATGAGTTTCTATGAGTCTTATAGGCATACAAAACAACCTTGAGGACATAATTGGTGAAATGCCTTTCTTCTTAGCCTAATAGAGATTGTGATCTCTCTTAAGATAGGTGAACCAAACAATCGAAGGTAGTACTTCAATGAAGAGAATAATAATAAGGAGCTATGCATTAACTTGGACCTTCTAAAAGAAGCACATGAGCAAGCATACATAGATGCAATAGCATATTTACAGAAGCTAACTTGATCTCATAACCAAAGGCTTAAGGAACCTTTGTTTAATAAAGGTAACTTAGTGCTACAAAAGTGGGAAGCCAACAACAAAGTCCTCAACCTAATCATGTGAATAAGACTTGAAGGCATAAATGCCTTTGTAACATGCTTCATAAGGTTCCTATCATATAATAACCATTGAAAATCTAAAGACCTAAAGTTTGTAAAAACAAAAAAATAACACATAAGAAAAACGCATTAATATATATATATATATATATATTTCTTTATTTTTTTATGAAAACAAAATTTACATGGTGCAGCCATTCCTGTTTATTCATGGTTTTGGTACAAATACTTTGTTATCCCACTACTTAGATATCTCTTACCCTAAAGTTGTCCAATTTCGAAATGCACTTCCAATGGTTAGAAGCAATGAGCAAATTGCCTTTGGTATTACGAAGGTTTCAAACCACTTACCTAAAAGTGATAAACTTCAAGTTACCTTTCTAAGGACATACACATCCCCTTACTCAACACAAGAAAGACGGGTTACATATGTTGCTTGTGACCACTTAACAACACCCTAAGAATAGGATTTCCTTGGCCACAAGGGATCTGCATCCTAACCAATGCCCTATAAAGAGAATGTCCTTAAAAGTGACTCCACAATAGTCCTAGGAATGCTGATGTGGAAGCTATGGGGAGTGGGCTGTGAACTCTACTTGAGTTCTCTTTTGGGCTTAAAGTTATTCAACAATTCATTACATAGCTTTGCCTAAATGTCTCCTGCCGAAAAGTTGTTCCCAACTCTAGTTCTTAATAATGGGAATAAAGAAGGGAACAACCTTAGATGTAAGAGACCCATTGGTTGTCTCATGCACCATATTAAAGTAGTTAGGTAAATAATCATTAGGGAAGTGAGAAAGACAAAAAAGATGTCCACCAAGGGTTCATAGATGTGTGGAACCTGTTGTGATGCACCTTCCCAAGTGGAAAAAAACAACAGACGTGAAAAAAAAAAAAAAAAAAACAAGAACTTGCTTGGACCTTGGGCGTCGATTGCTGCTTAAGTCCTCCTCTGTAATTAAATTGGAGTTGCAACCAATTATTTGACAGTTTTGAGTCAAATGAAGCTAGGTGAAATCACATTGGAGGTACTGAGGACATCCTAAGGTGGGTGGAATAGTGGCTAGTAATTAATCATTTGAGAATTAATACGTGCAATTAATTTTGTCGTTTGACGTGACAATGGATTTATTTTTAGTTCGAGTCATTTATGTGAATAATTATCTCAATGCAAATATGGAATGCTAAAAAAAAAAAAACTTGTGCAATCTAAAATAAAAGTAGTGCTGGATCATAAATAATTGTATGAAGTTTATTACTTAATCTTCCTTATTATTTCACCAAGAGAGCATTCTCAAATTGTCTTAAACAAGTTTAATTTCACCTAGATAAATTAATTCATTTATTATTACAAATTAAATTGTTAATTGCAATATCTAAAAGAAGAAAGTCGAAAGCAACAAAGAGGCTTTTAATGCTATTGTGGGTACCTTCATTTTCACCATTGATGGTACAGGAAGACTGCTCTTTGTTTTTTTTTTTGGAATCTTATGTATCTCTTGGTCTTTTGACATTCCTAACTTTTTTTTTTTTTTTGGTTTTTTTTGTTCTAGCTTTTTTCTCTTCTCTCTTATTATCCCTTTAAATGTAGAGGGACCTTCATTTCTATAGGAGAGTTACCTTCACTCGATTAGTTGCTTTTGAAAATTTCCAAATCTTGAGAGATTTGTCCTCTACCCTTAATTTTTGTTGGATGACTGACCTAGATTTTGTTGTTTCTTTATATATTTAATATTTTATGGATTGGTGGCTTGTTGAGTTTACTCTTAAACTAGGCCATTAAGCCTTGAAGAGAGGGTTGGAAGTCTCTAGTGAGCTGGGCTCGATTGGTCAAAAAGTACAGCAATATGAGCCTAATAGCTCCAAATTTTAGCAAGGCAATACAAAAAGACCAATGGTAGTCCAAAAAGACCGAAGGCAGTCCATATCAACAATGTGAAGGGAGACCAAAATTTAGGCACTATAGTGTACTTTGTGGCAGACTTTTTGTGTTGTGAGCCATGGAAAAACTAGTGTATTGGCGGCTTACCGAAATTGCAAACCATATCCAACCTGTTAGTTACAGTTTTGATGGTTTCAGTTTCATTTATATCTCAACTGCTGTTTATGGCATATATAAATGAGCTTTGTGCTTCTGTGTAGTTTCTTAAGTGAAGCTTTAAGTGTTTCTGTTATGTTGGAAGATAAAAGTTAGTAATAGTTTTATTCGAGTACAAACAGGTGATGCAACATATTTGATAAAAAAAAAAATATTTTAAAAGTAAATTATATAATTTATCATTCAACTTATCATTTATTTTTAATTTTATTATATAACTTTAATTTATTATAATTAAATTATTATATTTTCATTTAATCACTTTATCATTTATTAAATAAAAAATTATAAAATTCAACTAATTAAATAAAATATTTTTAAATAATTAAGATGATTATATTCATTTTTTTCAATTAATATTTTAATATATTAGAATCATTTAAATCATTTAAAAATAAGAAGTATAATAATAATAAAAATAATTAAATTTACTGAAGTTTAATAAAAATTTAATCCCCCTTAAACTTTAAATTTTTTAAAATTAAAACTACAAAAATAGTTTTTTAAAATTATCTTTTTTCTCATTATACTGTGTCATTTAGAATAATTTAAAAAACACATGAAATTTTAATCAAATAAAATTAAATATAATGAATATAATTACATAAAAATATATTCTTTAATTGATGAATTTTATTTTTTTATTTAATAAAATAGCAAATTGATTAAAAGCAAAATAAAAATAGAGTTAAGTAATTTAATTATAATAAATTAAATTAAAAGAAAAAAAAAAAAAACCAAATAGTAAGTGAATTATGTAAATTTGTCAAGGAATGATTCCTGCAGATTCACCAGGATCGAGCATGCTGATCAAAACCGCCTGGCACACTGTCTAAAGATTCCTGAATGTCCCACGGAACTCTGGGTACATATCCGATCTAGCAGTTGACAATAACACTCTAAAAATCAACAGGAAAGACTCTTTCCCGGCAGAAACAATTCAGTGGAAGCAGATGGTGATTACAAAATTTTTACCGTCCAATCATCTGCAATTCGAACATTAGGCTTCCGGATGGTTACAACAGAAGATCTGCGTCCACCGTGAAGCATAAGTGGGCCAAGCTCAATTTCAACCTTCTGATTTGCCGGTTCGACAAGCGCACTCCTTGAACCAGGAGAGTATCCTAACAGTATAATCCTTTCAACGACAGCATCTGAAGAAAATTGGGGGCTTCCCTTGCTTGTGGAAGCTGCGTTTAGAGATGTAAGCCCGCCATTAGAAAATACAAAGTGGCGATGGATATATGCCCCTTGCATAAATTCGAAGCTTTTGCCATCATCAACATAAAGTTCACCCTCAGCAGCTTGAGAGCCGTTTAGTGCTATCACCTACACAGACAAAGCAAAATCAACAGGTGCTTATTGTATGAACATACTTTGATTCAATAGATCTGTAGCACCATCAGAACTAAAGAAAAGCATCGCAAACCCCTTAGGCCATGCCCTGAATCAGTGATTTGTTGGAGAAATCCTTGAAATCAGCCAATTATGTAATAAATGGTCACTCTATTTAACTTTTAAGATAATAAGAGCTTTGGTTGAATTTTATGTGCAATTTAACCTATGGTACAAGAAAATGTCCACCACATGCATGCAATATACAACATATATCAAAAACAACATGCTTTCCGCTTGCTGTGTCATGAACCCAGCCTATACGGCATGCTGCAGGGCTTAGGTATACAGCATACCAAAATGGGACTCGTAACAGGTTAAAGATTATACGAGACACACAAATTCACCCAATGGGATTCACTGCAGGCAGCAAATCTAAATAGTACTCATAAACAATACAAAAATATTCAAACCCCACTGAACCAAAGGAGTTGACCTCTCAATGAATACCTCGCCAAAACAAAGAAACAAGTGAAACCACAGCCATATAACAAACAGCAATGCTACAGCAGCAGATAACATAAGAGTGAAAAAATATGATTAGACAAACTAACAAAAGCAGATACATAACAGGATGTCAAGAGAGACCAGATGAATGGCTAGTTCTACATGGATATGAGCAGTTGAGACATGCACATATATGAAGCATCAAATAACAATTACTTACAAGAGTGTAAGGATCATTGACCATCTGTGTAGAGCTTCTACGATATCGGTCCTTCCTTGGTATGATAGTTCCAGCCCTTTGGAATGCAGGAATGCTCTCCTCTGAAACCTCAAGCTTGTGGGTTTTGCCTCCCTTATATGCAGTTCCCGTTCTGAGGTCATACCAAAATTCTTTCCCAGGCAAGTAAACTGACACATGTTTAGCATGCTGGTTCAAATAAATTAAAAGTTTCAAATTAGGCAACCAAATAAGAGCATAAATTCAAGGAGTAACAAATTCAGCATCCAATAATAGTAAGTAAGCTTCTGGTAAGGTAGCACCTCAGAGTAGATGCCTTGCACCAAGAGACTGCTTCCAACCATGAAGGCCTCATCATTGCGGAAAGTAGCTTCATCAGAAGGGAACTCCATCCACAAGGGACGCATAACAGGTACTCCAGTGGTGTTTGCCTCTCTGAATAATGTGTAGAAATATGGAAGCAACATGTAACGAACATGTATAGCCTCCCTTATAAGCTCTGTATTTCGCTCTCTGCAATCATTAAAGAACATTTGGTAATAACAAATCAGTATCCAATACAAGATTAGTTTGAACTTGAGACAGATAAGGAATCCTAGTAGAATCTTTCACTGCTTAATTATGCTGGACTTTCCACATTATACTGGGTTTTTTAATGTACTAGCCTTGTTTCACTCATACTTAGTAATCAAACAAATTATAACACTTGTGTAGATATGTTAAGCTGCAACAATCCCAATAGTTCCAGATTGTCTGCAAAAATCACAGGATTTCAACATTCCAAGCCCCAAAATTACCTGAATCGTGGAGTGTCAGTTCCTAATCCGTATATAAAATCATATTCTTATATGAATGCATGCTACCTTGCTAAAGTGATATCATTCTGACAAGTTCATGATCACTGAATATAAAGGGAACATCAAATATCCTACTAAAACCAGTCATTGCATGTTTGGCAAATTCAAGTTCTAAGTGCCAATGTATTTTGCAGACATAACTCCCAGACAACCAATAATGCAATGCATGAAAGCACATTCCTAAATACTTACAAGTCTCACCAATAATCTTCTAATTCCAATCTATCCTATGGCCATAATTGCGAAAAGATTTGCAAGACTATTTTCAACAGCTAATTGGCACATTTATTAGTAGCAGACAATATAATTATTTTCCAACTTCAAATACTTAATGAGCTTTCCTTCAAGTTTACACAAATATCACAGAATATAATTATACCTGCTTTTTGGACACAAACTAGCAAGTTTTTAACCAAGAAACCTCAAAGCATCAGAAAAGCTTCAAACTGCAAGAAGCATTAAAGTTGACATTTTATATGCAGTGAAAAAAAGAAAAAAAGGAAAAAAGAGCATAATACAAAAGAGATTGTTTTCCAGACACTGGAAGAAAAGGCATTTGTCAACTGAAAAGCAGTGTAAAACAAGAAAAGAGAGTGAAGAATACATGAGGGCAATGAAAATAATAACAAGCAATTATCATCATCAATCAGGCACACCTAAGCCTGCTCCCCTACATTCTTTAGCAATATGGTTTTTTGTTTGCTGGGGGAGAGAGAGAGAAAGAGAGAGAAGACTAGTGATAGTTGGCAAATAAAATGACTTGAAAGGCAGATAAATCCATACCCAAATAACCAAGGTTCCCTTCTCTTGGTGTCCAGATGAGCATGAGCCCTAAAGAAAGGATAAAAGGCACCAAGTTGGTACCACCGCACTAACAACTCAGGCTCTGGATTGCCAAAAAATCCACCAACATCTGCGCCTGAAAAAACAATGGAAAGACAAATGCAACAGAGTAAACACCATGTATGGCTATCTGCCAAAGAGGAACTGCACATGATTATAAATAAAAGAAATTCACTTACCAATAAATGGCATTCCAGAAAGTCCAAGAGTCAAAATCATTGGAACTGAAACCTTAAGGTGATCCCAATCTGCTGTATTGTCCCCTGTCCAAACAGCTCCATACCTTTGAGACCCAGCAAAAAATGCTCTTGACAGAACAAACGGCCTGTCCTTCGTATCTCCTCGCTTTAAAAGACCCATAGATGTAGCCATGTGGAAATAGTATCCATATGAATTGTGCAACTCCCGGTGTTCTATGCCCCCATGATGCAAAGCATCTCTGGGCATTGTCACCTGGTAACAATAGCAGGTTAATTTTTCTAGTGCCTCTGTAACCCTTTTCTTCACATGAAAGTTTTACAGACAGTATAGATCACCATAAAACCCTATCTAGAGAAGTATCAAGAAGTAAAAGATGCAGCAAAAGGCAGCACCAGGAAATATAAGTCAAAAATGTCTAGAGTGCTACCCAAAACCTCTTAAGCCATGTTAAACATGAAATGGAAATTTTGTTCCTACTTCCCACAAGGAAGCAATGTTTTTCCAAATAGGTTCTCTGATTACCCTTGTCAAAAAAATAATAGCTGCATGGTCCCAGGTGATGCAATCATAGGTGTTCAATAAATGTATATGCGGATTTCTCAGATAGACATGAGCCATTTTAAAGTGGGGAAACAGCTGAGTATTGCTGAAAATACTGGTAGTCCTATTCCTCTTGTAATATAAAAAAGGCTGATGGAATTTTCTGTGATCAATTTACAAATACATCTTTTCTGGAACTAAATGCAGAAAGAAGAGGAACCAACTCTGTGATTGGATCACCAAGAAGCTTTATTTTCTCCTGGAATTTCTAAGATATGGAGAAAAAGGGCGTCCTAGTGGGTCTGGGGAATCGGATGAATGCAACCAAACTCTTGTTTTTACAAAGAGGCTGTTCCCATGACTCGAACTTGAGACCATTAGGTCACAATAGAGTAACTTTACTGTTACACCAAAGTTGCTGCTCTAAAATATGAAGCAAAAGTGACTAATTCAACCAAAGAGATTTAGACTATATTTACAAAATAATAAAAGTCGAGTATCACCCATGATACCATATACACAGTCTCCTATAATTACAAAGCACATTGTCTCCTGTATATCACCCATATATATCTCATTTATAAGCATTCTGTTGATAGAGCTATTACCTAATAAGTAATAACTGCCAAAAGAATGGAAAATAATAAAAGAGATATTCATGCATGAAACAAAGAATGCCATAAGAGTGGCATACCTCTGGACCGTTGAACACAGAAGGCTCATTCATATCATTCCAAATGTACAACGAAGGGGTTGAACCCACGTAATTGCTGTATGAGAACTTGTCAGCCCACCACGACCTGACCTCAGGATTCAACATATCCAAGTAGGAAGAAGAACCGGGCCAGCACCATCCATCATAATCCTTCCCAGTAGCATCCTTAACATAGTATTCCATTTCTGTAGCCTGCTTATGCAATTGAAATGACTCATCCCGTTTAATATGTGGGTCCACAATCGTCACCATGTGCCTACCCTTCGCTGCCAACTTGTTCTGCATCTCTGCTGGGTGTGGAAACAAAACAAGATCCCATGTGAAATACTTTTTACCATCGGTATGCTCAATATCCAGCCATAAAACATCATAAGGGATGTCAAACTCGTCAAATTTGGAATCCACATGCTCCACATCTTCCTCATCCCTGTAGTTCCATCTACATTGATGATAAGCGGTTGCAAAATGCTGGGGCATTGCTGGCTTCCCAGTGACAGTCGTGTATTGGCTTACAACATCCTTTGGCCCAGGACCTACAAAGAAGAAAGTATCAACAATTCCAGCTTCACCCATCCAGAAGGTATCAATTCTTCCCTTTTCTGAGGGAAGCGAAATCCCAGATTCCCCAGCCCACCCATCTACCAACACATCAATTTGCATTTCTGCCGCATTTAACCAGAAAAACCCACAACTTTTTCCGGTCTTGCTGTGAGAAATCATGAGTGGTATCGATCCATAAAGACCGAAAGGGGAGTCCGCTAAATACTCGAACACATCCAAATTGAACAGTCTGTAAGGTTCAGAATGGTCAACTCCAGGACCTCTGGTAGGCTTCAAGGCCAGGGCCGTTGCATGCTCTGGTATCCCAGACACGAAATTCGCTCCATAAAACGATACGTCGAAACTAATAGACTGAGGACCGTAGGGTCTTCGATCTGTATGACCCCTGAATGTCTCCTCCCAATCATCTTTGCCAGCGTCTCCGTCTCCGTCCCCGCCTTCTCTCTTAGCCCTCGACTGCTCGAAATCGAACAACTGATGGGAATTCAACGAAACAACTCGCAGTTCGCTGGACTTCTCACGGACATAAAATTCGAATGGATCATGTAGAAGGACGGCCTCGTGATCATCGGACAAGTATATGATCGACGCCAGATGGCCGTCGATTGTCTCCGGGGACGCCCTCTGAAGCCAGAGCTTCTTCTTCTCGAACTCGGGAACGATCACGTTGGGGACTTGGAACCGCCGTTTTGGCAGGTCCAGAGAGGGATCCTCATCAATTTTGAGCCGCAAGATACCGTCTTGGTAGACAGAGAGAGCGAGAATCAACGGCTTATCGGGATTCGGATTCGGATAGTCTTCATCGGAGCCGGGTCGAACCCTACGGATAAGCTTGGCAGTGAGGTCACCGTCAGAAACGGAAACATCCTGGGCGATTAAAGTAGAATAGCCGGGCTTGTGAGAGCGGGCCCGCCTGCAGAACGGCGTCTGGTTGCAGTTGCGGAACTCTTCTTTTTTCCAGGAGACGACCGTTTCTGTTTGGGCGCCGAGAAAAAGAAAGAGAGTGAGGAGAAGAAAATTGAGAATCATTGTTATTTTGGGCTGCCGTTCCATGTCATTTGGGATTGAGATATACCGATAATAACACTCACTGATCAGTGTTGGTGGCGATTACGAGGACGGAGCTCCGAAGCAGTCAGTCAGCCAATCAGAAACGGGTGGGATGAAAGCGTGGTGACCCTAATATTTGGGTCGGATTTGACTTTGTTGTCGGGCGGCCCAGTCCATTAAGAATCTTATTTGGGTAATACTATATCGATTCTAAAGCTGCCCAAATTCGATCTGATCCAACAACTTAATCAGAACCCGTTCGAACAATAAGGTTATAAATAAGATGCCAAATAAACCCGAATCTGAATTGATAAAAAAAAATTTTGGTACCAATTTCGACCCGACCCACAAGTTATCTTTGGTAATAAATCACTTCATTCGTAAACAAGACAATTTTACAGATTCTAAGTACCCCAGACTCTAAATGACAAATCTGTCACCCGTGGCGCGTATGGTTCCCAAGGTTGTGAAAACCCGACCAGATCAGTTGGTCGAATGTGATTCGGTTCGATTTATTTTAAAAATTATTAATTTTAAAAATTATTAATTAAATTAATAAATTAATTAATTAAATTATAAATTTAATATACTTATTATAATTTTTTTAGTTAAAATAATTTTAAAAATTTATAAAATAATTTTTTAATATTTTAATTTTTATATATTTAATATTAAATATTAATTTTATTAATTTAATTTTAATTAAATTAATCAAATCAAATTTCACTATACATTAACTAACATTTTAGTTTAACCACTGATTCCATTCTTAAAATCTTAATACATCCACGGATTGTGAGGTTGATACTTATACTTTTGGGATCACAAATCAGGAGGTCCAAATATGGCGGTTCTAGCTTCTCCCTAGGTACGAGCTCGTAGTAGCCCTTTGCTTCGAGAGAGTATGCAAGCCCGCCGACGAAGGCTGCCTCTTCCGGCCATTATTGCGGACTCCTTAAGGTATCACAAACTATTTTCCAGCCATTTTACACCAAACAAATGGAAAGCCCTTGTCGGAGCTATGGTCTTGGCGGACAAGAGGGGACTGAAGTTGATAAGCAGGGTACCGACAAATATACTAAATGTGTAGGCACGTGCCATTGGAGAATTCTACGTTAAATTTTTTTTAATTAATAATATAAAAATATTTTAAAAATTCGAACATAATGTGATGTGATTATTTTCCGCTTGAGATGTGAAGCTGTTGCGCTGACAGTAATGTCCGCCCCACCAAAGAGTTCCAGTAACACCAGGGTGAAACCCTCCCGATCACTTGGAATTTTAGTTATCTACTCGGATCCGTCTGACATCAGCCTTGGGGACATTTGCATCACTTCCATTACCCTTCACTGAAACCACTTGCCCCTGGTTCAGCAGAAGCACAGCAACTGTAACGTTACCATACAGTAGTTTTCAAAGACAGAAAAATAAGAAAGGAAATAAGCCCCACAACACCCCACCCAAGGCTCTGAAAGGAACGCTGTGCCCTGTTTTCTCTCGGCAAGGATGCGGAAAAGGAATGAACGCTTTTAATGATTGATACAAAGTTTGATAATATGTCATCTCACTGTTTCATCCACAATCTTATTCTCGGTACATGTATGTTCAAATGGTGTGTGTTTAAAATTTTGATAGTTTAGAATAGTTGGGTTTGGCTAAAAATTATCATTTTGACTTTTTCAACAGGAATGAAGTTTAATTATCGCTCTTGACTAACAGCAATGTCTCGTGAGAATAGAACGTCCTGTACTTCCCTTTTTCTTTTTCCTTCTTTTTCATTCTTTTTCATTCCTTTTTTCTTGATTGATAAGAATTGTTTTCCTATTCCATTTTTTTCAACTTTGTTTGCAAGGAGAGATGTCAATAACTCTTAAAATTGCATGACTTGTAGATTAGTTTTGGAAATTTATTTTCAGAATTAATAATTTTTCATATTGTTCAATTGCAGTATGTAAAGAGTGTGATTCAATGCACCTGGTCGAGGTCACAGCTCTGACACTTTAAGTTGCTTGGGAGTTGTCTTTTTCCATTATGATGCAGAAGGATTGTAAAAATTATAGTGATGCATATATTCAATAAAAGAGAGGAAAATGAAAATAATGCAAAATTACAGAATCTTACAGCTTCATCAGGAACAATAGCATATCTCTATGATGGAGACACCCAAGTAAAGAAATCAGTTAAGCTGCAACATCCAAAATCATCAACAAAACTTATTCCCAAGTCATTAAAATATGAAGAGGCAGTGATGAGCATGCAAAACCTGAAGATGGATCAACCACTGAGGATTCTAGCTGCTGGCCACCAGTACCATCAACACTCAAAACTTCGACAATCTCGGGTACATTCCTTTTGAAAGTCAAACAAAAAACAGTCTTTGACAAAGTCAAGAGGAATTTGCAGTCCAAAATTTGTGATTTTGCATAACATTTTTCGACCAATAGATTGTGAAAGTTTGAACGAAAATTGTTGTTGATAATTGCTCAAATCTAATAACAAATATTGACAGAATTGAGATTGGTAAGCCTGATGGTCTTTATAGGCTCAACGCCCCAATTCGGTACAGCTGGAGATGTTGATAAGCCCTCACAGATTATTGTTCCTTCAAATAATAAAAATGGCAGTTGGCAACAATCGGCAATTTCATGAGTCGTTTATTATATTCTTACAGCTCACTCCAATCAGTCAGCAAAGAATTTCACCTATGGATGCATGCATTTCCAATTCTTCCGGAAACATCCAGTTTATCTATTTTGAGGTTATTTAGACCCTAAAAGCTTATGGCAAAGCTAGAGCTTTGCGAGTGATTTCAGAAATTTTTTTATTCATTGTGATCGATCCACATGAGTTCACGGTCGGTTCTTTATCTCTTGTCTATGATACTTGAATTCTAGTTTGTCCCACCAGAAGCATTCATAGACAGGTTTCTCACATGCACCTTCAACTGTAGAATCATATAGAATAACAAAATATGTAGACATACAGGCACAAACAGATCTAAACTCTTACCTGTCTGTAGATACCCTATGACCAAGCTGTCCATTTGTACCACTTCCCCATTGAAACACGTTTTGTTGTCATGAGACCTGAACTACTTTCTGGCAAGTACCAGACCAACACGCGCCAAGCTCAATTTTAGGCTCCAAACGAACAGTGAATATAGTATAAATGAAGATAACCTTCTAGACAAGAAACCCAAAGGCACAAATAATAGAACTGGACAGCAATGTCATTGTTTATGTAAGTCTCAAACAAGCTCAGATTTAGACTCTCAACTTCAATCTAGAAAATTTGAGACACCTATAACTTCACTAATACTATTTTTCTAATATGGACCTCTAAGTTAATGAAAAACCTGAAACAAACCATAAAGATCAAAATTGTAAAATATTGGAATTTTTCTTATTAAAAGTATATATTTTAAAAACTTCTTAAAAATATATCTAAGTTATAAAATATTTTCTAATAATCTCACATAAGAATAAAACTCATTTAAAATAATTAAGTGTAAAAGAAAATAAATATAATAAATTTTCAATTATCATATTCGCCAAACTTAGCATTTGTGTATCCTTATGCAAAATAAAGTCAACTCAAGAAAAAAAAAAATGTAAACCATACCTTAGTTATAACTTCAAACACCGCCATGATGCACAAGTTCATAATGTTTAATTCTTAACCAATATATACACCTAACTTTAAAATGTAATATTGTCAAATAAAATAACAAGCACACTTATATCTCTCTCTCTATCAACAACTACTCTTAATTAGTTAATGCAAATCTTTCAACTAATGCAACCAAGTCATGTGTAATTCACCTATCAACCATACCTTCTTATTGTTATAAGCTAGGTAGTAAACTAGGGTGTCTCTTATTGAAGTAGAAAAGTGAAATAGACAATAAATAGAGAATAAATATTCTTCTTTAAATCATACCCAAGGTGTTTCACATACTCATGAGTGTCAACACTTTTTAGTTAATATCTCCAATTACAAGGCAACTTTAATAGTGGAGTAGAATTAAACATTGCATTTTATTTTCATTTTTTGGCATACTCTATTTACTTAAATCTAAGTTTAGGATTAGCTTAAAAAAAACAATTTAAAGAGAAACCACACATTTTTCAACCATGTTTTGTTTCAAAACTCAAACAACTTCTCAAAAAACATTATTTCAATTGAGTATTAAAAGGTCAAACACACTAATCCCTATTTTACAAGACATTCCTAATATCTTAAGTTAGATAATATATCATAAAGTAACCTAATTTTGTACTTATGCATCACGAAGTATTCTAAAATATAACTAATATATGATTATAATTTCAAGACAACCTAAAAGATAAAAAATCTTACCTACCTAAACCTCTCCCCTACACTTAAAATTTATATTGTCTTTAATGTAAAGCCAAATGTAATATAAAATTATTTAAAACGTAAATAAAATAAAAGAGTAAAGAAATTAAATATGATTTATTTTAGTAATGCCTCCCAAATAGTGCCTTTATTTAACATCTTTAGCCTGATGACATGTTTCCTCAGTTTGCATAGATTATATCTTCCAATTATATCACCTTGACACTTTACGCTTGAAAACCATCATAAAAAAAATTAAGCTTATAATCATTCACCTTAAATACCTTGTCCATCATTAAACTCCTTATCTCAACTGCATCATGACCAAAAACATTAGTAATAACAAAAAGATCGACCCACCAAGAACACAATTTACTTGGAAATAATTTAAGCCTTGCATGAGAGATAAGGTCTTTTTTTCCAACAACAAAGTTCTTTCTCAAAATCTTTTGATCATAAAAGACCTTCATTTCCTCTTTGTAAATTCTAGTGCTCTCATATGCATCGTTTATTATCTCTTTATGCTTTTACAGCTACAACTTCCTTTGTTTACCTGCCTCATCTGTCTTCATGTTGCATTGTTTAATTTACCAATAAGCTCTATGTTTTAACTCTATTGAAAGATGACATGACTTACCATAGACTAATCAGTAGAGTTACATTCCTATAGACATTTTGTAAGCTATATTATAGGCTTATAATACATCATTTAGCAAAAAACTCCAATTCTTTTGATTTGGATTAAATTTTTTTTCAAGGATGGATTTGATCTCTCTATTAGACACTTCAACTTTACCACTTGCTTGGGAATAGTAAGCTATGATAATATTATGTGTGACTTGATACCTTCGTAGCAGTGCCTCTACCATTCTATTGTAGAAATGGGTGCCTTTGTCATTGATCATGGCCTTCGGTGTCCCAAACGCAAAAGTGTTAGTTTTTAAAAATTCTACAATAACTTTAAAATCATTAATCTTAGTAGCTTTAGTTTCCATCCATTTCAAAATATATTTGACAACCAAAAGTATATAGACATTATCAAAAGAAATTAAGAATGGTTTAATGAAATCAATACCCTAAGTATGAAAAATTTTATCAATCAAAATAAAAGTTTGTTGTATTTGATCTCTATGAAATATATTGCATGTTTGTTGGCAATTCTCATAAAACTTACATAATACATAAGCATCCTTAAATTAAGTTGGCCAATAGAGTCCATAATATGAAATCTTACAAGTTATCCTTTAAGGTCTAAAATGAACCCTATAAGTATAAGAATGACAAAAGGTCATAATAGAAAAAAATTCACTTTTAGGCATAGACCTTCTTATTACCTAACTAGCACAAAATCTCCATAAATATAGGTCATCCCACCTACTATTCAAGATTGTATATATAATGCCAGCATCAAGGAGCTTTAAAATCTCCTTTTTCACTACCTCCATCGTTGGGGTACTCAACTAATGTTGAGTTTTCCTAATTGGTTGGACTTATTCTTCCACTAATATTTGATGCATGCACATGACATGGCTTATTCCCTTAATGTTTATAATTGTTTAACCAATTGTTATCTTATGCTCCTTAAGCACATCAATTAACTTCTCTTCCTACATGTGCATTAGATCCCTTGTAATAATAATTGGCAAGGTGTCATCTTTTCCTAAATACACATACATCAAATGAGTTAGTAATGGTTTCAATTCTAACATAAGAGCCTACAAAATAAAAGATAAAAATTTCTTGTGAGAAATAAGTAATTAAATAGAAGAAGCCACATACCTATTTGGAATCATTGTTAATGAATGCAATTTAACCATAGTTTTCTTTAACTCCTTACCTAGCTCAACCTTTCATTCTTTTTCTGACTTAAGATGTTTGTCAAAGATTACCTATAACTCTTTCTTACTTGTCAACTCAAAAAGTGGCATAAATTGACTAGACATCACTAGGGTACCTCTTAGCCTCTTAAATGTTGAACTGAATTTATTCACCATAAAACTCCATCATCCAAGTACCTTTATGCATATTAATCCTCATCCTAGCTGTTTTCAAGATTGGCCTTTGAAATAAAATGGGTGCATCCTTATTCATTTTGACTATGTAAAAGTCAGCTAGAAACACTAGCTTATTCATTAGTAATAACACATCTTCAACTATACCCTCAAGATAGGCATTATTATGATTAGTCTATTATATAATGACATTAGTATTTTTCAAAAAGTCCTAATTTAAAGAAGTATAAATGGATTATGGCATCACATTAATAAAAGCTCCTAAATCTAACATAACTCTTTCAAATTTGATATGACCTATTTTATACAAGATGGTGAATATACTTGAATCTTTGCACTTGAGAGGAAGCTTCTATTGGAGAATTGCAGGTATGTGCTTTCCCACTCTAATATTCTCATTATCTCTTAGTCTTTACTTATTAGTGCACAACTCCTTTAAAAATTTGCATACTTTAATACTTATTTGATTGGATCTAATAATGGTATGTTTACTTCTATCTTGCAAAATGTCTCAGGGATTTTTCTCTCTTTCTCCTCCTTTTTAGATTTTTTGCACCTAGTTAAAAAAGAAAATATATTAGCTTTAATATGAATGGAAGGGTTAAGACTTACTTTAGATGGAGAAATCTCTACCTCCTCCTTAATTTCCTCCTTAATAGCTATGACAAGTGTTTTCTTACGTAGTTCTTCTAGCACTTTTTCACTTCTGAATGATATGGCACTCTCATTCTCTTTTAAATTTACCAAAGTTTGAGAAAGTAATTTTCCTTGACCTTAAGCATTCAATTTACCCATTGTGCTAGCTAGCTGACTCACTTGATTCTCCAAATTTTGTATGCTTACCTTTGTCTCTTGTTGTAATGGCTGAGTTTAAGTTAAGAAAGTTTTAAACATATCTTCCAATAACGTACTTGAACTAAATAGAGCTATTTGTTTAAATTGATATGACTATTGGGTTTATTGAAATCCTACTTATTTATTTTGATATGCATTCTAAACTAATTGCCTATTTCCTCCATAAGTCAAATTAGAATGATCCCTTCATCCTATATTGTATGTATCGTAATAGGGATCACACTTTCTAGGCTACTCTAGGAATCCTCCTATAGCATTCACTTGCTCTTATTGAAGAAGTAGGCATGAATTCATTAGATGTCCCATTATTATACATATGCCACATGCCTTAACTTATTACATGTTTTCCATAGCCATTTATCAAATAATAGAGGCAAGATCAAAAATCTATTGGTAAAGAAAAGATGTATTTACCTCATTCATTTTTCTAATTAGGGTATCTTGTCTCATCCCAAACTATTAGGAGTTTGTTGCCATACTAGAGATCAATTTTCTTGTAGCATCTTGCATTGTATCCTCCAATGCTTCTCTACTTGTTGCATTTGCCATGTTCTTATCCATTTGGAGTAGGAGTAAGCCTTTATAAAAAAAATTAAATCAATTGGTCACTTATCTGGTGATGTGGATAGGTTACACATAACTTTTTAAATCTCTTCTACTACTTATAAAGAGTTTCTCCATTGTAATAGTGAATGGATTTCCTTATATTTGTAACCTTTAAGGCTGAAAAATACCTTTCCAAAAATCACCTCTTCATCTTATTTTATATTTTGATTGACCATAACGATAGATAGTTGCTCCTTCTTTGCAATTGTTGGCTTTATGCATAAACAGACAACATGGAGTTTTGTCAAATGCTTGTTAGGATCCTTACTTGCATGACCATGAAAAGTGAATAACAAATGTATTAGTCTTAATAGGCTCAAAAGCTACATCTAACCTAGGATATTTTATACATAAAAGGGTATAAATTAAAGTTAGGAGTAGCAAACTCGTTCAAGGTCCAATTATTCATAGCCATGTCTTTAATTTTTAAATCATTATATGAACTATTAAATGTAAAATCAAGGGATACATTGATGTTAGGTGAGGTAATCACAAAATGTTCTTACTTTTGTCTAGTCTCTCTCTCTAACGTATGCAAGGTTCTCTCAATTTCTGAATTAAAATTTAGTTTACCAAAGTGAGATGATCAAGTCATAAACCATAAATAAATATAAAATAGAAAGAAGCCTCCAAAGATAACTAAGAAAAAAGAAAAAAAATGAAAATCTATGACCAAAAACACAAAAAATATTCCAAAACCACATCAAACAATGTTTTAGGGCTTGAAAGGGTAAGGACAATGGCATAAAAATTGGTTTTGCACAAAATGTCATTTTCTTTGAAAGAATATGGGTTCATCACCTACTTCAATTGAAATTTTCTTAATGAATAGTATTATTGAAACCAAAAATATTGAAACACCAAAAACACCTAAAAAACACAAAACTTCACAAAAAAAAAAAGGGAGATTATGTTATAATCAACTCAATAGAATTATATATATATATATCTATAACATAATTCAAAAAATAATAAAAACCACTCCTCGATCACAATGCTCATTTTGGTAATTGTCATTAGGGCACCAAAAATATAATACCTCACTCTTGATTATTTAATAGTAGATAGTACAAGCAAGAGTCAACCTCATAGGGAGTGTTATTAATTCACTATTGATTAAGTAAAAATTTAAAAATCCTAATGTAATTAGAGGAGAAAATGTTGAATTCTAATTTTATAACAAAATCTATTTTTTTACCCTGTCTTTAAAGCAACGTTTTTAGGCTTAAAAACAAATTCAAATTTGAATTCTTAACCATAATTTGGAAAATTTGAGACATTTACTACAACTCTATTAAGGTCCACTTTTCCAATATAGACCTCTAAATCAATGAAAAACCTAAAACAAATGACAAAAGTCAAAATGATAAAATGCTAAAATTTTTCCTACTAAGAGCATATTTTTTTAAAATTCTCTTAAAATATACTTAAGTCACAAAATATATTCTAATCATCTCAGATAGGTATAAAACTCATTAAAAATAGCTAACTATAAAAAGGAATAAATATAATAAAATCTCACTCATCAGAAATCAATCTCCTATAGTAATTGATGTAGTGGCCATTTTTTAAGAACCAAGTGACTTTTGGTCACATACCATGGGATGCCATTCAAGAACTTTCTTTGGTTGCCTTGCTAACGAAATAGAATAGAAATTTGTTGTGTTTTAGGTCTTGTACCTGCTAACTCGGCTTGGATGCTTCACACTTTTGTGAGAGTGCTTCTAACTATGCATACATTAAGGGATTTCTTAGCCAAGATTTTGCCCACTAGTATTGACTTGGTCACTTTTTAGGCAACTTTAAGATTCTAACTCTAGGTCTTGCATCACTTCTTAATATTAAATGCTATTGGTTTTCACTATTAGGCACTTCAATTCCTTGATATTTTTCAATAATTACATAGTAAGCCTCTTTTTATAGATGTTTTATCTCAAATGCCTAGTCATGCAAAATTCTTCAAAGAAATCATGACAAATAAGATGAAAGTGAAAGAATATGAGACAATAAAGTTGAATGAAGAGTGTTTAGAATAAGCTCCTACCAAAATTAAAAGATCTAAGGAGTTTTTATATTCCTTAAACTATTGGTAGTTCTCATTTTAACAAGATTTCTTGTGGTTTAAAGGGAAGAATTAACTTAATGCTTTTTTTTTTTTTTTTTGGTTTTCCATAAATTAGGGCTTGGGGTATCAAAAGCTAACACTATATCTTTTAAGTTAGTAATGGATTATTAAACATCCAAGAGATATCATGAAGGATGTATTGGTCCAGGTTAACAAGTTTATTGTTTCCTATAAACTCTAATATTTTATATATGAAGGAGGTTCATAAGGTATCTCTTATTTTAGGAAGATTTTTTCTCACTATAGGCAAAACATTAATTGATGTGATTACAATAAAATTAATCTTTAGAATGTAAGATGAACTAGTCATATTTAATGATCTTGAAACCATGAAATATCCTTCTAATAATGATACTTTTTTTTTTAATAATAGATACTATTGATCATGAGGTTACTTAGTGTTTTCAAGAAGATAGGTTTGAATATTCATTTAAAGCTTACATTATGCAATCAAAGGAGATTACAATTGAAAATGAGAACATAGGGGAAAGTGCTAGTTTTAAAGTACCAAAGAGTTGAATGCCTTTTGGTTTGTGCAATGTACATGCTACTTTCCAAAGATGCATGATGAATTTTTTTTATTTGATACATTTGAAAATTTACTAAAACTTTTAAGGGTGGTTTTTAGTTTTTGATTTTTGTTTACATAATTTGGATTTAACATTACAAAGATATAAGAAAACTAATCTTGTTTTGAAAAATGTCATTTTACAATGAAGGGGAGAATAGTCTTAGGCTACAAGATTTTTTTCAAGGGGATTGAAGTAGATCAAGCCAAGGTAGAAATGACTGAAAAATTACCTATACCTAACTTCTTAGGCCTTGTAGAATTTTATAGGTAATTTATCAAAAAATTCTCTAAAAATGAAAAATCCTTATCTAATCTTTTGGTTAAAAATATATCTTTTAACTTCCTAAAAAATGTTTGTAGATTATTAACACATTAAATAAGAAATTAATGAATGTACCTATCATGTAGGCACCAATTTGGCATTATCATTAGAGCTTATGTATGATGTAAGCGATAGCATAGTAAGAGCTATTATTAGGCAAAAGAAGATGAAGTTTCAAACCATATATTTTGCTAGCCATTCCTTGACAAAAGCTCAAAAGAATTATGTAATAATTGAAAGAGAATTTCTAATAGTGATATCTACTTTAGATAAATTCTAGTCTTATTTAATTTTAACTAAGGTTATTGTATATATTGACCACTTTGCTCTAAAAATTTTCTTCTAAGCAACATGCAAAACCTTAATTAATCAAATGAAATATATTATTGCAAGAATTTGACTTAAAATAAAGGACAAAAAGAGGACTAAACTTTTAGTAGCTAGCAATTTGTCAATGCTTGAAAACCCTAATTTAGAGAGTTGGTTGAAAATCCTATTAAAGAAGAATTCCTAGAGGAGTATCTTCATTCTATCTAGATTACATCACCTCTTTGGTATGTTGATTTTAAAAATTATCTAGCAAGTAATATCCTTCCTCCTAATTTATCTTCCGGATAAAAGATTTTTTTTTAATGTTAAACATTATTTTTAGGAGGAATTATTCTTATATAAAAGTTGTGTAGATCATAGAGGCTAATGGGAATTTTGTTACAACTAAAATAGCCTCCAAAGTTCTTTGATTAGGAAACTATTGCCTATTATAAGATGGACGAATTTTGTCATGTAACCTATGAAAATGGAAAAATTTATTAGGAACACACCAAGAGGCAACATGACAATAATTTAGTTTGGTGCAACTTTGTAGTAGGTCATAAGGTTTTGCTTTATAATTCTTAGCTTCTACTTTTTACAAGAAAATTAAGGTCACAATGGTATGGACCTTTCATAGTGACATAAGTTTTTTCTCATAAAGTGGTAAAAGCTTCTCATGACACATAAGGCACATTTAAAGTTAATGGTTAGGGATTAAAGCCTTATGTAAAAAGTAGATTTAACAATTTCAAACCACTATTTAGCTACATAAACAAGAATGCAAATTATAGATAGTCAGACTAAGAACTATAAACAAATCACTTAATGGAAGGCAACCTCTTTTCTAAAGAAGTGTCTTTTTCTTTCTTTCTTTTAATCATTACCAACACTAGGCATAATATAAATTTTAATTCTAAGGGGGAATTGTTTACTTCATTTTTCATTTTTTTTTCTTTTCTTTTGATTTTCCCTTTTCTTTGATTTGTTCGATAGGGTGCAATTTGCATTACTTTGTTTTTCATCAATAATGATTATATTTGAACATGGTTTAAAGAAATTGATGGCCATTGTTCTTATTTAATGCTTAATTCATACATTAACTTTATCTTGTATCTGAATTATGAAATTATAAATCATAGCCATGATCTTTGAAATTTATTGCATAATTAAAGAAAATTTATGTGAATATAATGATATCTTTTTAATGACAAATGTGACCTTTATAACCTATTTGATTATTCCTTAAGGAAACATTCTAGGCAATTGCATTGCTAAAGAGATGATTTAGGCCATCTTTGTATCAATTAAGTCTTTCAAGCTAACCCTTTTATGTGTCTAGCTTTATGTTTCTTAGTACAATCAATATTTCCATTAACCTTTTAGCTTGAAAATAAAGAGCACACTTTAAGAGAATTAAGAAAAAGAATTTTTCTTTTTAAGAGAAAAAAAAAAAAAAGGAAAAACTATTGGTTCCTTATGGTGACTAAAAGTTAAGATCAATTGACTAGTATAGTTGTTATAGTTAATTACATGGATTAAAAAGTATGAACTATAAAAAGCTATATTTTGGCTAAAATTTTGGATTGGTCAACTAGACTCAATACTACAAATGATTGTAACTTTAAAATCAAAGTTTCAAAATTTAGTTCAAATTGCGATTGATTCTCTAAAGAAAAAAAGATAAAGAAAAAGAAAAAGAAAAGATTCCAATTGTTATGTTCTCTTACTATAATTTGAATCATAATCCTTCCCTTTTATTATCCATTACCTTAGCCTAACATTACAAGGTTGAAAATGTCTTTTTGATCTTTGGTAATGTGGGTGTCTACATTAGTGGAAAGGATATGAAAAGTAGGTCTATGAAGTTCCACTTATTTATCCTTAAGAGATCACCTTAATCATATATTTATTTGCATGAACCAATCCAAAAAGCGTGCATGGATTTAAGATTTGTCATTCATATATTATTTTAACTCAATTAAGATTTTGAGAGTGCTTGAATTAACTATTAAACTTATATAATATTTTGAAAATTTTTCGATAATTGTGTGCATATGTGTGATCTTTAAAGGAGGCTAAGCAAAATCATTGAATATCTCTAAATGTTAAGTTTCACATGTGATTCTTGTTTTTGTAAGGACTAACAAAACTTAAGTTTGGGAATATTTCATAGGGTTTAATTTGATATTCATTTTTATTTAATTTTATTCTTAAGTTTACATTATTATTCTTTCTTCATTTTAGTTTTATACAAATTTGTCAATATATTTACTTTCCATTGTGGGAAGGAAGCACCTTGAATAATTGTAATCAAATTTAAACCGTGAAAAGAATGAAATATAGAAAAAGGAGATAAAAAGAAAAAAGAGAATCAATAAGACAAGTCTTGATAAATTTGGAATTATTTTTAGAGAGAGATCCTATTTTAAATAGGAAACTAATACAATTTAGAATTTCTGCCATAACTAAGTAAGCATTGTTCAATATTTTTAGTATAACTTTTGTTTTAAACTTTAATTAAGACAATTCTTACAACAAAAGAAAGGTAAGAGATAAAGTAGTTTAGGCCAAAGCCTACTTCAATTTCTATGTAAAAGTAGATATGGGTTAGAGATTGTTTTAAGATTGGTTGAAGATAGGAGAAGTAAAAGAGAAGAAGGGCCTAATATGATATAAGAGGGGCATAAATGGAAAGAGATGGGAGATGGTAGAGAGAAGAAAAGAAGAAGAAGGAAGGTAAAGAATTAGAAGATAGAAGGAGTAAGAACATCATTGAAGAAACAACTCTATAGTTATTTCAATAATTTGTTTTTCCAAAACTCTTCTCATTCTTAATGCATACTTTGACTTTTATTACTTTCATCATGATCTAATTTTCTTAGCTAGGGCTACAGTGTAGCTTAACCATATTCATGTAGTTTTCTTTGACTTTAATGTTATTTAAGAAGTTTCTTTTCATGGTGAGTATGTATGATTGCTCTTAATACTTTTAAAAGTCTAACATTCTTCTAAATTTGTTTATTATATATGGTATAAAGCACGAAAAGATGCCTTGCAATAGATTATAATAATGCGTATTATGAATTGTATGAAATGCAATGATGTATAAACATGCTTTATGAAGTAGTAATGGGTGGATTTAGAAGCCTATACTTAAGCTAGGGTTGTTCACATGACTTAATGCACTTTTATTTATTTAAATCACCATAAAGATATAATAGGTCAATAAGTCACAGTTGATTTAACATATATTGAGAATAAATAATAAATGACATAGAATTTTGCGTTAAGCCATGAACATAATTTCTTCTTAATAACACTTTAGTGAAGAATTTTATATAACTTTCTTATGGTGAATTGATACCTTAATATATTTTAATCTCAACTTTCTCTTGTTGTTTAATCTTTACATTCAATCTTTCAAATAAAATTTAAGATCCATTACTATTTTGGCACTTATTTAATCACAATCATTATAAGATGATACTCTATTCACTTTTTATATTACTTGAACAACTAATGTACTTAATAATAATCATTCACATGCATCAATTGGTCATAAGCAAGTATGTTTTCAATTTGATCTTTGTCTAAGAGGATGATAGAGTGCAACAACTAATATATTACACCATCAAATTTTTGTAAGAAGTAGAGTTCCTCAATCTAAAGCTTGTCAAACTACTACTCTCTTTAATCCTCTTTGTAGGTACGCTAAGGCCACACTTCCAAGCACACAACATTATTGTCCTTAAAAGTACACTTTTTAGATTGATGTTTCATGGACTAGCATATCCTCTAATGATCTATCAAGCATAGGGAATTCCATGTCTAGTTATAGCCTTATAAAGCCTTCAAAGCTTAAGTTTTAACAGATTTTATTAGTGGATATGCAATGCTTGAAACCTCATAGAATTCAAAGCTACCTTATGAGCCATGTGTGTTATGCATAGATAGATCTTAAAGCTAAGATGAAAGTGAGCTAGGCTAGGCTTTATGGGGCCAAGCAAAGTAACCTAAGGAAAAGAAGTGCCTAAGGAAATGAACAGACAAGGCACCTATAACTTAAAGCTGCACACTAGTCAACCATTTAAGAAAGGCTTTCTAGGTGATCACTGCCCTCCTTATACTTAAATGCCTAACAAAATAAAAGGTGGAATATATCTTTCATGAAATTCATAAAGGGGCATATGATAACTACATTAGAACAAGGACTTTAGCTAAGAAAATAATTAGATAATGGTTTTACTAACCAAGCATGAATGATGACATGTAAGCGTTTGTCAAAAAGTGTGACATTTGTCAAAGATTCTTAAACATCCATTAACTTATAGCCATTAAAAACTTAAGCAAATCCCCTCAAAGTCCTTTATGTAATGGAAATTGGAATTTATAGGATCATTTCTTAATGCCACGATAGTATGAAAATATGTCTTGGTAATGGTGGATTACTTCACTAAGTGGGTAAAACCAAGGCCTTAGCTTTAATCATGAAAAAACCAATACAAGCCTTCATCTAAGAATCTGTTATGTATTGCCACAACATTTCCCATGCCATCATTAATGATAATGACAAGCAATTTGATAACACCAATTTAGGACTTTTTACAAAAAGTATGGGCATCAATCTCAAATTCATAGTTGTAAATATCCTTAGACTAATGGGTAGGATAAGGTGATCAATCAAACCATCATTGAGGGACTTAAGAAGAGACTTAAAAAAGTAAAAGGCTTATAGGTAAATGAGTTTCCATGAGTCTTATAGGCATACAAAACAACCTTAAGGATCACAATTGGTGAGATGCCTTTCTTCTTAGCCTAAAAAGGGTTATGATCTCTCTCAAGATAGGTAAACCAAACAACTAAAGGTAGTACTCCAATGAAGAGAATAATAATAAGGAGCTATGTGCTAACTTGGACCTTCTAAAAGAAGCACATAAGCAAGCATACATAGATGTAATAGCATATCTACAAAAGATGACTTGATCTCACAACCAAAGGTTTAAGGAACCTTTATTCAATAAAGGTAACTTAGTGCTACAAAAGTGGGAAGCCAACAACCAAGTCCTTAACCTAATTGTGTGAATAAGACCTGAAGGCATAAACAACTTTGTAACATGCTTCATAAGGTTCCTAGCATAGAATGACCATTAAATAACTAAAGACCCACAATTCATAAAAGTAAAAAAATAACTCACAAGGAAAAAGCATTAAAATATTTTTTTTAATGAAAACAAAATTTACATAGTGCAACCATTCTTGTTTACTCATGGTTTTGGTACAAATACTTTGTTATCCCCATACTTAGATATCCCTTACCCTACAATTGTCCAATTTTGACATGCAACTCTAATGGCTAAAAGTAATAAGCAAATTACCTTTAATGTTAGGAAGGATTTAAACCCCTTACCCATAAGTGATAAGCTTCAAGTTACCTTCCTTAAGACATACACATCCCCTTATTAAACACAAGAAAGATGAGTTGTATGTGCGACATATGACCATTTAACAACACCCTAAGAATAGGATTTCCTTAGGTAAAAGGGATGTGCTTCCTAACCAATGCCCTATAAAGAGAATATCCTTAAAAGGCCATCTGTAATTGTCCTAGAATGTCGAGGTGGAAGCTATGAGGAGTGGGGTATGAACTCTAGTTGAGTTCTCTTTTAGGCTTAAAGTAATTTGATAATCCATAATATAGTTCATCCTAAATGTCTCCTACCCAAAAGTTGTTCCCAACCCTAGTTCCTAACAATGGGAATAAATAAGGGAACAACTTTAAGTGCAAGAGACTTATTAGCTATCTTATGCACTATATTAAAGTAGCTAGGTAAATAATTATTGGGGAAGTGACAAAGATAAAAAAAAGGAAATAAAACATCAAGATAAGATGCTTCAAAATCATAAAATTTATAAAAGATGTCCACCAAGGGTTTATAGATGTGTGGAACCTATTGTAATGCACCTTCTAAAGAGGAAAAAGCAATAAACATGAAAAAAATGAACCTACCTAAACCTTAGGTGTTGATTGTGGCTTAAGTCCTTCATGATGAAATTTGAGTCGCCACCTAGTATTTGACAGTTTTTAGTCAAATAAAGCAAGATGAAATCCTACCAAAGGTTCTAAGGAAATTCTAGGATGGGTGGAATAGTGGCTAATAATTATCCATTTGAGAATTGATACATGCAGTTAATTTTGTTATTTGATATGACAATGGATTTATGTTTAACTCAAGTCTATTAAATGAATAATTATCTCAAATGCAAATATGGAATGCCAAAGGAAACTTATGCAATCTAAAATAAAAGTATAGTTAGATCATGAATGATTGTGTAAGGTTTATTACTTAGTCTTTATTTACTATGATAGGTTATTATCCCACTAAGAGAGCATTCTTAAATCACCTTAAAGAAGTTTAATTTCACCTAAATAAATTAGTTCATTTATTATTCTAAATTAATTTGTTAATTGTAATATCTAAAAGATGAAAGAAGAAAGGAATAAAGAGGCTTTTAATGCTACTCTAGGTACCTTCATTCCCACCATTAATGGTACGGGGGAATTACTCCTTTTTTTTTTCTTGAATCTTATATATCTTTAAGTTTTTCAACATTCCTAACTATTTCTTTTTGTTCTAGCTTTTCTCTTTTCTCTTTCACTATCCCTTTAAATGTAGAGGGCCCCTCCTTTCTATAGGAGAGGTACTTTCACTTGATTAGTTACTTTGGGGATTTCCCAAATCTTGAGGGATTTGATCTTTATTCTTGATTTTTGTTGGATGGTTAAGATTGGTTTTGCTTTTTCTTCATATGTCTAATATTTTATAGGTTGTTGGCTTGTAGTGTTTGCACTTATACTAGGCCATTAAGCCTTGAAAAGAGCATTGGAAGCCTCCTAGTGAGCTGGGCTTGATTGTTCAATTTTGGTCTCCTTTCACATAGTTATTATGGATTGCCTTTGGACTTTTTGTTTTGCCTTGCCAAAGTTTTGAGCTATTAGGTTGACATTGCTATACTTTTATAATTTTAGGCACTTAATGTACTTTGCCATGGGCTTTTTGTATTGTAAGCCATGGGAAAGCTAGTGTATTCGGCCATAGGGCCCATGCTAATTGACATTACACTCTCTTCCCCATTATAGTCTAATGATGGATTAGGTTTTGGCCACTTTTACATAAGAAAAACCTTTTTGGGCCCAAATATTGGAAGAATTTGAGTTTAGTTTGAGGATCCATAAGGTTATTGGCTTTTCCCTCTGTAGGTGTGATGTACTTTTGGACAATGTAAACAAACTTTGTAAATTGATTTAATTATTTCTTTTTCCCTTTTTTTATTTTTCCATTTCTTTTCTTCTTCTTCCTTCTTCTTCTTTTTTTTTTTTTTGGCATCTAAATATAACTAATCATGTGCTCAAGCTTAAAATAAACTATAATCCAATTTCAATTGTGCTAGCCCTAAGCATATCCAAACATGAGGAGAGTAAGTGAGAGTAAAGCTCCTTAGGTCAGGGTGGACGAAATAAGGGTACAACAATTATCCCTCTTTATGCATTGCTTTGGTATAAAGGATGAACAAAAACCTTTTTAGATCCCTATTTTGTCTTTTTTTATTTTCAAGTGCCCATGTGGTAATGCCTCTACTTTAGGTGAGCTTGTTGGAAAGTGCATTCAAGATTATGAATATAAGCCCATTATACTTATCTGGTTCAATCAATGCAGTTGATTGTTGCTTGCATGACAAAGGTAACCAATTCATTGATGGTTAGATTAAAGCCCTATCAAGGGTCTTATAACATTACATGAAACTATAATGTTCTTAATTAAGGACTTTCTTCATAAGTATCATTATGCTTTGAATTCAAACTCTACAAATTTAGGCAACATCTAGATGATAACTCTAATTAAGATTATTCTTTAAAGGGTTGTAAAGACTATGATTATCATGATTATATTGCAAAACTTATAAGGGCTTCAATTACAAAGCATATTAAGGTTAACGCAAATAGGATTTCTAACTACTATTTATGGTTAAAATTTTAGAAGTAAGCTAACATATCATCTAAACTTCCGTAAGAAAGTTGCATCGCCCTGTTACTTAAGTTACAATTATGAAGTGTACTTAAGCTTGCATAAAATGGTTTCCAACTATTATTTACAATCAAAATTTCATAAATAAATTAAATGTCATCTAAACTTGCTTAAGATGTTTACATTGCCTTATTGCTTAGGTTAGAATTACAAAGTGTACATAAGCTCTCACATAATGGTTCCCAAATACTACAATTAAAATTTTAGAAGTACACTAATATGCCAGCTGAACTTGCTTAAGACGGTTACATTACCCTATTACTTAGGCTATGATTACAATGTGTATTTAAGCTTGCATAAAATGGTTTCCAACTACCATTAATAGTCAAAATTTCATAAGTAAACTGACATGTCATTTGAACTTGCTTAAGATGGCTATATTACCTTATTGCTTAAGTTGTGATTGCAAAGCATACTTAAGCTCGCATAAAATGGTTCCTAGCTACCATTTACAATTGAAATTTCAAAAGTAAACTAACATGTCATCTAAACTTGCTTAAGATTGCTACATCACCCTTTTACTTAGGTTGTGATTATGAAGCACATTCCTAAACACTCCTAAAATTACTGTTACAACTTGACTTCATTGGTGCTTGCAAATGTGTTTGCCAAGTTTCAACCACAACATGTACTCTTATACATGTTCATGGCTAGTAAAAGTTAGACTATATCTAACAAAGCTACCAAGGGTTTGTTTTCTTCCATCACTACTTGTTTGCATCCTTCCCAAATGTCCTTAAAGAGAGAGCCATTATTTAGAAATCTCCTCTGGCATTAGTTTATGGCAATGACCTCCCTTAATCTAAAGCTTCTCACATCCTATTTCATCTTTTGATTTTACTTTACTCATTTCAACTTCTCAACTTGCTATTTATAGCCATAATTTGGTGTTAGTCTCATGGTCTATAGTATGTCATGCATGCAAAATCTTTTCCCTCATATTTTGCATCTCTTTTTACTTGTCTCCCTATTAGAGAGACCTTCTTTTTATCTCTTATGGGTTACTTTTTGCCTAAACCCAAAATAATTGAGCCACCACACACTATTTTTGACTTCTTTTCATATGCTCTATTCTAGAAAGTTTGCCTTACTCTAGAGAGATGTAATTATTTCTTTCACATTGCTTTTGGGATTAAATGTTCATGCTCTAAATGCTTATTGTATTTTTAAAGGTCCTTCTTTATTAGGAGCTACTTAACTCCTTTGTTTGTTCATTTCCCAAACTTGGCATCATTAGGTACCTTAAATTATTGATCCATCCTGACTTATTGATGCTGCCTAAGGACTCTAATCATAGCATTAGGAAGAATTTTTTATATCCTTAAGAATATTAAATAAGGAAATACAATTTATGCCATGTTTATTTAATATGCTTATTGGCACATTTCATTTAAATAAATATGATTATGTTAATTGCACTTATGCAAGAGTCCAAAAGAAAATTAATATTTATAAGGCAACCAGTTTAAAAGCAAAAATAAGGGAAAATAATAATCCTTTAAGGTTTGAACAAAAAAAAAGAAAAAAAGTGATGTATTTGGATAGAAAGTGGCAACAAGATAATTAGACTAATGGTGTAGGAATAAATAATGACTAATAGTATAGCCAACAACTCAATGTGAGCCTAATTTGAATGCCTTTTATGTGCAAACCCTATCTATTTAATTACATCTTATATCCTTAATGATCTCATTCATTAGGTTTCCATCCCTTGCTAGCATATAATGGTTTAAATGTTATGCATCCTTTCACAACCTTGTCTCATTTATTGCATGTTACATTTTATCTTTGGATGGGAATTTTAATCATCGCATGTATTTGACATTCATATGATTTTATCTACATGTATTTGACATTCATGGCATTTTGAACATGTCAAAAGTAATCTATTTCCATGGTCAACTAGTAGTATCCTACTTTTAAGATCTTTCTAACCATAGGAAAGCCACCAACATGTGACTCACATAAGCCTTCATGTACTTCTTTCATAATAGTTATCACCTTAGCTTTATCTCCATAATGTAGTAAGATTAAGTCATAATTGTGCTTATAAAGGATGTCCCTACTAAGGAAGAAATTCATTGTCATCATTCATAAAGTTCTTTTGTCATTTTCATTAGTGTCATTAAGATATTCTTGGCTTTAAGGTAGTGCTTTATGTCATGATACTATGATTTACCATCTACCTCCCTTTCCATGTGTAAGCAATAAGTTGAAGTGTTTAAGCATTAACTTTAAAATCCTTCTTGTACATTGTTGCTAAAGTCATCAAAGCATTATAAATCTAATTGTTTTCTCAAGGCATATGACTAAAGGTGATCTAATCAAATTATGTTACCAATCTTTTATTGTATAGTTGATAAGGGATGAGCTTATTGTCTTGCATTTCCCATTCATCTAATAGTTGATAGATAACTAACATTGAGTCACCATATACCTTGAGATTTTTAACCTTCAGCTCCAAGGCATACAATAAACCCATTATACACACTTTGTATTTTGTTATGTTGTTAATGCATTTAAATTATAACCTTATGGCAATCAAATAATTTTTACCCTTGAGAGCAATTAAAATAGCTTTGATTATATGCCCTAATGCAACAGATGTCTCATTAAACCACATTTTCCATTCATCTATTACTTTTACATCTTTTTGATTTTTATTTTGATTTATAGCTAGCATGTCTTTATCCAAGAAATGAAACTACATTGGCTTGTAATCAAAGATGGCTCATTTTGCCAAAAAAATCTCCTATTACACTACCTTTGATGACTTTATGATTATCATATTGAAAGTAATATTTTAACAAAAGAGCTGGCTAACAAGTAACTCATCCTAACAATGTTAGTTTTTTTGAAAATGTACGAAAGGGGATCAACTTTAACAATAAGCTAGGTTGTATGATAAAACAATATTATCGAAGCCAATGCATTGTCCACTCCAAAGTGTAACAGATTCCTTTCAAATGTGAATATTAGGTCTCATGACTGATGAATCCCTTGATAAGGTAATGGGTTGCCCTTTCCTTTTTCCAAAAGCATAATAGTTTCATCATGTTATCCTTAAACACAACCCATGCATCTATTCCACACGTTAAGATATAATATATGTAGTTTACAAAACTAATGTCACTAAAATTAGAGGGTTGGGAAGATAATGCTCAATCTTGTCAAAAGCTTCTTGGCATTTATCATCTCATTACCTTGAATTGTTTTTTCAAAGCATCCTAAATATAGGCTCACATGTTGCAATTAATTGAGATATAAATCTAGCAATATAATTGATCCTTCTTAAGAATCTTAACACCTCTTTGGGTGTAAAAGGTATAGGCATTTCTTGTATGACTTTTATTTTATCATAATCAATTTTAATACTCCTTAAACTTAAAATGAAGCCCAACAAGTTGCCCCAAAGGTGTATTTGGCTAGATTGAGCTAAAGCTACCACTTTCTTAGCTAGTTGAACAACTTTTTGAGGACTACCATGTGATAATCATCTAGTTAGGATTTGGCAATTGTGTCATCTCTTTAAGCATCATATCATGGAATAAGGTGATCATTATTGATAGGTGGTGCTTGCATTCTTAAGGCCAAATGGCATGACCTTATAATAGAAGGTGCCCCATAACATGATAATGTTATCTTCTCTATATCTTTAGGTGCTATATTAATTTGATCATAGCTAAAGAACCCATCCATGAATGAAAACACTAAATGGCCAATGATGTTATCCAAAGGAATGTTAATATGTGGTAGGAGGAGTTATCTTTAGGGCTTGCTCTATCCAAGTCCCTATAGTCCACACATATACATACCTTACCATCTTTTTAGGTATTGGCATGATTTTGGCTACTTATTTTAGGTAATTTGCATATAAAAAAAGCTTGTATCCAATTGCTTTCTAACTTCTTTGATTTTTAGCAAGATTTTAGGTTTTATTCTTTGGAGCTTTTATTGTATGGGCTTACACTTGAGTCTCAATGGGAGTTTAGACACCATTATATCAATGTTTAAGCCTAGCATATCCTAGTATGACTAGGTAAATACATCTATGTGTTCTTCATACAACGAATCATGCTTTACCAACTTTATAAGGAAGTCTTATGCTGATTTTAACTTCTTACAAATTTTCTATAGTGCCTAAATTAACTAATTTAACTCGCCTTTTCCTAATTATGGATTGCCTTGCTTCTTACTTAATTAGGCATTAAAGGTCCAACAAAATCTCCTCATCTTTGAAGTTATTTAAGGTTGACACATTAAGGATAAATTTAGATTTTTTTTCTCAAAATAAGCATTAGTAAACTATTAATCTTATCTGTAAACATCTTGAAGAATAGATAAAAGGTTTAAAAAATGAATAAGCATTGTTATAATGACTTATGTAAATAAAAGTAAATACTTAGATGATAATTAAAATGATAGAATCAAGATTATAAGTGCTATTGACATAAAAATATGTTATTAGCTAACATATGACAAAGGTCTGCCCATTTTATTATATGGATACCCTAAAATGTCATGGGTTAAAACAAATAGAGGAATTAGACTACATTACTTTGTAAGAGGCTCAAATGTTTGAGAAATGTCCTAAGCCTACTAGTTGTCCATAGGGGTGTTAAAGTTGTATGGCTGGATCAACAGAACTTGAGGTAAATCTTCTTCCTCTTCTTTGGAGATCATGTGGATCATCAATGTACCAAGTTCAACGACTTTAGCTGATCCATTATATTCATTATTGGCTTGATTGATAAACCCTGCACTCTTGATGGAAGCACAAGTTCACTTACCTCATTTTCCAAGTATCCTTGGGCAATGTCATCTTAGCTAGGTTGATACCTAATTCTAAAATGGCTTTGATACCTATTAGGTTGCATAAGAGTGTTAATAACCTAAAGATGTTTTCCAATTCCTTTACCCAATTGATAGCCATTCTTTATTATCATTTTGGCCAGTTGGAATAGCACTTTGGATGGCAATAGTGACATCTTGAGAAATGACTCCTTTGCCTAAGGAGTCACATTGATAATTTTGAAGGATTGAAAGGTGCATTCTAATGCTTCTTTAGCTCCTTCAACATCAGCCATTCTCAAAGGTCTAAAGACAAGTCAATCATATTCTACTCAAACTTCAATTAACTAGTCACCCATAATGCAGTTCACTTTTTGATGTAAGGTGAGAGAAATGACCCTTACCACATGGATCTAGGGGTGACCCAACAAGCAAATCTAAGCTATCTTAATATCCATAACCTAAAGGGAATATTGAAAGTACATGGTCCAACCTATATATAAAGCTTAATAGTCCTTATAACCTCTTATTTTATGCAATCAAATGCTTAAACAATCATGTGGCTTATGTCATGATGTCAATGTCAATTGGTAATTACCTTAAAGAATCCTTAAGCATGACATTCAAGGATTGAACCATTATCAATGAGGACACAAGACATGTTATGGCCATGACAAACGATTGAAATATGCAAGACCTTAGTATGGTTATGTTGCTTAACTAAGATCTCTTCATTTAAGAATGAAATGCAATTATTTGTCATGATACTATTGATAATGTGGTTAAAGTTTGCTAGAGAGATACTAGGTGAGACATATACTTGATGGAGAATATGTAAAAAAGACTTTCGATGGGACTTAGAATTCATCAATAAAGAGAGGATTAAGATCTTGGTTGGGGTTTGACTAAGCTATTTGACTACATCATACTCACTCTACTTGATACATTAAAGGAATCATCCATCATCCTTATTAGTAATGACCTTTTAAGGCTCAAGGTTTTGTTTACTAAATGGCTCTACTCCCTTGACATTTTAAGGAGGGATTTCTTCATTATTGTTCAAAATCACAATAGCATTTTGTTTCTTTTGCTTAAGTTTTTAACATATTCCAGAGTATAATATCTACACTTTAAGTAATGCTCTCGTGATGTCAAATATTGATGTAGGTGCTAATTCTAGTGTTAATGTCTAATTATAGAATCTTCTTAGCAATTATAGTCTCAATGGATCACCTTACCATTATGATAAGAGTAATAAATTGTTAAAGGAATAAATGGGGCCTAAATGGCTAAGCAAACATTTTTTGTGGTGTCAAATTTCTTTAGTATCAAAAGGATAGGCACCTTTGTACTTAGCCTTTACTTCTACCATGCCAATTTCTAAAGAGTTAGAATTTGATCATTGATAGTCATCATCCATGCATTCCTTAGCATGATTCACTGCCTTATGATTAGGAAGAGAACTAGCACTAACATCAGGCTTCTTCTTGGCCTTTGAAAAATTAATCCAACCTTTATCCCTTAACTCTTAGACTTTACACTCAAGGGTCTAGCAATTGTTAGCAGAACATCTAATTTGTCCATCACGGTACTTGTACTTGGCATTGGCATCATACTATTTGGGAAAGGGTGGCTTTAGTTGTTCTTTTGTTATGATGATAACTAATTCATTTTAAATGAGCCAATAACTCTAAATGTAGCATTAATATAGGATCAAATTTTCTTCTTTCTTAGCTTTTTAGGTCAACTTAATTACCCAAGGGTGCAAGCATATAGAAATTTTGTTAAGAATGTCACAATTGAGGGCTTTAGGATGAAAATGAAGTTGTCCTATTATGGGGTTAATACAACTATTATGAGTTAAATGACCTTCATAAGTTATTGAATGATTGGAAAACAAGTTTTGGTCTTGACCAATTATCATATTCAATCACCCAATCATCACCTTTTTTTTTTCTTTTTGGTCATGCTAGTTTTCTTAGTTGTTGTATAGTTAGCAATAACATCAATAATTTTGCCTTTTTAATTAACGTTTATCAATTCTCTCTCCTATAATTACTAGATTTGTGAAGCTTTCTAAGACATTTCCTACCATCCTATCATAGTAAGGGGTTTTCAAGGTACTAAGGAAAGTGGAGATTAATTCCTTTTTTAACAATAGAGATTGGACCTAAACAACCATATTGTCTCATTCTTCTACATACTACTTAAAAGTTTCCTTTAACTTCTTTTCCATTGCTTAAAGATCCAATCAAGTGTGTTCTAACTCCGAGATGTACCTAAACTTGGCCTTAAAGGAAGCCATTAGCTCTTTCTAGGTTTTGACATTCTTTCAATCTTGCTTGATATACTAGTGAGACGTCACACCTATCAAGTTATCTTAGAAGCAATGCATTAGGAGTTTTACATTATAAGCATGTGTGAACATCTTTCAAATATACAAGGTTAGGTGGTTTCCTAGTGGTCCCATGCCATCATAATTTTTAAATTCTAGAATCTTGAATTTTAGTGAGAGGATTATATCTTAAACCAAGCAAAGGTCTAATATGCTTAACAAGGCATGAATATCTTCTTTATTAATGGCCCTAACCTCTTTTTGTAAGAGGTCAATTTTTTATTTCATGGAATGCTCATCAATTCTTGCCACTTCATCTTTTAATTTAAGAGCAGTTTGAATTCACTAGGTGCGGCAATAATAAGGTGATGTGTTGAAGTGAAATTTGGTGCATAAATTTTGGTGCCAAATGATTATGCAACTATTATTTATCTTAAAGAAGGATATGCTATTGATTAAGGATAGATGGAGGGTGCTTGGGTCATTCTTCATATTAGGGTTATTAGAAATATTCCACTTACCAAGGTAGGTAAGGTTTCTTGAGGAACTATGTCCCCAGTGGCTATCTTTCCTTTAATGAACACTTGAGCCATCTACTACATTTGCTCTTTTAACTCCTCAATTAAAATTTGAATCTTGTACATATGGTTAGCTAATTCTTCAACTTTTTCCTCTATTCTTCCATTATGATATCAAGTTATGATCATACATCTTGTCAAATGTGTTCTCTTTATGGTTTATTTTATTATACCTTTAATGTTTTGTTATGTTAGAAAAAGTAAATGCATTTATTATACATGCAAATAATGTGTTTGATGTATAAGATGCTTAAACATACCAAAAAAAAAAAAAAAGCTTTACACTTAAACATTTTTATTTGATAGCATTATTACACAAGAATATAAAGGGGATGCCCAACTTTAACATATCCCTACAAGTTTTTATTATAGCTAAAATCCCCTCCCTTTTATGACCCTATCCCTAGGTGAAATGTCCCTTGTCACTATTAAAGCTATACTCATTAATAATGGTCTCCAAGTCCTTAAAGTTCAAATCAAGTTATGCATAATAATGACACAATAATTAGGCATAATGATAAGGTAGTGCCCCATTATGCAAATTAATGCATCTGTCATAATGGTAAGTGCCAGCCTGGAAAAGGGCTTAAGAAGAAACATCCAAATCGATCTTGATAAGCTCATAAAGGATAATCTTGATATCTTGCTAAGAGAATGGATTAGTATAAGGATCAACCAAAACATTAAAAGGGAAGTTAATGATTTTTTAGACAAATAGGCTTATATGCATCATAGTTTTTGTTTTTTGGACCCATACATATAAGTGAAGTTGGAAAATGTAGAAAATGAAAGGAAGGTCATTGAGACTGTTGATGCTATTCCTCTATTCTAAAAGAAAGACAAAGAGTTTAAAATCACTTGTATAGTTGAGATTAAGCCCATGGATTTTTCTCTCAATATCTCATAAAAGCATTGACCCATGGTTAATATATGAGCATACTAATGGTGTATTTTCTAGTGAGGTAGATGAGCAAATAAAGGGCTCCCTTAGGGAAAATATTGAAGTGCATTAGAGGGATGAAAAAGTAGTTCATGAAAGGATATTAATAATGCCAATTTAAAAATTTAATGGGAGTATTGACGATTCCATAACATATGACAAGGAGCCTTTGCAATTTATTTATCATGAATGTCTCATCTCTTTATAAAGCACCCTTTGTAATCATCCCTACTAATGCCATCAGCAAAATGTTTATAAGATTAGGTACAGGGAGACTTTGCTCATCATCAATAAGATAAATTTCTAGTGATTCAAGAAGATCTTCTTTTTCTTCCTTAAAATCAAACTATAAGCCCTCAAATTCTAAGACATGAAAAGTTGCAAACAAAAGAGAGGGACATACCATAACTTCATAGTACAAGAGTCACAATTTGCCCAACTTATGTGGTTGGATATCAAGTTGCATTTTGCAAAATTGATTTGGAGTCCAAACAACCTCTTTTGTCATTAACTTTCTTTTTAGAAAAAAATCAAACTATAAGCCCTCAAATTCTAAGACATGAAAAGTTGCAAACAAAAGAGAGGGACTTACCATAACTTCATAGTACAAGAGTCACAATTTGCCCAACTTATGCGGTTGGATATCAAGTTGCATTTTGCAAAATTGATTTGGAGTCCAAACAACCTCTTTTGTCATTAACTTTCTTTTTAGAAAATACCAATACATCTCGCACTCATAAGTGGTGTACAACTTTGTTCCATGCCACCTGGAATTATCATCAAGTCCTTTTATTGGACAAAAGGACACATTATCTTATGTCAATGAAGTATTTCTCTTTGTAATAATGGTTAACAATTGTTATCCCTTTAAGAAACTCTTTAGCATGCACCTAACCTATCCTTGTGTAAGTTGCTTAAAGGCTATAATTTTTCATTTAAAGCAAACATGCTTACTTGTAAAGCTTAAATATGTATATTTAAATGACCATGCATGATATTAAGCAAAATGTCATGATATACATGCAAGCACTATTCACCTATATAGACCTAGTGAATAAATATAACTGTACATTAGATTAAATTCATATTAAGGGATTAAAAGACACATTCCACTATTGAGTTTATAATATAAAGCTAAATGGTCAAGGGACATTTCCCCTTGGTAGACTTATGTTATAACTCAAAAGCCAAGAAACACCTCCCTTCATTAAATTTATAGTCCAAAAAGTTGAGGGATTTTTTTTAAAAAAAACTATAGTAGTAATTATATATCACAGGGTATACGTAACAAGTCTTTACATAAAGTGGGCTATGAACTCATAATGTTTCAAGCACACTTCAAGGAAGCAATCAAGACATTCTTTAAATGGATGGAACATTGGAATTTTACTTTAGCCTCGTCTAATATTTATCAAGCTCTCCTTGTTGCCTCATTAATACAACATGACACTTGAGACTCATATTCATGGTTAAGGTTTGTCAATTGCTACTTGGGCATTTAGCTCATGGATTTAAGAATCTTAAGCTTCCACTTGCTGCATTAGACTTGGTTTTCTTTAGTGAGTAGATTTACTTATGTTGAATGGGTCTCTCGCTCAACAAAGAGTGTGGCATTCACATCATTCAACTACCCTTAAAGGTGAGCATTTTCTTATTGAAGAACTTCATTTTGGTTGAAAGTGTATTGAAGAATGTCTTGTAACTAACCATGGTCAAGTCTAAGTATACCCATATTTTGGAGCCCTTGCTTTGCTTCAAAAAGTTGAAAAGCCAACTCTTTTTTCCTTCTCTAGGATGACTTTAGCTCTTTAATGAGTTGATTACTAATGAAACTTTAATTAAGATTTTCTAGGGAATCTGATTAATCATAGTGGGAAGTAATAAATTCTTCTAAAAATATTGTATTTCCTCCCATGAAATTAGGCTCATTTAAGACCAATAGGTAAGGTGCTTGGTCATCCTCAACTTTGCATTTCCCTTTAAAAGCAACATAGAATACTAACTCATTAAGAATAAAAAACCCACATCTTTAAAATGTGCACCATAGTTCATAACACTTTGAGGGAGAGTGATTAAGACCTCCATGGGTGGTCTTTATGATATTCTTCCATGCTAGATTTATAAATGTGAGATCACTATAATCAAAGTGGACAATTTCCATTCCCTTGGTGATTAAGACAAACCTTTTTGATCCCATTTGCTTGATAGCCATTATTGGGGTGTAGGTGATGACTCCAATTATTCCTCACATCTATATAAAATGAATCTTTTTACAACCATTTGGCATATATAAAAGTCCTTTTCTTTAAAATGTGTTATCCATTTTAGAATCTCATATTTATAGGGCCATTCGATTATTTAGAATTCTTTGAGTAAGGGTACATTCTTTTGGCACATGGGATAAGTAAACTTTTGTTAAGAAGTATCCTTGTAGCTCATAAGCCCTACATACAACAATGTTATGCTTCCTATAAATTATGCCATTTCATTCTAAAATCTTATATTTATGGGTTCATTTGATTATTTAGAATTCTTTGAATAATGGTACATTCTTTTGGCATATAAGGTAAGTAAACTTATACTGAGAAGTATCCATATAGCTTATAAGCCATAAATACAACAATGTTGCACTTCTTATAGGCTGTGCATTTCCATGGATCTAACAATGATTCAAAGGTAAGATCATTTCAACTATTATAGTAGAAGCTAAATTGGCTTCATCCCCTTTCACCTTGTAGAATAGCTCAATAACACATTTATGGACATGCTTAATAACCCTTAAGAATGGCATTAGGCTATATATGAGCAATGTCATATGAAAAAAATTCAAATTTAAGGTGTTTCATCATATGCTTGATAATATGATTGGCCAGAATGCATGCCTCTTGTTATTGCCCTTTAGACACAACATAGATCTTTTTCCACTTTTGGTTGATTAATTCTAACAACTTATTCATATGGTTTGTACTAAGGTTTAGAGAATAAATATCTTAATTTAAAGGGCTTAGTAAGTTCAATAGCTTTTCAATTTGTTCTACCAAAAGGACCATATCTACATTTGGAAAGACAAAACATCAATAGGCTGAGTCCTAAAAATTTATAACAACTTTTAACATTTGTAGCTAGACACTGACATCTAGTAGATAGCCAATATCCTTATAGATTTCTTGGAATTCATGCCTCCTTATAGGGCTCAAAGTGTTCCATATTTGCATGAGAATGGAAAATTCTGATTATTTTATGTTGAAATCTTTTAGTTCTTCACAAGACCCAATGGAGAACAATTTCTAAACTATTTTTTGAAGATTTTCAAAATAGTCTCTAACATGGTCATAAGTGTGCCCTATGATGATCATACTGACTAAGTATATGTTTAATGACAATAGTTAAAACTTTAGGAGGTGAATAATGCTTAATCAAATGTCATGAGGAAAATAGCAAAGAAAAACACATGAAATATATCAGTACAACGATTATAAAAGATAAAGCATAAATTGTAAAGTAATATAGTAAAGACTAAAAAGAAAACAATGTATAATGTAATGAACATGGTGGGAATACCTTAAGCCATTTGTCTTATAAGGGATGGATCTAATAAGGACAATTATACTAGTGTAAGAATAAGGTGTGTAGTTTAGCAAATCTCTAACTAGGCTATAGGTTCCCAAAGGATTCTATCCCTTACCATTAAAGGCTTAAGCAAAAGTTACTTGTTTAGATTAGAGATTTTAATACTACCCCATATAAAAGTCATATGATATATGAAGGATCTGTACTTTCTCTCATCTAAGCTATATAAAGTATAAATTGAGCTCTAAGGCCTTTATTAGTGCATGCAATTGAGGTTATAATGCAAATGCCGATCATTAATGTCATAATAAAAGAGAAATAAAAAACAATATCAAGTAGGAGATAATTAAAAGTATAGAAATAAAAGCAAGTTATAGCAACCTGACTCTCTTCATTGTCCTTAGTGGAGTTGTCAAGCTATTGCAATGCATGCCCCAAGAGTGAAACACTTTAAACACAAAAATGATGGACCTACCCAGACCTCAGGCATCAATTGTGGCTTAGGTCCTCATTAGTGATTAATTTGGAGTTGCCACCAATCATTTTAAGTATGATTGGAACATTATGATAGTCAACTTTTAAAGATTACCCGATTTTTTAATTGATGAGACTCAATCTGCTTTGCTAGGATTCGTCAAAATTTAAGAGTAAGGTTACATTTAATGGAAGATGCAAGTTATCCAAATGTCCATCACAAGCAACAATATTACTATTTACCCATCTTTACTTATGTCTTTTTTCTATTAATACTTTATTTATCTGTTTCTTTCTCCCACAAGTATAAATTTTCATAAATGCATAGACATTAGGATTTCAAGGATCTTAGAAGGGTAAAAGAAAATGGAACATAGTTTATGGAGAAATTATGATTTAATTAGAAATTTGTTAAGAGATATTTTTAACCAAAATTCCAAATTTTTATTAATTCAGGATGAATTTAATGATGCTAATTTGTAACGGTGACATGAATGATATTTTCTAAAAATATTTAAAAATATTCAAATACTTTTTATAATGATTCTTAACATGCATAAATAAGAATGAGATTTTATGATAATATTTAAAAGTATTTAGAAATTTTTTATAGTGATTCATTGCAACTAAGAATGGGACTGAAAGTATTGAGGATGATATTTATAAGTATATATATACACATTTAAAGAATGAAAGAATTTTGGAAAATTTTGGAGATCATTTTGAGCTATTAAGAAAAGCTTGTTGTTTTACACCATCAAAATTGCCTTTAGAAAGATAACAACAAAGGGAAATTCAAAAGGAGTGGTATTTAAAGTCACCCAAAATACTTGTAAGGATCATTGTTGTCTTCTAAATGGTTTTAGGCATGGAAATGATTCAAAGCTAGGAAAAAAAAAATTATGATTATTACTTTAGATTTAAGAAACATCCTAGGTCTATTTTAATGCCTAACCTCCTCCTTTGTCCTTTCTTGAAATGGTGCCTTTTAGGGACCATTGTAGGGCCATTTATGGGTTTCAATTTTATTTTAAGTTGACACCCACTTTTCCTCATTTTTTGAAGTAAAATGGCAACACTTTGGAGGCATATAAAATGTCATTTTTTGCACCCAAACCTATTCCTTGTTTCTTCCACTCCTAGATGCCCCTCACTTACTTTCATCTCTTTAATTTTTGGGTCACACTTACTTCTTTCTTCCATGTTTCATTTTCAATCTAAGAGGAAAAGGAGAAGAGATCCTTAAGCCACCTCATCCTTACATACAAAGTCACTATCTTTACTTGACTTCATCTTGAGCTCAAGTGAGGTTTCAATTTTTGCTTAGATTTGAAGACGAACTAAGGATTGTAAATAAAAAATTTATGGAAATATAGGATAGAATTGATCTCTTTAAGGGGATCAACCTCCAATGGTCACTTTGAGGGGATCAGCCTCTAATAAGGTAAAAGCTTTGATTAATATTTCTAGTTGACCTATTATTATAGAAATAATTATACCTACTAATTCAGAAATAATAAAAGAAAAATATTAAATGATACAATTGATAATAATAATAATCTTCTAATTAAGAAGATCACATTATTCTCTCACTCTTCAAATTAACTTTGTCCTTAGGGCTTGCCTTGATCAACTATCTTTTTCAATTTGACCTTCTTATTTGTAAACTTTTCCATATGATAATTAAGTGATGCATTGACTTTAACACCATAATTTCTCTTAAATGATGCTATAAAATATCAATTGTCACTTGCACATTGAGCTTCTTGCACATCATTGAACAAGTATGTTGTTTGGCCAACTTTTCATCCATGAACTCATTAATTTTGTTTAATTCAACCAACATTGTTGGCTTTTCTTTGAAAAATTCATAAATCTCCATAAATTCTTTGAAAGATTCATCAATCGTTATGAGTGAAAAATTAGAATATTTAGAAAAAGGTATAATAAGTTCACTAGAATTTTCATTGTCCACAATGTCATAATCTACATCAATTTCATCGCAAGAATTTTTTTTTGTGTCATCCACAATGTCATGTTTTGAATCAAAGTCATTACCAAAACTTTTGCCTTCCACAATGTCATACTTTAAATTGATGTTATCACCAAAATTTTTGCCTTCCATAATATAATGCTTTGAATTGATGTCATCATCAGTATTTTTCAATTTGGTATCTACAAGTTCTATTTCCTTTAACTTAATAATAGATCATTTATCTAATGATTGACTATAGTAGTAAAAAATAATATGCTCAAGCCATTTTATAGATTCTTGAATAAGAGATATTGATTTTTTAACACTACTCCCTCTAATTTCAAAAAAATTTGACAAATTTTGTAAGGCCATGATGAGATAATGATTTTTTTTTTTTAATGGTAGAGGATATAATTGATTTTTTAATGGGATCAGCCTCCAATGATCACTTCACGGGGATTGACCTCTAATAAGTTAAAAGCTTAGATTAATATTTCTGTTGACCTATTATTAAAAAAATAAGTATGCCTACTAACTTGGAAATAATAAAAGAAAAATATTGAATGACATAATTGATAATAATAATAATAATAATTTCCTAATTAAGATGATCTTATCAAGATTTAAAGCTAAATTAGTGAATTTAAGGACAATCTAAGAGTCTAGGGTCTTAGCTCAACTAGATCCAAACCTTATGGAGGCTCTATGATGACATTGTAGATGATGCTAAAGACAACCACAAAGTAAGTGAAGAGAATGAGAGTGTATAAGATCATCAAGGAAGGCAAAGTAAGGGATGATAACTTTATACAAAAGCATGACAAGTAGAGGATGAAGTATGGGAGCATTTAAGGATGTGAAAGAATGAATGTCTACTCCAAGCCTAATTCCAGTGTTTATACCTTTGATTTATGAGCCATTTCTAAGGTTTTGATTTTGTATTTTTTTTTTTTAAAAAAAAGAATTAGGATCTTGAGCATTTTATCTAGAAAAAACATGGTTTATGGGTCTAGATATGGATTCAAGGTCTAGCTTGAATCTAGTCCTAGTGAGCTCAAAGGAATGAAGGGAGGAATAAGGGCAATTCTAACTTTATTGATCTAGATTGGACTACTCTATGTCTAGGTACCTAAGTTGAATCCTTTCTCACTTTTTCTTCCTTTTTTTGTTATTATTATTGTTATTATTATTTTTAGTGTTTTATGCACTTATTCTACTATGTATGGAGGAGAGATGGGTGACTGCCATTTCAGTTGGTGACTATGATGACCAAGATCCAATGGTGGTTACTAAAAAAGGTTAATAAGCTCCTTGCTTTGTAACTCATTAGTTTACATTAGCAAAAAGGAGAAGAATAAGGAAGAAAAAAAAGATTCAATTTTATAATGAAGAGATATGAGGCTATATGCTAACTTGTGATTTTCTTTTCTGTGCAAAGGTAAAGCAAGAGATGCCACAAGCAAGGACTATTTTGTTTTCAAAGAGAAGAGAATGCTTAAGATAAGTATTTTTCTTTGGTTATTCTTTAAGTGTCGGTCAATTTTCTTGCCATTATGTAATTACATTGGTTCTTGGGGTTCAACAATTATGTTTCTAGCCATTGTATTGTTTTGTGATGTGCTTATTACTAAGTTATTTGCTTGTAGCGATTTTTAGTCAAATAGAGCAAGGTAAAATCATAATTAGAGGTATTAAGGACATCCTAGAATGGGTGGAATTATGGTTGGTAATTAACCATTTAAGAATCAATGCATGGAGTTAATTTTGTTGTTGGATGTGACCATGGATTTATTTTTAGCTTAGGTCATTTATGTGAATAATTATCTTAAATGCAAATATAGAATGCTAAAGAAAATGAGTGTAATCTAAAATAAAAGTAGTGTTAAATCATAAATGATTTTGTGAGGTTTATTACTTAGTCTTTTTTTACTATGATAGGTTATTAGTTCACTAAGAAAGTATTCTCAAATTGCCTCCTAGAAGTTTAATTTAAGTTGGATATATTATTTTATTTATTATTATGAATTAGGCCATTAATTGCAAAATCTAAAAGATGAAAGAAAAAAGCAACAAAAAGGCTTTTAATGCTACTGTGAGTACCTTTATTCCTACTGTGAGTACACAAAATCTCCTATTTTCCAAATTTGACATTCTCTCTTTTTTTTTTCTTTTTGAAATCTTATGTCTTTTAGCATTTCAAAATTCCTAACTTCTTTTTTTTTTTCTTGTTCTAGCTTTTTATCTTTTGTCTTTTATTGTCCCTTTAAATGTGGAGGGCCCCTCCTTATAGAAGAGCTACCATCAGTTGATTAGTTGCTATGATTTCCCAAATCTTAAGGGATTTGATCCCCCACTCTTTATTTTTATTGAATGACTAAGTTTAGTTTTACTTTTTCTCCACATGTCCAATATTTTGCGAGTTGTTGGCTTATAAGATTTGCACTTAGATAGGCCATTAGGCCCAAAAGAGAGAGTTAAAAGCCTCATGGCAAGCAAGGTTTGATTGGGTAACTTTAGGTCCCTTTCACATTGTTGTTGTAGACTGCCTTTGGTCTTTTTAGATTACCTACTGAAATTTGGAACTATTTGTTGCACTTGTATACTTTTAAGCATTTAATGTACTTATTAATGAGCTTTTTGTATTGTGAGTCATGGGAAAATTGATGTATTGGGTCATAAGCCCCATAATAATAAGCATTACACTCTCTTTCTTATTATAGGCCAAGGAAGGGAAGGCCCCCTTCTCAATCCAATGATGAATTGGGTTTAAGCCTCTTTTAGCCGAAAGCAACCTTTCTAAGCCTTAATCTGGACCTAGAGATTAAATGACATTGGGTTTAGTCTGAGAATCTATAGGGTTATTGACTTTTCTTTTCTAAATTTGATGTACTTTTAGACGATGTAACTAGAGTAAGTAAATGAACTTGTAACAATTAAATTATTTATTTATTTTCTCTTTCCATTTATTTTTTTTCATTTCCTTTTTTTTTCCTTTTTTTATGTAAGGGTTTTGTTTTTTGGCTTTCAAATATAACTAATCTTGCCCTTAAGCTTCAAACAAACTGCAATCTAATTATAATTGTATTAGCCCAAATCATATATGAGTATGACAGGAGTGAGTGAGGGTGAGGATTTTTTGATGAGGGCAGACAAAATAAGGATATAACAACACCGAATTGAATGATAATAAGTAATAATTGCTTATAATTAAGTAATGATGTTATTCTTAATGTACAATAATACAAAGTGGTGCTCCAGAAACTGTGACATTACTAATTTTGGAAATTTTGGGATAGATAAAAACAAACATGGGAAGGTTAGAAGTTATTTGACCAATAAGAAAGAATTACACGATAACATGCTTTAAAGATGCCCACAAAGAAAAGCAAGGGATGCTTCAAAGAAAACCATAGCACAAACCTATTGGCTAGAATGAATCATAGTCTCAGAAATAGAAATGAAAAACGGAGGTCCATTAATGCATATCATCAAAAGAAAAGCACAAACTAATGCGTTAAAATTTTAAAGGTAGTACAATGCAAGTGGAGGCAAAGAACATTCACCAATAAAAGACACAAAGGAAGCCACCTTTATTCATATGTCGATAGCTTACAAAGCAATACGCATTTATAAAATCAAAAAGGGTACCTATTCCAAGGATGTCTGAAGAGAGATTATCTAAAAACGTGACTCTAAAATGGTGGCAACAACCCCTCTGGCAGCTGACATCTCTCAACCATGCACCTCCCTTTGGTGGCATTCGACCAAAACTAAGCCAAGACAAAGGACAAACATTTGGCATGGAACCTTGAAAGCCTTTTCCATACTTTAAAAGGGTGATAAACCAACGTGCTAAGTGACTCACCTTCGGCCCTTCCTAAAGCATGGAATGGCTAAGACTTCGAGACATCAAGTACCCTTTTAACCACGGGACAAGTCATTGCCAACAATAACATGTAACAAAGGGTAATCCATATTAACTTGGTTTTCACAAAGAGTAGTTCATGTCATAAAAGGAGTTAGGCACTTGATAGAATTAGAGGACCTTCAAAACATCAAGACCTTAAACTGAGAGTTGCCTTGGATACTAGAGGATTGTGTAAAGGGAGTCAAGAAAAGGAAGCCTCTCATGCAAAAACATTAAATTGACACTCTCATGAATTGCAACAGCATATCGTGAATGGCATAAAAGCACAGTAAGAAGTCAACATTGCTGCCTTAGGTGACACCCTCATTAAACCACTCCTATACTACTTTCTCCGTATCACAACTTTGTGCCAATGCAACCTTTAACCTACACTACCAAAAAAAAAAGGGTTGAGGCAATGGTTTTGAGCTACTGCCTTTAACCCAAAAACTATTGCCTAAAGTCTAATGTAGTGGTTTTTAAGATACTGCATTTATAAGCATTGCAATAAATCTAAGGCTACGATTTTCTCTACCTATAGCAATACATATGAAACTATAGCCTAAAGATGTTTTAGGCAGTGATATTTTAGAAAATAGACAATAGTTTTGTTATGAGAATAAGCAATAATTTTTTGAAAATAAGTAACTATTTGTTGAGAAATTCTTTTAAGAATAGGTAATAGTTCTTTAATATGAATAAGTACCAGTTTTTCAAGTGAATAAAAAGTGATTTTTTGAAAATAGACTTTTTTTTTTTAGTAAACAAGCAATAATTTTCTTTTAAGAATAGACAGTAATTTTTTAAAATGAATCAATTTTTTGAGAATATATAGCGGTTTTTTTAAGAGAATATGTAGTAATTTTTTAGAAAATAAACAGTAATTTTTTTGAAAATAAGCAACAGTTTTTTAAAAATAGACAACATTTTTTTTAGAATAAGTAATGATTTTTTATAAGAATATGCAACACTTTTTTATACAAATAGATAGTGGTTTTATGAACGAATAAGTGTTGATTTTCTAACCATTTTGATGCTCTAAAATTATTATATTAATGACAATTATTTAAACGAAAACGCAAAGATTGAAAAAAACACAAAATTGTCCCTAAAAATTGCATTTTTTCACAGTAAATACATTTTCAAAATGAAATTCAACTCCAAGGACAACATATAGTTGTTAATATAATGACTACATTTACTAAAAAACATGACATTAAACAGGTAGGGTATACTTTTCTAAAATACTAGATACACATATCAATTGCAACTAAGTATAATTTGGCAATTCACAAAACAATTATGTCAAATGTTTCTAAATTCTTTTATTAAATAGATCCTAAATTTATATACAACCATAACATATACATTAACAAACCACAATAGCACCTACAAAAGTCCACAAACCTTAAATATCTATTTTTCAAGTTATCTTCAAAGGTCTTCTCAATGTCTTCAATTTTAAGAGGGAGCATCATCCTACCAAACGATGAATATAACTGTTAATTTAAATTTATAAATCTATTAAGTCAAGCAAATAAGGATGGAGCAATTTCTCATTCTACAGCATTTTCCATTGACATCACAATTTTTCAATAAAATATCATCCACATAAAATACCTTCATTAGATTTGTTAAGAACCCTCAAATTGAGATGACAACTAGCACTCCAATAAACAACAGGGAAATGTATTGTAACAAATAAGAAGATAGCAAGTATCAACCATGCAAAAAATACTTCACATACTAGGATATGTATATATAAGAATACTAAAATCAAAGAAAATAAGGAATCTATGAACCAAAAAGGAAAAAAGAAATTCTCACTAGCTTTGAAATATAATTATAACACATAAATTCCAAATCATCATCTCTTCTTTCATGCAATAGAAAATGAAGAAATTTGTAATGTAACAATAACATTAAGACTTAAAAATAGTTTTAATTTAGCTTTAAGAATTTGTACAACATTTTTAGCTAAATTAAGGACCCTTGAAATAGTCTACCTAAAGCAGTGAGTAAGGAAGAAAAATGGTTGTATAGCATTTCTATTAATTGCTATCACTTAGATTATTTTAGCCTTTCTTTTTTCCTTTTCCTTTCACTAACCTTCAGATCTAAACAGACAAGATTTAAAAGCCATGATTGATGTTGCTGGAAACTAACCAAAAGATCTTATCAAGCCTAGGCTCAAGCTTTGGAATTTGTCTCATTATTTTCAATCTTAAAAATTTATGGTTTCATAAATATAAGATTTAGCTTTTTCAGTGATACAACTACTTTTGCCAATCATATATTTTATAAATTTTTTTATTATTTATTCTTTTCTATATTGTCTTCCAAATCCCAAGGAATGGAATACTTTAGTCTTAATATCAAAGTTTTTGTTACTGTGTCTCAACTCTTTTCATCTCAATTACCATGAAAAATGTATGCATCTAGCATTAAAATCAATATCCTGGATAACTTCTTATAATCCTTTTCTTTTACAATTCATGATACATTGGTATCTTGGTGTATATATATATTCAAAATGGGACATTTGCTTACACTGCTTGGAACATGGGCTTACCAATTAGGGAGTTGGTTTGCAACTTTTCATAACAAACCACTAAGAACAGTTGTTGGATTTCAAGTTTGGCATTTTTTATAATGGCTAAGGCTGAGATTTTTTATGCTATGAGATTCTTTTCTTGATTGCCTTTTAAATATATATATATATATAATATATATATATATATATATTTATATATAAAGCTTTAAATCTAAATCTATCATAAAAAAAAATTATAACAACAAAATTTACACACAAATTAACATTTGCATCTCTTCAAATTCAGGATTTACTTGGTTCGAGTGGCATCATGCAAGTATGTGGCATAACATGAAACTAAAGTATCAAATAATATTAAGAGTTAATTGCTTCTTTAACTAATCTGCTTCCTTTAGATAATGGTTCTGGACTAAAGACTAAAGCATGCTGCTTCTTGTGAGATCTGGTATTTCATTGTTGGGTTTTTATTCTAGTTGCTCATGTTTTTCTCTATAATGCTCTATATGTTACTCTCAACTTGTCTTTGCCTTAAAAGTCCAATTATCAAAAAAGAAGTAAGACTAATAGACCTCATGGCGTTTACTTTGGTTGTGTTAAAAGTCACTATAGACCCCTTGTAAACCAACAAAGAATTTCCTTTTCCTATGTTCTCTACTCCATTGCGAGTGAGTGAATTATTTAGCAATAAAATTTTCTTAGTTTGGAAAATCAATTATTTACAACATTTTTCTAGATTACAAATTATAAGCTCATAATTAAGTTAGTAACTCAAAGCTTAGTGCGCTCTAATAATCTAATGACTATTTTGTAAATGACAAATTTTGATCTTAGATATAAACTTTACAAAGATACAACTTTGTATCTTAGGTAGATTTGAATTTTCAAGTTTTCTAACCTTACATTCTTTTTGTCATAAGAGAAATGTCACCGCCCAAAAGTAAGAATCATTCTAGGCTGGCCTTCATATATCCTAGTATATTATTCATTTGTATGTCATAAAAGTAAGGTTTACATTTCTTTACCCAAAACATTTTTGGTTTTGATAGAAATTGCAAGAAACAATCCCCTTAGTCATTTGTACAAGTTCTTAATCACTTTATTTTATCTCAACTGCAATCATGCAACATCTAGAATTTCAAGTAATTTACATTTTACTAACTAATAAAATAAGGAATCTCACAACACATTAAAAAAGGATAGAAGTATCTTTTATTACTATAAAAGCTAATACTTCAAAAAACACAGATGTTAAGTATGGACCATGGATTAAAGTGTAAATTATTTTCTTTCAACTTCTTAAACAACATTACAACTAACTTGTGAGAGTAGTGTAGCATCCATTCCTATATTAAAAAATTGCAAGAATATGCTAATAGTCCTTGTTATAAGATCAACTGAGCCAGCCTAGCTACCTTATATGGCAAAAGTTTTAGGAATGAGAAATAAACACTTCTTAAATTAGTGCACATCAACAATTCCAATAGACGTTTCCTTGTATTTCCATACAAATAACCCAAATAGGTGCACATCTACTAGATCCTTTGGCAATATAACCTTATGGAAAATCTCATTTTTCACGTCAAAAACCAAGATCGAATTGTTAAACCTCTTAACATCATGGTCAATGAATTCAATTCTTTGGAACCCAACATAGTGAATGAATCCATTAACAAAAGCAACCAGACTAATACACCAAGTAATATAAAGATTAGGAGTTACGTAAAAGATATTCCTCTAAGAACCAGTATTAAAAGAGTAAAACTCAAAATTAACAAAGACTTGCCTAAGGGACTTTTCATCCAAGAATTGCACAATTCTCTATAATTTATAATCATTAGTGCATAAATCAAATCTGAATCCTAAACACTCCTTAGGAAATAACCCATCTTTCAAGACAAAAGATTGAAGTTATGGTAACAAAGGTGACTTTTTTATTAATGGGTTCCACAGAACATAGGAATCAATGGTAGTTTCAACATGGTGAGCAAGATAAAGCACACCATTACAAGAACCAATTACCTCATTCCCAGATGAGGAATTTACACTATTGTGTCCATAATATAGTATCTTCTCACCTTAACCCCTTAGACTTAAGTAGTAGTCTAGAACTGTTGCCTTAGCTCTTTAGACTAAGGTGGCAATTTATACTTAGATAACAATAGACTACTACCATAGTTATTTTTCAAAATAAAAAGGTAGTGGTTCGAAACTGCTACCTTAGCTCTATAAAATAGACAATGTCTTATAATTGCTACTTTAGACCCTCTTTAAAAAAAAAAAAATGAATGATTAGGTAATGATTTGAAACTATTGCGTTATTCATTTAAAAAAATAAGTAATGGTTCAAAACTGTAGCCCTATTGAATATGTAGCACTTTCAAACTATTGCCTTAGTCTATTATTTAAAAAATAAAAAAAAAATAGGTAGTGGTTAGCCTTATTAAATAAGCAACGATTTATAACTATTGCCTTTAACATCTATTTTTTAAAAAAAAAAATTACGCAACTAAGTTAGCGTTTTCAAACTGCTACTTTATTGCTTTTTTGTGAAAAATATAAGCAGTGATTTATAACCACTACCTAAATATTTATAATCGCTACCTTTTCTCTAGAAAAAGTAACAGTTTTTAACCACTGTCAAAAGTCAACTATTACCACAATAATTTTACATAGCAATTATTAATGTTATCTTAAGGGTTTTGCACAACAATTTATAACCACTACCAAAAATTCATTGTCATATCTCCTTTATTTGGTAGTGCTAGTAATCTTCCCCTTTAACTCTACCTCCTTCACCATGCTCTAAGCCCTAAACTTTGCATGCTTCTTTAACTAATCAAATAAATTTGACCTTAAGACATCACAACTAAATTTAAGAGTGACAACCCTCTCTTTCTTTTTATTTAACTCCTCTATTTGCTTATTAAGGCAATTAGACTTGTTTTTCTCCTTTGATAGTTTTTTATGAAGTGCAACAATCTCTACTTCATACTTGAAGCTAGCTCTTAACTCTACCCCTTCCCATCCCCACAGTTGAGAAATCCCCAAGGTAGCCTTCTTAATAAAACCTAATAAATGCCTTTTCTAGATATTGGTAGGCCCATTCTGCCATTAAAGTGCCAGGATGTGGACAGTCCACCTATCTAATGGAACTTAAGGCACTAACGAAAAGCAAGGCATAGGCTAATGTCAAGATGAAGTCGGGTTGGAGAGAACATTTAGAAATAGACTCCTTTTAGAATCCCCACTTGTCCCTGTAGCAAAGGGATTGCTTTCTAAAGCTTGGACAAGCATTTAACTCACCCTTCATTTACAATATGATGTCCTAAAAAAGTGACGAGCTCCAACCAATACAAGTTGACCTTGATTTGTTGCAGTAAATTTAAAGCATGTAGGTGCACTAAGATTAAGCTAGTCGAGCACTTCTTAAAGGAAATGAAGAGGCATAACAACCATATCAATCTCCGCTAACCACTGGAGATGTGTAGGGTGAGAACTATGTCGTACAACAGATATTCCCGAAGGGAATGATACATAGGTAGTTACAAGTATACCTTGAATTGTTGGCAAAAGAATTTGATATGCTTGGATAAAGGAGAACATGCTTACTCTTAAGTTAAGAGAGCCCCCAACTCATCATACAATAAAATATGGTAATTGTAATGAAAATAACCATCCAACTGGTCTTACCTTATTAAAAGCAAACTTCGTCTTTTTTCTAGGGCAATGTAATAAGTACATCAAAACACTAAGGCCTAAGGGGTTGAAGGAAGGAAAAAGGATGAGACATACCTAGAAAAAAAAAGCAACATTAAGGAAGATGGTTAATACAGTATGACCTAAGATAAGGAAGAGATTTAGTAATCAAAGAAAAAAATGAGACAAAAATAAAGCCTTAAAAGTCGACAAGAGATAACATAACAATTGCAAGCTAGCATTGGTCACCTCGTAAAGAAAGAGAAAGTTAAGTCAATTAAAGGGAATGATTGCTTCTCATACATAATAAGAGCACCTTCGAAAGTCACATTAAATGCTTGAAATAATGGTTCAAAAATGCACCCATTTGAAAATAATGATGACATGTAAAACCAAAACCATAAGATAACTACACCTATCATCCCCAATGTCTCAAAAAGAAATTTGGAAATACATAAAGTAAAAGGAATCACAAGGTAAATGAAGAAAGAATAACAAAGGTGAGAAGTTCATACCTTTATACAAAGTATCAAGACATCACAAATACAATATTACTAGGAGAGGTAAGGAAAGGTAATGACAAAAGGATCAAGATATAAGAGGTCCTCCCCTAGAAAATCTCTTTGCCATTAACTTATGGCCTATGGAAGGGTCCACTGAATTAACTCAACAAAGTGGGCTATTTATCTCCCTTTACCTTAACATTCACCTTTTCCCTTACCATTTCCAAGTCTTGAGCATTATTCTTCTTGTATTGTTCTTCTTACTCTTTTAATGCCTTCACCTCCTTCCTAAGGCTTTAACTTGCCCTTTAAGGCCAGTCAATGAAGATCTCACACCTCTCAATTCTTTAAAGGCTTTTTAGAAGCTCTGCTAGCTTTATTCCAGCTTAAAGTATGTTAAGCTCATGTAATATAGAGGACAACATGTCTTCTAAGTCTTAGTGTTGTTTCTCTACTTTTTTTAGTTCCCCAAAAACTTCTGAAAACTCCTCTTCCATCCTCAAATTTTGCTCCTTAACTTTGTTCTACTTACCTTAAGCTTTGTTACAAACTTAATAAACATCCTTAAGTTCTCATCCAATGATCTCAAATGTGGGTGGAGCAACCACTTGTAACTTCTTGTAACTAAGCAATTTCACCTCCCTAAAGGCACACTCTAGACCTTGGCTATATTCAATTAAATTGCCCATTACATTAGAATTCCACACAAAGGCATAGCTAGCCTTGTAAAAGAGAACCCTTAACGAGAAAACTTAACCCTTCCATTGGTAGTTTGGGATATAAACTAGCTCTATGATTTAAGGGGCATCCTCATGGGTTAAGACAATACCCTTATTAATCTAAATGTTAAACCCCTCTTGTGGAAACTAAAGGGTGCTCTACTCACCACGAGTAACTATCACGAAAGGAGAAAAGGAAGAGCTTTGTTTGCCTCAAGTTTGCTACCATCAGATGGTTTTCTTACTTACCCAAACCATTCATGAGCCCTTGCCAACATCCTCCAAGATGACATCCAATTGGTCAATGAATTTTGCATGCATTTCTTCATTCTTTTAGACCTCCCAATTGATTAGAGGTCTTCAAGAGTGGCTCCAAGTCATTACTAACCTTTGGATCACTATCCAAGCTATCAAATTTGGCAACTAGATCTTGGTTGTCATCCATACACCTCATCTAAGGAGAATCCAAAGGAACATCATCTAAGGAATTGTCATCTATAACTAGAGATTTTAAGCTTCAAAGGCATGAATGCTTAAATCAAGCATTAAAAGGGTTGCCATCATCATTGGTGCCATTAGACACTGTGACAAGAGAATCTTTTAAGGTACCTTTAAGAATTCCCAATTTATTCCTTATGTCCTCATTGGTTGGCTTTATCTATTTTAGCCATTGTCGTACCATTTTACTTAACAACCTTTGTCCTCATTCTACTAACTCTTAAAGCTCTGACCCAAAGTTTTGTTTGCTTAAAGCTCACTTAATGATATTGTTAATGGATTTGCCTTCCTTCTTGCCAACCAATTCTAGAAATATTGATGAAGATTCAAATCCTCTTTAAGTATGTGATTTTCCTCGAGATTAATATTAGGAAGCAAGGAAGGGGCAAACCAATGCATATTCCATGAGAGAGTTAATAAAAAGACATGGGTAAATAAACACGAAGCAATTTTTTCAATCATTCATCTTGTTCAACACCTCTTAAAGAAATTTCCCTCAAAACTCATTCTAATTGATGATGTAGTATCTATAAAGTGTTAAATTTTTTAATAAAAATATTAATATAAAATAATAATATTTTGAATTTTAAAATTAAGTATATTTATTTAAATAATATTATAAATAATATATTTGTATTTATAAAAATTAAAATTTTTTATGCATCTAAGGAATTCTTCTTATTTTAATAACTAATTTTTGTCTCTTAATTTTTATCATACTTAACTACCATTAGATGGAGTATTCATGTGCATTAAGAAAATAAATATAGATATATATATATATATAATTGTATAGCTTAAATTAGGTATTTCCATCAATATTTGAATCAATTTTAAGATTATAGTCCTTAATAACATAATAAAATATAGAATTACTCATTACTAATCATGTTACATTATTATTGAATTCTAAACAAGAATATTATTTAGAAATATTTTAATATTATTAATTAAAAAATTCTAACATTTTCTCACTTGATTTGATTAAAATTAATTACATTAATCATTATACACAAATTATATTAACTATCTCTTATAATTTCATCATAATGTCATAGTATAATAAATTATTTAGTGTAAGTTATCGCAATTATGTCATATTTATTCAAAACACTCCCTTACATACACTACAATACTAGCCATCTATTATATAAGACTCATAAGATATATATAATTCCTTAATGATCCATAATATTGTCTCATAAAGACTTTTGCGTTGATTTCCAAATAGCAATGTGTACACAATTATAAGATAATAGAAAATATATAATGTATATCAAAATCACATCAATGAGTTCAGAGTATCATTGCATCATACATCATCAATTATCATTAGTACAACCAAGACTCATTCTAAGAATGTGTTCTCTACATAATGTTAGTTATGACCTTTCTTATTAATCTACTATTATGAGATTAATTAGTACTTTATAGACAATCCTTATTTTTAAAACTTCTCGTAAATGACAAAATATTTCAATTCTCATTAAATTTTGTACCTTTAAGTATTTGTCATTCATAGAGAAGAATATTGTTATGAAATTATCACATAAATTTTCAATAACATAATAATGACATTAACAACCTCAAGTCTTAAAATAAAGTTTGATAATTATAATCCATGGGTTATAATTTTAAATCATGTTAGAAACTCTACCTTTATAATGCATTAAGTAATGATAGATAGTTTTCTATCATTTCACAAAATTGCCACTTTTCTTAATCATATCTGATAACTAAATGTGCACTCTTTGTTGTCAATATATTTAGTAAAGTGTGACTCTAAATATCCATTCACATCTAAATGATGGTATTTTTTATACATAAGCATATAATTATCTATTCCTTTAAGTATCTTAATACTTTCTTTATAAGTTTCTAGTAATCCATTTTAGGATTACTTTTGCACTTACCTAATATTTTGATCACAAAAATGATATTTAATCTAATGAAGTTTACATATATATATATATAAAGTTACCAATAATAGAAATGAATGGAATTAATTCAATTTTCTTTTGTTCCACATTAGTCTCAGAACATTGTATGAAACTAAATTTGTCACCTTTATGTATAGGAAATAACCCTAAGTGAACACTTATTCATATTAAATTTCTTTAAAGTTTTCTTAAAATAACTATTCTGAGACAATTCTTATTTGTTATGATCTATTATGAAATATTTTTATTCCTATCACATGAAATGTCCCCCTCATATCTTTCATTATAAATTTTTTTTAAAGAAATTCTTTAATCCAATGCAATATACGTAAAACATTAATACCAAGTAACATATAAGAGTAAAAAACAAATTGTCAGTAATCTTTTGGTATAGAATACTAATCAATGGTATTTTTTCTCGAATACAAAAGAAGTATGATATAATCAAACTTAAGATACCATTGTTAGAAAACTTGTTTTATCCCATATCTTGATTTTCTTAGTCTACACACCATTTAAACTTTACCTTAAATGAAAAACCTTTAGATTAATCCATGTAAACTTCCTCCTCAATAATTCTATTAAGAAATGTAATTTTTATATCCATTTGGTGTAACTCTAAGTCTTATTAAGCCATTAATTTCATAATGAGATTCAATACTTTTATGGTTGTGAAAATGAAATTAGATCCTTGTTGATTTCAATATCAAAATCTAATTATTGTAAATAAATCGTATAATCATCCAAAATAATTGATCTCATTTTCTTTGAATCCTTTTTAATACTAGTTGTGGTACTTTATTTATATTAGTTAATTAGGAGTTAGTTCTTTTGGGAAGTGTCTCTTCATCCAAATGTCCTTCACTTTTTAAAATAACATCTGCTATCATGGTGGACAAATAAACTATTATAGGTAGAGAAATATTTATGCTTATGTTTTGATGTTCATTACTCCCACTATCTTATAAGTTTCTATAATTCTTGGACTATAGCTGTATACCCTTTAGATTGCTCTAATTAACCAATAAAATAATCATTGACCATTCGAGAGTTTAATTTCTTTTCATGTGGCTTTTACTTTTGTTAAGCAACCATAAATATTGAAGTGCCTTAAATTTGGTTTCCTTTATGTCTACAATTCAATAAGAGTACTTTGAGTTGCCTTATTAGGAATCTCATTTAGCAAATAGTTTGAAATGTTAAATGCATACATCCACAATGATATAGGTAAAGAGGAGTTACTTATTATACTCTTGACCATATTTGTTAATGTCTAATTACACCTTTTTATCACACCATTTGTTAAGGTGTGTCTGACATGATTTATTATACATATATGTCATGACTTTTGAGAAATTTCACAAATGGACCCAGACACTACCTTAAATCATTATATTTTTTATAATATTCATCACTATTATAAGATCTTACAATTTTCACATTTTGTCTAACTACTTCTAACCTCCATTATACATATCTAAAGGGTATCCAATAATAGAGATTTAAATGAAGCAAATAGACATAATTATAACATAAATAAAAATTTATAAAGGTGATGAAATACAATTTTTCATTAAGGTTAAATGTCAAAAGGTTCATAAATATTAGTGAATATAATTTCAAGAAACTGGATGCTTATTATGACTTCTTTCATATTCTATTTGGTTTGCTAACTCTTAATGCAATCAATGCATATTGTGAGATCAGTAAAATTTAGATTTAAAGGAATTTCATTATTAATCAATCTCATTAATCTTTCTTAAGATATATAATCAAAATATTTATACCATAAGTTAGCATAATTAGGCTACACTTATTTTTAATATAATGATGCATAATAAGTAAGAATTCTTTTAAATTTTATCATATTTTAGTCGATATAAAATAGTAATAAAAATGCATTAAGAAAAATATTTGTATTTTTTTATCAATTAAAAGAATTAAATCATGATGAATCATTATATCATTGTAGATGCATGAATAGTAATATTGGAATCAATTTACCAAGTACTATGAGTAATATCAATGAAATTAGATTTGAAATATGTTAAAATATTTAATTTACTTTCATTTTTCAAACCAAACCTCACATTTTGAATAATCTTTCTGATTGTATCCAACTTTTTTTACAAAAGTAACACTTATCGTCCTTTTGTTTCCTCTTTTTAGCCTAAAGAGAATAAGTAGGTTATTTCTTTTTTTAAATTAGTTAACTTTCACTTTTATTTTTTTTCATGCTTTCTTAACCATAAGATTTATGAAGTAACTCACATGATTTTTGTATCTTATTTCCTCTTAAATAAGCGTACTAGCTAATTTATTAATATTTTCTTTTTCTTTTATAATGTTGTAATGAATTTAAAATGGCTTATACTTAAGTGTTGTTCCCACAGCCTTAGATGGATTGTAATTGTTGTCAACTAGCTTTAAGTGTGCAAGAACGTAAAAGCCACATAGAAGGGTAAGACAGTAAATTCGCCGCAAGTAAGCCCTAGGGTTTCATGTAGGAGTATATAAAAGCCATCGAAAAATAACAAAAACAGACGTATCGACTATTGAGAAAAATAGGCAGAAAACTTACGCACACCACCGACAAGAGAGAGAAACTCGTGAGAAAGGCACACCACTGGCACACCAGCAGCCGGCAGACAGTGAGACAAATCTAACAGATGGTGAGACAGATCCGGTCGACGGTGACAAATCCGGCAGATGGTGAGATAGATCTGGCAGATGATGAGATAGATCCGACAGACGGTGAGACAGATCCGGTCGATGGTGATAGATCTAGCAGACTGTGAGAGATCCAGCAGAACAGGGGTCCAGTCGACAGTGAGAGATCCGGCAAAAGGAGATCCGGTCGACGATGAGATATCCGATAAAACAGGGGTCCGATCGACGGTGAGATATCCAGCAGAACAGGGGTCCGGTTGATGGTGAGAGATCCGGTCGACGATGAGAGATCCGGCAAAAAGAGATCCGGTCGACGGTGAGAGATCTGGCAGAACAAGGGCTGGACAAAAAAAAAAAACAAAAACATGAGGCGAGCTGTGAGACAAGGAGACGGGTGAGACCGTAAGACGGTGAAAGTAGGAGCTGTGTGAGACAACCTAAAGAAGGAATTTGGCGAAGCATCGAAAAGAACTCAACGTATTTCCAGATTTCTTCAAGAGGGGTTAAAAAGCATTGCGGTGAACTTCTAAGCGGCAGTAGAGTAGCCTTTCAATTCAATAGAGGCAAGACAAGCTAGAAGAAGGGTAGACACAGTAAGTGACACTTTTTGTATTGTACTTACTTAGTATTTGTAATAGTGAAGTATAGTGGATGGTCTTGGTAAGGGAGAGTCCCTACCACTGTGGATGTACATCACATTGACAGAATCATGTAAATCTCGTGTGTCCTTAATTTGCTTTATATTCTGTGTTTTGAATTGAGTTGTGAACGCAATTAAAGTATCAACCAACCCATAACCTAACGAATGCCTAAACAAGAACATCCAAATTGTCTATTAGGCAAAGTGTCTGAAAGGTGACTATGGGGACTATTGTGATTAGTAGGTAGCAATAGATCTACCTTAGTCGAGTCTGAGAAAGAGTTCGCTTTTAAGAAGAGGTTGAAGTTGTTCACTTACCTGCGAATTACGAATTGTGGTGATACTGATTCACCCCCCTCTCAATATCACAAACTAGTAGATCCTAGGGAGAAGTCGGGAACTTCAATTGGTATCAGAGCATAGGTTCACCAATTTGAAGTTTAACAGCTTGGTGTACTAGTTTGAAGGGATCTAAAAGTTTGACTTGTTCAGCATATTGAGAAATGGAAGTCGGTACCAGCACTAGCACCACTTACAGCAAGAAGGTTCCAATCTTCAACGGAACCAACTATCATATGTGGAGAGCAAGAATGCAAGTGGTATTTGCAACCATGGGCATGAACGTGGTGAAATGCGTATAGGAGGATTTTGTGACTCCAGAAGAAGGTAAAGACCCAACCCCAGAGGAGTTAAGGTAGTTTGAGATAAATGGGAAGGCCTCAAATGTCATCATTTCAGCATTGACAGATGCTGAGTATGCTAAAGTTATGGACTGCAAATCTGCCAAGGAGATATGGGATAAATTGCAGAAAGTCTATGAAGGTGATGGCAGAATGAAGGAGGCTAAGCTTCAAGTATTCAAGGAGAGATATAAATCTCTCAGAATGCAGAAGGATGAGACAGTTCAAGAGTTCTTCACCAGGGTAATGATCTCAATTCTATGTCTCTGCATGATCTTCAGTGCAATCTCATTGCATATAAGATGAGAATAAAATCAACTGAGAGCTCCTCAACGTCAAAGGTATCAAAGGAGGTAGCTTTCAAAGCTATGAAACACTTGAAGATAAAAGAAAAGGAAGAATCATCCAATGAGGATAATGATGATGATGAGGAAGAAAGTGAAGGTGAAGTATTAGCTTACTTCACAAGGAAATTCAAAAAGGGGTCTGAGAAAGGAAAAGGACAGTTGTCCTTGAGATGTTATCGTTGTGGGCAGACTAGACACTTTGCTTCTCAGTGCAAAGTGAAACTTGATGATGAAGATGAGGATGGTGATGATGAGCAGAATTCAAGATGGAGAAGATCATCATTCAAATCAAAGAAGTCCAATAAGAAGATTGCCAACCCACAGAGGAAGACGAAAGGCTCATTCAAGAGTTATGTGAGTTAGACAAAAGAAGCTGATGAGGAGGAAGATGAAGACTCATCAGATGAGTATGTCTTTATGGCATCAGTACAAGGTGGTAGCTCAAACTCTGAAGAGGAAAAGGAAGTTGATGAAGAAGAGCCAAATCTTGAAGCTAAGTTGGAAGCAGCTTCAAAGGAGATAATCAGAAGGAGCAGAACCATAAGAAGGTTGGAGGCCCATATAAAACAAGTTGAAGCAAAGTCTGAGGAAGCTGAAAGTCAAAATGGTGAAATAAGGGTTAAGCATATTGACTTAAAGAGAAGATTTGAGGAACATATCAAAATATGTGAAGACCTTATAGTAGAGCTTGGTTCAAGGGCTTCAAAAATTGAAGAAATGGATAAAAAGTTGCTGAGACTTCAGCAACAACTCAAAAGTAGCAAAGAGAACTTGCAGAAACTTGAAATGATAAGAGAAACAAGTTCTGGAAAAAGAGAGAAGAATGTAGAGAAAGTGCAGCAATCTGAGGCTATATTGGCTAAAGAAAATGAGAATATGCCACAGAAGTTGAAAGAGAAGGTTGTGACTTAGAAGAAGATAGCTGAGAATAAAGAAGATCTGAAGAAGCAACCTAGGGTGGCAAATAAGAAGGAAGAAAAGAAAGTCAAGCAGCAGAGGGCTACGGCAGAACAGAAGAAGGAGAAGAAGGTGACTAAAATGGAAGTCACACAAGCAAAGAAGCCAGCTACTTTGCTTACACAGCAAGCGATGAATAGAAGAAGACAAGCAGTGATCAGACCCAAGAAGAGGCAGTTTCAAGGTCATTGCCTTTATTGTGGAGTTTGGGGTCATAAAGTGAGTAACTGCTGGTGGAGAAGGCCAGTATATGTCTCTAGCTTGAGAAGATACGATGCTGCATACAGGGGGAGACAATACAGAATTCAGAAGAGAATACCTGTCATAAGCTTTTGCACATACTGTAAAAGGTAAGGACACACTAACAAGAATTGTTGGCAGAAGCCCAAACCAGTGGTTTCAAAGAACAAGTTTGCTATATTGGCAGACTTGGAACAGTGTGAAAGGTGCGGGTAGGATGACCATAATGCCAAGAGATGCATGACACTTCTCCCTGAGCAAGAGAAGGCACTCAATGGCACAGTGAAAATAAGCGATGCAGTCAAAGTTGAGAAAAAGGAGAAAGCTATCTTCCAATTAGTTCAAAAGAAGGAATATAAAGCTAAAAGGGAGGTGGCTAATATAGCTGAAATTGTACTCAAAGTTGATTGCAAGAATAAGTAGTGGATCCTTGATAGTGGATGCACTTCGAACATGATGGGAGACAAGAGTAAATTATCAAAGTTAAATAAATCAAGAGAAGGTAGAGTCAAGTTTGGCAATGATGATTCACTCAACATCAATGGTCGAGGGTCAGTAAAGATTGGAAGAGGAAAGCTAAAAGATGTTCTGCACATTGAAAGACTCAGATATAATTTAGCATCTGTCAGTCAGCTATGCAACGAAGACTATAAGGTAATATTCACAAAAACAGGTTGTCAGGTAAAAAGTAAAGAAAGCAATACTGTTGCAGCCGGGAAGAAAACAGCTGGAAATTTATATGTGATTGATGAGCACAAGACAAGCAGCTGTTTACTCACCAAAGAAGAAGAAAATCAACTCTGGCATAGGAGGCTGGGACACTTATCACAGAAGAACATGAGGAAGCTGACCACTACTCATGCAATCAGAGATATTCCCGACCTCAGGAGAGAGAGAGAGTATGTTTGCTCAGCATGCTCTAAAGGAAAACATGTCAGAAAGTAGTATAAGACCAAAGAGTTCAGTTCTGAAGCAGTGCTTGACATTGTGCATACTGATTTGTGTGGGCCGATGAGAACAAAAGGGTTGAATGGTGAGAGGTACTTCGTCTTGTTTGTCGATGATTATTCCAGAAGGACCTGCATCATGCACCTCAAACACAAGTCAGAAGTTTTGAAATGCTTCAAGAGATACAGAAGATTGGCTGAAAATGAGAGTGGAAAGAAGATCAAAGTATTGAGGTCAGATCAAGGCACTGAATTCACAAATGGAGCTTTTGAAGATTACCTTGAGAAGCATGGAATTTACCATCAGATGGCAGTAGCAAGAACACCTCAATAGAACGAGGTGGTAGAGAGGAAGAATAAAGCTGTGGTTGAAATGGCAAGAACTCTACTGCTGGAATCCAAGTTTCACACAAGATTTTGGGCAGAAGCAACATTTACAGCCGTGCACCTACTGAACAGAGTTCTATTAAGGCCCAATACTGATAAGACTCCATATGAGTTATGGAGTGGGAAGAAGACAACAATCAAGTATCTCAGAGTCTTTGGCAGCCCATGTTTTGTGAAGAACAAGGAGCAAAACTTGGGAAAATTCAATGCTAGGTCTGATGAAGGCATCTTTGTGGGATACTCAGGAAAGACAAAAGGTTACAGAGTTTTCCTGCATAAGCTGGGAAAAGTGATCACTTCCAGTGATGTGAGAATAAATGAGAACTAGAAAACAATGTAGAATGGAGAAGCTGAGGACAATGAAGAAGATGACTTCAATGTAGATGAAGAATCAGACCAACCTGAAGAAAAGGAACAAGAAGTAAGTTCAGACTTGGAGAAGAGTGAGTCTGACGATGAAGAAAGAGATCCTCTTGCAACTAAGACGGTGTAAGGAAGAAGGACAAAGAAAACATGGACCAGTGCTCATCAAGGATATCAGATTATAGGTGACCCATCAGCAGGAGTTACAACAAGAAGAAGAATGGTGGGAGTTAATGCTCTACTCTCACAAGTTGAACCTAAATCTATTGAAGAGGCTATTCAAGACCAAACCTGGGTCAAAGCTATCAATGAGGAACTAGATCAAATTGAGAAGAATGATACATGGGACCTGATTCCAAGACCCACTAATAAAAATGTCATAGGAACAAAGTTGGTGTTTAGAAATTAACACAAGGCCAGGCTGGTTTGCAAAGGCTACACTCAGATAGAAGGGGTAGATGTTGATGAAACTTTCGCACCAGTAGCAAGGTTAGAAACTATCAGAATGTTCTTAGTTTTGGCAGCACACAAAAGGTATAAAGTCTATCAGATAGATGTGAAATCTGCCTTTCTAAATGGGCTCTTGAAAGAAGAAGTGTATATTGAACAACCCGATGGAGTACAAATCAATGAGGATGAGACACAAGTGTGCAAGCTGAAGAAAGCCTTGTATGGTCTTAAGCAAGCTCTAAGAGCATGGTACAACAGGCTGGATGCGTACTTGAGAAGGTTGAACTTCAGAAGAGGAACAGTTGATAATAACCTGTATGTGTTCAATTCAGAGAAAGGCCAACTGATAACCATAGTAATGTAGATGACATCATCTTTGGAGGGGATCACTCTGAACTATGCCAAGATTTTGCACAGAAGATGAGTGAGGAATTTGAGATGTCATTGATTGGAGAAATAACGTACTTTCTTGGATTACAGATAAAGTAGTGTGAAGAAGGTATCTTTTTTTCTCAGACAAAACATGCCAAAGAGATGCTGAAAAGGTTTGGCATGGAGGATAGCAGATCTGTCAGTACCCCTATGACAGTGGGTTACAAGTTAACAAAAGATCAGGAGGGAAGGAGTACAAGCCCTACAGAGTACAGGAAGATAATAGGGAGCCTTCTGTACCTTACGGCATCAAGGCTTGATCTTATGCAAGCTGTGTACGCTGCCAGCAGATTCCAAGCTGATCCTAAAGAGTCTCATATGTTGACAGTGAAAAGAATCCTAAGGTACCTCAAAAGAACACTGGAAATGGGTTTGTGATATCCAGCCATGGATTCTGTTAAACTATAAGCATACATTGATGCAGACTGGGTAGGAAGTATAGATGATAGAAAATCAACCAGCGGCTGCAGCTTCTACTTGGATTCAAAGTGTGTTGCATGGTTAAGTAGAAAGCAAAACAGTGTTGCTTTGAGACAGCTGAGGCTGAGTATATGGCTGCTTGTGCAGCATGTACACAGGTGATATGGATGCTAAGACAATTAGTAGACTTGGGTGTTGAAGTGAAGTTACCAGTAAGTGTACTTTGTAATAATCAAAGTGCTATTGATCTCAACAAAAATCCGATTCAACATTTGAGGAGCAAGCATATTGACATCCGGTATCACTTCATCAAAGATCAAGTGGAACATGGCACAATTCAGTTGGAGTATGTTGGTACTAAAGATCAAATTTTAGATATTCTAACTAAACCTCTGTCCACAGAATTATTTGAAAAGCACAGATTGAGTCTATCTATGCAAATGCCTCCTCAAGCTTGAAGTTCGGGTAAATCCTCTATCTTCACTTTGCGAGTTTTTCATATTTGTAATTGGTTGGCAAAGGGGAAGAGAAGCAACAGTGCAAGAGGAGCTGTTAAGAAAGGGGGAGTGCATATTTAGGAGGAGATGAAACTGCTGTATAGTGGCTTTTGTCATGAGTATTACCAACAATTACAAAGGGGGAGATTGTTGTTCCCACAGCCTTGTATGGGTTGTAATTATTGTCAATTAGGTTTAAGTGTGCAAGAACATAAAAGCCACATAGAAGGGCAAGACAATAAATTCGCCACAAGTAAGTCCTAAGGTTTCATGAAAAAGTATATAAAGGCCATCGAAAAATAATAAAAACAAACGTATCGGCTATTGAGAAAGATAGACAGAAAACTTATGCATACCACCAACAAGAGAGAGAAACCCGTGAGAAAGGCACACCACCGGCACACCAGCAGCCAGCAAACGGTGAGACAGATCCGGCAGACGGTGAGACAGATCCGGCAGACGGTGAGACAGATCCAGCAGACGGTGAGACAGATCTGGTCGACGGTGACAGATCCGGCAGACGGTGAGACAGATCCGGTCGACGGTGACAGATCCGGCAGACGGTGAGACAGATCTAGTCGACGGTGACAGATCTGACAGACAATGAGACAGATCTAGTCAACGGTGACAGATCCGGCAGACTATGACAGATCCGGCAAAACAGGGGTCCAGTCGATGGTAAGAGATCCGGCAGAACAGGGGTCCAGTCGACGGTGAGAGATCCGGCAGAAGGAGATCCGGTCGACGGTGAGAGATTCGGCAGAACAGGGGTCCAGTCAATGGTGAGAGATCTGACAAAAGGAGATTCGGTCGACGATGAGAGATCCGGCAAAATAGGGGTCTGGTCGACGGTGAGAGATCTGGCAGAAAGAGATCCGGTTGACGGTGAGAGATCCGGCAGAACAAGGGCTGGACAAAAAAAAAAAACAAAAATGTGAGGCAAGCTGTGAGACAAGGAGACAGGTGAGACCATGAGACGGTGAAAGCAAGAGCTGTGTGAGACAATATAAAGAAGGAATTCAGCGAAATATCGGAAAGAACTCAACGTATTTCCGGATTTCTTCAAGAGAGGTTAAAGAGTATTGCGGTGAACTTCTGAGCAGGAGTGGAGCAGTCTTTCAATTCAACATAGGCAAGACAAGTTAGAAGAAGGGTAAACACAATAAGTGGCACTCTTTGTATTGTACTTGATTAGTATTTGCAATAGTGAAAAGAGTAGAGAATTAAAACATCCATTGTAACTGGAATTCTCAAGTATAGTTGATGGTCTTGGTAAGGAAGAGTCCCTACCACCGTGGATGTACGTCACATTGACGGAACCACGTAAATCTCGTGTGTCCTTAATTTGCTTTACATTCTGTGTTTTGAATTGAGTTGTGAACGCAGTTAAAGTATCAGCCAACCCATAACCTAACGAAGGCCTAAATAAGAACATCTGAATTGTCTATTAGGTAAGGTATCTAAAAGGTGACTTTGGGGACTATTGTGATTAGTAGGTAACAATAGATCTACCTTAGTCGAGTCTGAGAAAAAATTCGCTTTTAAGAAGAGGTTGAAGTTGTTCACTTTCCTGCGAATTGCAAATTGTGGTGATACTGATTCACCTTCCCTCTCAGTATTACAAACTAGTAGATTCTAGGGAGAAGTCGGGAACTTCATTAAGAGATAGTAAGTTCAAAAAGAACTACACCAAAATGGAGTCATTTACCAATAATCTTTATAATCTTAAGTTTTTCTATAAAATTAGTCATTTCAATAATGTGCTCTTACATAGTTCACAACCTAATAAACTTTATAGTTATGAGTTTTGTTATAAAAGTACTAATTAGTGACTTATCTGTGAAATTAAAATATTTTTACATAAACTATAAATGTTTTTTTGCACTTTCTATTTGTGAAATACTTTTCTTAATGTTGTTGATAACAATTACTTTGTAAATATAAAATTCAATCTATTATTTTATTCTTACATTTATGATGAAACTTCTCTTCATTACTACTTGAATTTGTAATAATAACAAGCTTACTTATTAATAATACAAGTTAACATTTATAATACATTAGTCAACATCTTAATAATGTGCTCTTCCATAGTTCACGCCCAATAAACTTTATAATTGTGAATTTTATCATAAGAATACTAGTAAGTGACTTATCCATCAAACAAAACTATCTTTACACAAATTGCAAATATTCTTTTGTACTTTTTATTTGTAAAACTCTTTTCTTAATATTATTAACAACAATCATTTTATAAATATAAGATTTAACATATTATTTACATTTATGATGAAACTTCTCTTCCTTACTACTTCAATTTGTAATAGCAGCAAATTTACTTATTAATAGTATAAGTCAACATTTATAATATATAAATCAACATCTCAATAATATGCTCTTACATAGTTCATGGCTTAATAAACTTTATGATTACGAGTTCTATCATAAAAGTACTAGTGAGTGATTTATCTGTAAAACAAAACTACCTTTACTTAAAATACAAATGTTAATTTGCACTTTCTGTTTGTGAAATACTTGTCTTAATGTTATTAACAATAATCATTTCATAAACATAAGATTATATCTATTATTTTTTTCTTACATTTATGATGAAACTTACCTTTCTTATTACTTGAATTTGTAATACTGAGTGAACTTTATGGTCACAAGTTTTATCATAAGAGCACTAATAAGTAACTTATTCGCAAAACAAAACTACTTTTACATAAACTACAAATGTTATTTTGCACTTTCAGTTTATGAAATATTTTTCTTAATATTGTTAACAACAATCACTTATAAATATAAGATTCGACCTATTATTTTATTCTTATATTTATGATGAAACTTTTTTCCTTACTACTTGAATTTGTAATAGTAGCAAACTTACTTATTAATAGTAAAAGTCAACATTTATAATACATAGTAAATAACTAATTTATGTCATTTTGAAAAGTACAACCTTTAAACAAAAAATTAATTAAAACATGTAAGTGAATTATAATAACTATATAACTGTAAATATTCATAATTAATCGTAAATTGAATAAAATAATTAAAATATATTGTAGTTCTCCTTTGGAAAATCCTACAACATACTATCATACATAATATTTTTAACTTTAATAGATAATTAAATATTTTCAACCAAATATACTCGATATTTTTGGATAAACAAATATACTTCACCAAAAGATTAATTTACCTTAATTATGTCACAAATAACGAAATAATAATTTACCTTTGGAAAAATCCTCAAATTCTAATAATTAATAATGTCGATTTACCTAATCATTTTTTATTTATAAGTATTTCATTAAAATTATGGATAAATAACTTATTTATATATGTCATTAAACATACCAATTTTACTACTTTGATGACTAATAAATTATAATAATAATGCGCATATATTTTGTTCAAATATTTAATTTTGGTGACTTTGATAATAATCAAATTATAATTATAATATATATATGATATTAAATATATTAGTTTGATCACTTTAATAACTAATAAATTGACACATGCATAATAAAAAAAATTCAATATTTATTAACAAAAATTACCACATTTAGGTTATGCATAAGGTTATAAGTAACATTAATGGATGATAACTCTTACTTCATAACTAATAATCAAAATATAATAACTTTTTATTTATTTAAACAATAAAGAAGTCAATTTTATCAATACTTTGGATAAATAAGAAATTTCAAATTCCTTAATTCATAAGCTTTTATTGGCCATCTTATATAATGATCTAAAGCCAACAATTTTTTTAATTAAATTATTTATTTATAATTTTTTATAAATATCATAAAAATTGAACATTACAAACACTTAACAAGAAATTTATAATTTTTTAAAATTATAATTGAATAAATTCTTACTTTTGATTATAAAATAATCATAAATTATGTATGTGTGCAAACTTTATTATTAAACAAAAAAATAGTTAATTTCAAAATATAAATTTTAATATTATATGTTAAATTTTTTAATAAAAATATTATTATAAAATATTAATCTTTCAAATATTAAAATTAAATTTATTGGTATAAATAATATTATAAATAATATATATATATATATATATATATATATATATATATATATATATATATATAAAAATTAAAATCTTTGATACTCCTATAAAATTTTCTTTAATTTAATGACTAATTTCTCTTCCTTATTTTTATTATAATTATATATTTTTAAATAAAATATTTGTATATATATATATATAATTTAAATTAAATATTTTTATTAAAATAAAAATTATATTAAAAATATATTTTTTAATAATATATAAAATTATTTTTTATGAAATTAAATATTAAATAAAAATATTTTAATATTACTAATTAAAAAATTTTGACATAAAATTCGGCCGGTGGCGCATGGCTACACATTTTAGTACATTTTGTTGATACCCCTTATCAATTTCAGTCAACTCTTGTCCGCTGAGACCATAGCGCTGACGAGGACTCTCTATTTGTTAGGTGTAAAATGGCTGGAAAATAGTTTGTGATACCTTAAGGAGTCCGCCATAATGGCCGGAAGAGGTAGCCATCGTCGGGGCGCTTGCATACTATCTCGATGCAAAGGGCAACTAGGAGCTCGTACCTGGGAAGAAGCTAGAACCGCCACATTTGGACCTGCTGATTTGTGATCCAAAAATATAAATATCAACGTCACAAGACGTGGAACCATACGCGCCACGGGTGATATATTTGTCATTTGGAGTCGAGAGTACTTAGAACCTTCAAAATTGTCCTGTTCATGAATGGAGTAATTTATTACCAAAGGTAACTTGTGGGTCGGGTCGAATTTGATACTAAACTCTTTTTGATCAATTCAGATTTGGGTTAATTTTGGATCTTACTTATAACCTTGTTGTTCGAACGGGTTCTGATTAAGCTGTCGGATCAGATCCAATTTTGGCAGCTTTAGGATCGAGATAGTATTACACAAATAAGATTCTTAATGGCCTGGGCCGCCGGACCACAAAGTCAAATCCGACCCGAATTTTAAGGTCAGAACGCTTTCATCACACCCGTTTCCGATTGTCTAACTGGCTGCTTCGGAGCTCCGTCCGCGTAATCGCCACCAACACTGATCAGTGAATGTTAATTATCAGTAGATCTCAATCCCAAATGACACGAAACGGCAGCCCCGAAATGACAACAACACCCAATTTTCTTATCCTTACTCTCTTTCTTTTTCTCGGCGCCCAAACAGAAACGGTCGTCTCCTGGAAAAAAGACGAGTTTCGCGACTGCGACCAGACGCCTTTCTGCAGGCGGGCCCGCTCTCGCAAGCCCGGCTATTCTACGTTAATCGCCCAGGATGTTTCCGTTTCCGACGGTGACCTCACTGTCAAGCTTATCCCTAGGGTCCGACCCGGCTCCGATGAGGACTATCCGAATCCGAATTCCGATAAGCCGTTGATTCTCGCTCTCTCTGTCTACCAAGATGGTATCATGCGGCTCAAAATTGATGAGGATCCCTCTCTGGACCTGCCAAAACGGCGGTTCCAAGTCCCCGACGTGATCGTTCCCGAGTTCGAGGAGAAGAAACTCTGGCTTCAGAGGGCGTCCACGGAGACAATCGACGGCCATCTGGCGTCGATCATATACTTGTCCGATGACCACGAGGCCGTCCTTCGACATGATCCATTAGAAGTTTATGTCCGTGAGAAGTCCGGCAAACTGCGGGTTGTTTCGTTGAATTCCCATCAGTTGTTCGATTTCGAGCAGTTGAGGGCTAAGAGAGAAGTCGGGGACGGAGACGGAGACGGAGACGGAGAAGCTGGAAAAGATGATTGGGAGGAGAGATTCAGGGGTCATACAGATAGGAGACCCTACGGTCCTCAGTCTATTAGTTTCGACGTATCGTTTTATGGAGCGAATTTCGTGACTGGGATACCAGAGCATGCCACGGCCATGGCCTTGAAGCCTACCAGAGGTCCTGGAGTTGATCGTTCTGAACCTTACAGACTGTTCAATTCGGATGTGTTCGAGTATTTAGCAGACTCCCCTTTCGGTCTCTATGGATCAATACCGCTCATGATTTCTCACAGCAAGACTGGAAAAAGTTGTGGGTTTTTCTGGTTAAATGCGGCAGAAATGCAAATTGATGTGTTGGCAGATGGGTGGGCTGGGGAATCTGGGATTTCGCTCCCTTCAGAAAAAGGAAGAATTGATACCTTCTGGATGAGTGAAGCTGGAATTGTTGATACTTTCTTCTTTGTAGGTCCTGGCCCAAAGGATGTTGTAAGCCAATACACGACCGTCACTGGGAAGCCAGCAATGCCCCAGCATTTTGCAACCGCTTATCATCAGTGTAGATGGAACTACAGGGATGAGGAAGATGTGGAGCATGTGGATTCCAAATTTGACGAGTTTGACATTCCTTATGATGTTTTATGGCTGGACATTGAGCATACCGATGGTAAAAGGTATTTTACATGGGATCCTGTTTTGTTTCCACACCCAGCAGAGATGCAGAACATGTTGGCAGCCAAGGGTAGGCACATGGTGACGATTGTGGACCCACATATTAAACGGGATAAGTCATTTCACTTGCATAAGCAGGCTACAGAAAAGGGACACTATGTTAAGGATGCTACTGGGAAGGATTATGATGGATGGTGCTGGCCTGGTTCTTCTTCCTACTTGGATATGTTGAATCCTGAGATCAGGTCGTGGTGGGCTGACAAGTTCTCATACAGCAATTATGTGGGTTCAACCCCTTCTTTGTACATTTGGAATGATATGAATGAGCCTTCTGTGTTCAATGGTCCAGAGGTATGCCACTCTTATAGTATTCTTTGTTTCATGCATGAATATCTCTTTTCTTTTTTTCCATGCTTTTGGCAGTTATTACTTATTAGGTAATAACTCTATCAACAGAATGCTTATAAATGAGATATATGTGGGTGATATTTTTTATTAGACAAAAAATGAAGAGATTTCATTGTTAGCAGGACAACATACAGGAGGCAATGTGCTTTGTAATTATAGAAGACTGTGTATATGGTATCATGGGTGATACTCTACTTTGATTATCTTGTAAATATAGTATAAATCTCTTTGGTTGAATTAGTTACTTTTGCTTCATATTCTAGAACAGTGAGCTTAGTGTAACAGTAAAGTTATTCTACAGTGACCTAATGGTCTCAAGTTCGAGTCATGGAAACAACCTTTTTGTGGAAACAAGAGTTTGGTTGCATTCATCTGATTCCCCATACCCTACTAGGACACCTTTTTTCTCCACATCTTAGAAATCCAGGAGAAAATAAAGCTTCCTGTTGATCCAATCACAGTGTTGGTTCCTTTTCTTTCTGCATTTAGTTCCAGAAAAGATGTATTGGTAAATTGATCACAGAAAATTCCATCTGCCTTTTTTATATTACAAGAGGAATAGGACTACCAGTATTTTCAGCAATAGCGGCTTTAAAATGACTCATGCCTATCTGAGAAATTTGCATATACATTTATTGAGCACCTATGATTGCATCACCTAGGACCATGCAGCTATTATTCTTTTGACAAGGATAATCAGAGAACCTATTTGGAAAAACAGTACTTCTTTTGGGGAAGTAGGAACAAAATTTCCATTTCATGTTTAACACAGCTTAAGAGGTTTTGGGTAGCACTCTAGACATTTTTTGCTTATATTTCCTGGAGCTGCCTTTTGCTGCATCTTAGACTTCTTGATACTTCTCTAGATAGGGGTTTTATGGTGATCTACACTGTCTGTAAAACTTTCATGTGAAGAAATGGTTACAGAGGCACTACAAAGAATGACTTGCTATTGTTACCAGGTGACAATGCCCAGGGATGCTTTGCATCATGGAGGCATAGAACACCGAGAGTTGCACAATTCATATGGATACTATTTCCTTATGGCTACATCTATGGGTCTTTTAAAGCGAGGAGATATGAAGGATAGGCCGTTTGTCTTGTCAAGAGCATTCTTTGCCGGGACTCAAAGGTATGGAGCTGTTTGGACAGGGGATAATACAGCAGATTGGGATCACCTTAAGGTGTCAGTTCCAATGATTTTGACTCTTGGACTTTCTGGAATGCCATTTATTGGTAAGTGAATTTCTTTTATGTATAATCATGTGCCGTTCCTCTTTGGCAGACAGCCAGTCTTAACTCTGTTGCATTTGTCTTTCCCTTGTTTTTTCAGGTGCAGATGTTGGCGGATATTTTGGCAATCCAGAGCCCAAGTTGTTAGTGCGGTGGTACCAACTTGGTGCCTTTTATCCTTTCTTTAGGGCTCATTCCCATCAGGACACCAAGAGAAGGGAACCTTGGTTATTCGGGTATGGGCTTATCTGCCTTTCAAGTCATTTTATTTGCCAACTATCACTAGTCCTCTCTCTCTCTCTCTCTCTCTCTTCTTCCCACCCCCTTCACAAAAAAAAAAAAATCATATTTCTAAAGAATGTAGGGGAGCGGACTTAGGTGTGCTTGATTGATGATAATTGCTTGTTATTATTTTCATTGCTCTCATGTGTTCTTTGCTCTCTTTTCTTGTTTTACATTGCTTTTCAGTTGACAAATGCCTTTTCTTCTAGTCTCTGAAAGACAATCTCTTTCTGTATTATGCTTTTTTTTTTTTTTTTTAAATTTGTGTAATATATAAGATGTCAAATTTAATGCTTCTTGCATTTTGAAGCTTTTCTGATGCTTTGAGGTTTCTTGGTTAAAAACTTGCTAGTTTGTGTCCAAAAAGCAGGCATAATAATATTCTGTGATATTTGTGTAAACTTGAAGGAAATCTCATTTAAGTATTTGAAGGTGGAAAATAATTATATTATCTGCCACTAATAAATGTGCTAATTTGCTGTTGAAAATAGTCTTGCAAATCTTTTGGCAATTATGGCCATAGGATAGATGGGAATCGGACGATTATTGGTGAGATTTGTGGTAAGTATTTAGGAATGTGCTTTCATGCTTTATATTGTTGGTTGTCTGGGAGTTACGTCTGCAAAGTACATTGTTACTTAGAACTTGAATTTTCCAAAAATGAAATGACTGGTTTTATTAGGATATTTGATTTTCCCTTTATATTTGGTGTTCATGAACTTGACAGGATGATCTCACTTTAGCAAGGTAGTATGCATTCATATAAGAATATGATTTTATATACAGATTAGGGACCAACACTCAACATTTCAGGTAATTTTTAGGCTTGGAATGTTGAAATCTCATCGTTTTTGCAGACAATCTGGAATTACTGGGATTGTTGAAGCTTAACATATTTACACAATTGTTATAATTTATGTGATTACTAAGTATGAGTGAAACAAGGCTAGTACATTAAAAAACCTGGTATAATGTTGAAAGTCCAACATAATTTAGCAGTGAAAGATTTGACCAGGATTCCTTATCTGTGTCAAGGTTAAACTAATCTTGTATTGGATACTGAATTGTTATTACTGAATGTTCTTTAATGATTGCAGAGAGCGAAATACAGAGCTTATAAGGGGGGCAATACATGTTCGTTACATGTTGCTTCCATATTTCTACACATTATTCAGAGAGGCAAACACCAGTGGAGTACCTGTTATGCGTCCCTTGTGGATGGAGTTCCCTTCTGATGAAGCTACTTTCAGCAATGATGAGGCCTTCATGGTTGGAGGCAGTCTCTTGGTGCAAGGCATCTACTCTGAGGTGCTACCTTACCAGAAGCTTACTTTTTGGATGCTGAATTTGTTACTCCGTGAATTTATGCCCTTATTTGGTTGCCTAATTCGAAACATTAAATTTATTTGCACCAGCATGCTAAACATGCTTCAGTTTACTTGCCTGGGAAAGAATTTTGGTATGACCTCAGAACCGGAACTGCATATAAGGGAGGCAAAACCCACAAGCTTGAGGTTTCAGAGGAGAGCATTCCTGCATTCCAAAGGGCTGGAACTATCATACCAAGGAAGGACCGATATCGTAGAAGCTCTACCCAGATGGTCAATGATCCTTACACCCTTGTAAGTAGTCATTATTTGATGCTTTCAGATATGTGTGTGTCTAACTGCTCATATCCACGTAGAACTAGCCATTCATCTGGTCTCTCTTGACATCCTGTGATGTATCTGTTTTTGTTAGTTTGTCTAATCATATATTTTCGCTCTTATGTTATCTGCTGCTGTAGCATTGCTGTTTGTTATATGGCTGTGGTTTCACATGTTTCTTTGTTTTGGTGAGGTATTTATTGAGAAGGTCAACTTCTTTGGTTCAGTGGGGTTTGAATATTCTTGTATTGTGTGTCTGGTATAATCTTTAACCTGTTACGAGTCCCATTTTGGTATGCTGTATACCTAAGCACTGCAGCATGCCATATAGGCTGGGTTCATGACACAGCAAGCGGAAAGCATGTTGTTTTTGATATATTTTGTATATAGCATGCATGTGGTGGACATTATCTCGTACCATAGATTAAATTGCACATAAAATTCAACCAAAGTTCTTATTATCTTAAAAGTTAAATAGAGTGACCATTTATTACAAATTGGCTGATTTCAAGGATTTCTCCAACGAATCACTGATTCAGGGCATGGCCTAAGGGGTTTGCAATGCTTTTCTTTAGTTCTGATGGTGCTATAGACCTATTGAATTTATGTTCATACAATAAGCACCCGTTGATTTTGCTTTGTCTGCGTAGGTGATAGCACTAAACGGCTCTCAAGCTGCTGAGGGTGAACTTTATGTTGATGATGGCAAAAGCTTCGAATTTATGCAAGGGGCATATATCCATCGCCACTTTGTATTTTCTAATGGCAGGCTTACATCTCTAAACGCAGCTTCCACAAGCAAGGGAAGCCCCCAATTTTCTTCAGATGCTGTCGTTGAAAGGATTATACTGTTAGGATACTCTCCTGGTTCATGGAGTGCTCTTGTCCAACCGGCAAATCAGAAGGTTGAAATTGAGCTTGGCCCACTTATGCTTCACGGTGGACGCAGATCTTCTGTTGTAACCATCCGGAAGCCTAATGTTCGAATTGCGGATGATTGGACGGTAAAAATTTTGTAATCACCGTCTGCTTCCACTGAATTGTTCCTGCGGAGAAAGAATATATTCCTGTTTAACTTTTAGAGTGTTATTGTCAACTGCTAGATTGGACATGTACCCAGGGTTCCGTGGGACATTCAGGAATCTGTACAGCGTGCCAGGCAGTTTTGATCAATATGCGTATATTTTAGGAAACACTAACCCCATAAAAAAAACCCAATTATCTCTTACAACCTGCCTACTACCAACATACTGAAAAAAGACGTGTGCCTATAGTTTTTCTAGCTAAGTTTTTATTTATTTATCATTTATCTCAATGTTTTAAAATTTATTATATTACTTTCTCGTTTTTAGTATTTAACAAGTCAATATTTAGTTCAAGCGCCCTTTTTTTTTCTCTTGAATATTGACAAGCTTAGTTGTTGGACAAGTTCACAAAATGAGAGGGATAAACAACAATTTTATTTGTAACAAGTATAATATAAATCATCAAATTCACTGAATAAATATTTACTCATTAAAGGTAATTTAACTAATTTTACTCTTATTTTTAATTATAATTTTATAAAATTTTTAAATTATTATTAATAATTTAAAGAGCATTTAATCAAGAATAATTTAATAATAATAATAATAATAATAATAATAATAATTACTGATTCTATTTTTTAGTATTTGATAAAAAAAAATTTTATTTTTATTTTTTTGTTTATAAAAATATATTTTATATACATAAAAATTATTACTCTCTTATTCTTTATAATTAATTTTATTCTCATTTTTTTCTTTTATTCACTCTACAAAATAAGTAAAATATAATAAAATAAATATAAAAAATAAATTTCAATAATAAATTTTAATTAATAATAATAATAATAAATATTTTTAAATTATAATAATAATTAAATTATATATATATTATATTATATAAAATAAAAATAATTATTATTATTATTTATTATTTTAATAAAAAATTTTAAAAAATTTTAAAATATTCAGATTATTATTAACGAATTATTTTTTATTATAAAATTATTATATTAATTTATTATTTTAAATTATTATTATTATTATTATAAATATATGATTATTAGATAAATATTTTTATATAAATTATATCTATATTTTTATAATAAATTTTTATTTTAATTTTTATTATAAATTTAATTAAAAAATTATAAAAAAAATTAATTTTGATTCTAAAATAAATTATGCATGATATAAAATTTCTTATTCCTTTTTTTTGATTACTCTGGATTCTGATTGTAGATCATGAGCCAGATGACCCTTAATTTGAATATAAGTATAAACTGACCTAAACTAATTCACTTATACCCTTATCCAATAATATTCATCTCTAAACACATACCCAGATATTCAGATCAATGGCTTATAGTAGTTTGACAAAAATGCTATAATTAATATGAATTCGAGTCTTTTGTTAAAAAAGTTACGCTGGAGCATCCGTAAATGCCCGCTACCCTCTTCACAGTTCTACTTTAGATTTTTCAGCTTATACAAATAGACATTGTATGATAGTGCACCGTAAATCTACACCCATCCATCATCCATTCCCCCGCGTCCCTGTAGTCAAGGATGTATTGGCCATTTGTGGTACCAAAGAAGAGGTAATAAAGGGGACAATATAGGCATGGCTTAACAGAACCAATGACCCATCTCGGTCTCTCTCTAACTTCGGGTAGAGTGATAGGTAACCTTAGGCATATGCTAGGTTAACTAACATACATTTAACTTAAAAAGAAAATATAACATGCATTTATTAAAATAATGATATATAAAATTATTGTTTAAAATTTAAGATAATAATTTTTAAACTATTAAATTTATAAATATTAAAATAAATTTAATATAATTATTTTTTTTACTTATAATAATACGTATAAATTAATTATATAAATATAATTTAGATATTAATTTTAAATAATTATTATAATAATTTTTATAATTTTTACATAATAATTATTAAATAAAATATATAGTAATTTTTTTAATAAAATAAATAATAATTTTTTTATAAAATAAATAATAATTTTTTAATAAAATATAAAATATTTTTTTAAAATATACAATAAATTTTTTTTCATAATAAATATCAATTTTTAAGAGAATAAATAATATTTTTTTTTTTAGAAATATATAACGAGTTTAAATAAAATTTTTTAATTATTTCAAAATTTTAAAATTATGACATTTATAAAAATTATTTGAATAGAACTGCAAAAATTAATAACATACAAAATTATCTTAAAAAATACATTTTATTAACAATAAATTTAAAAAGTATCGTACAATTTAAACCAAATGTTAGGTAAATAAAGACATCTATCTACAATGCAGGAGAAATGAGCCCTCTCCCTCCAACTTTAATAGTTTCCCTACATAAGGGATCAAAGTGACAACCTTTTCTTGCCCATTAGCAACCTAAGCCCTAAACTCATTCTCAACTAAACTAGTTACAACCATGGAGATTAATCTTATTGATACCTACCACTGCCATATACAAAAAACTTATAATCAAGCACCATCATTTCCCAAAAGAGACACCAACCATGAACTTCCCTTCATTTAAAAATTGTCGATTGTTAGGATCCTTTTAAAGCTTGCAACCTACATGAACCTTCTTAATAGACTTCAATTAGGAAGTTGTATTCTTATCATCAATGATCTTACTCCCAAACTTAATGGTAAAGAATTTGGCACTGAAGTAAACTCTATTGACCCTTCACATGAATGATGAAACAGTATTTCATTTCTAAATTCAACACATTTTTATGTAGAATAATAAAAAGACCTTTTATAGAAAGGATAAAGGGAGAAAGAGAGAGAGAGAGAGAGAGGAAAGCCTTAAAGTCCTAACTAGGAGTCATCTACACAAAACTAGCATCCTAATAATGCTAACTAAAAGAAGACCCCTATAAGCCCATAAATCCATCACTTGTTAAGTTAATAAGAATATGCATCTTGTAACTTAGAATATGCATCGCATGAATGTACAAACATTGTTACAAATATAATTAAACTAAATAGTACAAGCAACAACTAATATTTAACATATCTCACATAATGTCAATGCATAATCAAAAGTTCTAAATGGTTGTGTATAAGGGTTGTGAAGTCTTTATCCTTAAGGCGTAGTATCATCCTATAAAAGAGAAATATAGGATTTGATCTAAACTTAGAGACATGTAAAATAAAGTAACAAATTAAAAATAAATAAATAAGAGAAATAAATTACACACTAAAAAAGATTAAGATTGATAAAAATTAAGATTAAGAAGAAAGTAGCAGAAATACCTAAATGCATGAACTGTATATGCCTCTTGAGGATAAATAGGCCCTTTGCTATAAATTTGATCATGAGCTCTAAAAGTATCATCAAGTGAAGGGGACATGTCAATATTAATGTTTAGCCCTGGATTTTGTTATTACAATTTTTGAAACATTACATAAAAATGGTAAGTTATTGTTGTAGTTTGTTATTTCATCCTCTTTTACAACTCTTACATATGTGCTTCAAAATTCTTTTGCATCTCAACTTTCACATTCTCCTTAACAAACTACATAAAGTCTTTTCAAATTTTGAAAACATCTCTAACAATTGGTTTATCTTTCAAACTAGTGCAGTTCACACATCTCCCATATAGCCTTACCCTCTCGTAATGCTCCCCTCCAATAACTGCAATGAATGCATTTGCATGACTTTGGCTACTTGTTCCTTCCCTTTGGGTAGCCTTAAATATTTTAAGTCAGGATAGAGAGTTTTTACTATGATCTCTAACTTTATAATATAAATGCAAATAATGAAATGTAATAAAACAAATTTAAATACAAAAAAGTAAAGTAAATACTAGTACCACGTTGTAAATATGTACCAAATTATAGTTATATATGGACCACAAGATTAATGCAACATATATAAAAGTTGAATATATTGGTGGTGTTTTTGTGATTTATATATTAATTGTTCTCGAATCTTAGCAAAAACTCTTTATACCTGCAGTATGCATTCCTGTTTACTTTTAGTGATTATTAATGTTTGTTCTTGCCATTGTCTATAATCATTAGTAAGGAATAACAAGAAATTAAAATATATTAATATAAACCCAAATAAAATATTTGACAAATAAAAAAAAATAAGATAATATTAAATTGTTACTTTTTCATAATTCCAATATTGCAACAATTATCTAAATTGATCTAAAGGTATACGAGGTGAATAATTTCTCAGTTTCTCTCCATTAATCTTGTACTTCTTATAATGTTGTCTTTTCAACCTACACTTATTAGCCCTCCAACTTGCTCCAATTGTACTTATCACCCACTTTCTACTTTTATTAGGAACTTTATACTTATCCTATAATCAATTAAAATGTGAAAAAAGTTAATTCTAATAAATACATTTCTATAGAGATAAAGAAGAAAATTTCTAATATACATTACTTACGCAAACTTCCACGAATCATTCTTTTTCTTAGGGTCTAGTACATGCCAAGTCTTTACATATAATGATTTCTTAGCCAATGTCTTAAAAAATTGCTAAACTCACATAGAGTTTTATCATTTAGGACTATGGGTTGATTTTTCACATTTAAGAAAATGGGTTTTTTCTTGTCTTCACATCTTGCATGTATTGTCGTTGGTCCTTTTCTTTTTTCATACATTGAAATAGTATTCATGAAAATATTTAAATATTTAATTTAATAATTAAAATTTCAGTGAATAACAGAATTAAGAGATACTTCTTTTAATTACTTTGGATAGCTCTTTCTTGTTATCGTTATCTTAATCTTGCCTTCATGGAAGGTTGTGCTCCTATTTGATCAAAAGTTATCCCTCTCAACTATTAATTATCAAAATTTGTGTATACTTGAGGTTACTGCCCACTTATGTTAGTTGTATACATTATTAATAGACCATCTCTTGCATATGATGTCTCAATTGATTATGACCCACTAATTAGAATAGAATAACTCAATCTAACAATATTTAACTAAGGAGTTTGTGTCTCTTTTTGTGCATGAGCCTCTTTTGTAACGTTTGCTATCTCAAAATGCTCAAAAAGGAAGTTTCCACCTCTCTAGCAATAAACGAAGCTTTCTTTCTCCAAGTGAATTTGTTCTTTATAACTAATGACTGTCAAATGATCAAGAACGATAAAAAATTACATAAATAGTAAAGTAATAACAATTATGATTTTGACATATTATTCATATATTGTGCACATTATATTTTACAAAATCAATGAATGAATCACAATTTAATAATACAACCACAACAACGGAAGAACTTCAAAGCATTAATTCTTAATGAACATATTAAAGATTAGAATAGGAAAAAAGAAATATAAAAAAAAAACTTATTAACCTATTTTGACAAATTATTTGTATTTATCTATTCCCAAAGTGTTTCAATGTTATATGCATTATCATTTAATTGCTTTAAGCCTCTTTCAAAAAGTAGATCATTTGTGTATAGGTCAACTATGTATAAGACATGTTTTATCTTATCAACTAGATAACTTAACACTACTAATGCCTCCTACATTTGGATTTACTACATTTGACTCCCACTAGAATATATCTTATACACTTACATTTTCTTTTTCATCCAACCTAAATGATTCTCTAGGAAGCCAATGTATTACATGATAAATGTCATTCTCGATTGAATCCTCCATTAAGAAAACTTAGTGAACTTGAGATGTCAGTATAAAAGGATCACTTTGATAATACAATTTGTTAGAGTTAATATGTGTAAATCCATAGTCATCATTCTCTAACAAAAATAATTACATTTAAACCAAAATATCAAATTGACTCCAGTAGTCCAATTCAATAATTTCTACAATTGCCTCAGAATATCTCACTTCTCCTTTCACTAGGTTTTGGCCTTTTGAACTAGCAAAGCTATATGTTAATGTTATTAGTGTAACACCACTACTTCGTGTCTTACACCTTACATCTTGTTCCCTTGTGTAAACTTTGTAGTCATTAATAACATAATCATTATAATGTTTTGCCACAGTATTAAAACCAATATATAACCACCAGAAACAAGAAGAAACGTTCGTAGTTGCAACTTAGGCTTAAAACCAACTAGGAAAATCTTGACTATGATTTTGTGCTTTAACTCGTCTCTTTGTCATCCACTCATCAATTGCTCATACTCTTTGCAATATAGCTAATAATGAGTAATAGAAAGAATGATATTTTAAAGAGACAATATTAAATGACAATTTAAATTTTGATTTAGCTTACTCAATATATCTCTCAACTTCTTCATCATTGTAATTAAACAATGTATATATGTGTACTTGTTCAAGAGAAACAACATCCAAAGCAATGGTCTTACTTTTCTTTTTCCCTTTACCCAAATTACATGACCTTTATTTAGAAATTGAGGTGCTTACTCCTTCATTATTGTATTAGATTGTTGATGATATCTAGCAAAAGGAGTCTTCACCCCATCATGCATATATTTTAAGTAAAACACTAAACACTCTTTAACCAAATACCCTTCTATGATGGAAGCTTCAGGTTAACTTTTATTACGCACTTATGATTTTAGTTTGTACAAGTATCTCTCAATCATAAACATCCAATGACAATGCATGGACCCATCAAGCCAAATTTCGTCAACTAAGTGCATAAGCAAGTGCATCATGATATTAAAGAAACTTGTAGGAAAATTCATCTCTACTGACATAATGTTTCGCTAATTTCATGTTGTAAGTGACCCAAGTCTTTTGACTTCACAACTTTACTGCATATTGATATAAACAAACAATTTTAATCGTGTTAAGGTCATAATAAGATACTTTGGTATCATCTTCCTAACTGTAATTAGAAGAAGGTAACACATCAATAAGTGCACATCATAACTTTTATACCCCGCAATTTTCTTCTCCTTTTCATCCACACATCTAGAAATATTGGATGTATAACCCTAAAGAAATTTGGTAGCTTTTATAACTATACAAAATGTGGTTTTCTCCTCTAACATCATTAAATAACATTCTTTTGATAAATAAATGAGTTGACCATCATTAGAAAGAACAAGTTAAAGGTTTTTTCTTATCCCTATGCCTCGTAAATCAAAATAAGCTTTTGCATGATCTTTCATGTTACTAGGAATTTCAAAGATAGTCCCAAGAATACTGTCATAAATGTTCTTCACTATATGTAGCACATTTAAATTTTATCATCATTTATTACTCTCCTAATATGGCAAACAAAAAAAATATAAACTTTTTCTTACATAGATTGTCAAAGATTTCCTTTTGCTTCTTCCTAAATTGATTATCAAAATTAGACAACTTTGCTACAATCAATGAACCTAACAAAGGTATTAAAGCATCTGTTAATTATATCTTACCATTGAAAGATTTTCTATCTCTTCTCTAAGGGTGTTTAGCATCTAAGAATCTATAATGGTCAATATAACATGTGTTCCTACTATGATACAAATATTCAGAAAAAGTATCATAATTATACATAAAACATATTAGCTTTCTTTTTGTGCTTTACCTCGACAACATTGCATATGTTGGAAAATTATTAACAATACATAACAAAATTGCATGCATTTAGAAAAATTGCTTATTACATACATCATATGTCTATAAACCATAATCCCACAACTCCTTCAATTCTTCAATCAATGGTTTCACAACACATCAATCTCTCTCCCAAGTGAATTAAGGGTAAGAATAATCATACTAAATATCATATATTATGGTTTCATACAAAGTCATGGTGTTAAATTATAATTAATAAGCACAAATAACCATGTGCTATATGCAATGCTCATGATTTGAAATGGATTAAATCCATTACTAACCAAACCTAATCTCACATTTCGAGGTTCGTTTGTAAAAGATGGATGCAACATATCAAAATTTTTGCAAACTTCACCATCAGTAGGATGTCTCATATTACCATCCATAGGTTGATGTTTTACATGCTAAACCATATCATCAATTGTTTCTAGGCACATGAAAAGTCTTTAAAGTTTGGATTTGAAAGGGAAATATCTTAAAATTTTAGCTAGTATGCGATGGACCTTGGAGGATAAATAAGAGATTTCATCCCTTTTAACTTCCTTAATGTTTTTCTATCTAGCAACCTTACATATATGATAGTTCTTTGCCTTTTTATGCTTGTTCCAAAAAAGCATACAATCATTAGGACATGTATGAATTTTTTTGTAGTTAAGTCCTAATGGTTTCACCATAATTTTAGCTTCATTAAACAAACTAGGAGGCTTAGCATTAAGGAATGTCTCATTGATTAATTCTAACATATCTCTAAATGCTATATTACTAAGACCATGGAGATACTTAAGAAGATATAATTTAATTTTAAATAAAAGCCTTGATAAAGTCTTATAGCAAGAGAATAATTCTCATTGCTCTTCCTCAACTAGCTTATAAAACTTTTTGGCTTATTCATTAGGACTCTTCCCAACATTGTTAGAATCTACTAGTTCCTCACATCCTCAAATGTGTTATTTAAAAGCCTATCAATATCATCATTTTTATCAACTTCAATTTCAACATCATTTATCATTATTCTTGATTGTGGTCCCTCATCGTGAAAAATCCATATCTTATAATCTCATATGAACTCGTGAATGACTAAATATTCATAAAGAAGAACTCTAAAGTATCAATACTAATAACAACATTTTCTACAAGGGCAAGCTATTTTATCTCTTTCAGTAAATGTAGCAAAAACTTTATTTAAGAAATCTTCAACCCTAGTTAATATTCATTACTCAATCTATCAAAACTCATCTGTCTTTTATCTTTCATGTTGATCAAGCAATCTTCAATCAAACAAAGTAATAAAAGAAAGTGAAAGTAGGGAAAAGAAAAAAAAATCCAATAAAAGACTTGAAGGGCTAGGATTAACATTTTTACTTTGTGGTAGATAAAATGCATTTAATGAGACCAAAAGATAGATATGGTAGTTAGAGTACTTAGGAAAAAAAATGTAATGAGAGGATTGAATTTAGAGTTGGGAATTTGATAATTAAAATATAGTAAGTAGTTGATAGTATACGTGTGCATGATATAAACATAATAACTATTCTTGTTTTTTCTTCTTTATTACTTTTGACAAAATCCCACCATTAAATCACATAGATACATTCTTATTCTCTCATGCTAAGTGATTTAAAAAAAAAAAGTAGAAATAAAAAGAAAGAAATTCACGAATTACAATTTATATTCTATGGTCCTTAATATGAGTTTCTCTTGACTATGCAAACCTTAGATCAATGCAACTAGAATCTTACCATCAATAATATTGTTTTTTCTTGTTCTTTTCAATATTCTCTATTAGTCTTGTGTTATAAACAAATATTACAAGAGATACAAAAAGTTAACACAGAAGAAAACATGAAAAAAAAATGATGTAATATTGTATTCCTTTACAATCTGACTTAAAAGTTGTTTGCTCTTTTTAAAAGAAACCATTCTCTCTCTCTTCCCATACCCCTCTCTTTGTCCCTTTTGCATTTTTTGGCCATTAAGAACTAATGGGTTTATTGTTTTCCATGGTGGTGAAAATAACCATAAGCCACCTAAATAGATTTAAGTACTTAGTTTCCTAAGAGTCAATAATTAGTTTGTAGTGGCACCTTTGTTGGTCCACATGTCTAATTTTTTCAAGCCATTGAAGTCCATATCTTAGTTCAAGAGCTCCAAACAAGAAATGAGATAGAATATAACTTGTATGGCTTTTTTTTTCAAGCATTTAATTCGTCACATTAATAACTCTTTTCTTTCTTAGTTTATTTTGGTCAAGTCCTTAAAGGTCCAGTTAAACCAAGTCTCCATCCCTAATATTGACAGTTAACTAAACAACAAAGGTTGTCACTATTATTCTATTTCTCCTTAATCAAAGTGAGCATTTTGGTTAACCAAAATTGTGTCCATTTTGAGTTTTTAGATAGTGCAAAGTTTAGACTTTTCACATAAATCAATAAAAGCAAACCAGTAGAAGAAAATACAAACAAATATTTAGCACTTTTTCTCTTTCTTCTATAGGAAGGGATGGTGAAAATGAACACATGTGCTACCTTTGTGTCTTTAATTTTTCAAGTTGGTGAGGACCCACACCAGCGTGGACACTAGACCCACCAAAACTTTTACTAAATAAGATTTTTAGTATTTTCCCAACATTTAAACTAAGTCATGCTAATTGAATTCTTGGAAGAAATGGAGGCTTTCTCAAATATTGGCTGGCACAATGTTCTCATATGCATTCACAGTCTCGATCCTAAAGAACAAGCATTCCATAAGAAGAGATCGAAGCACCTAGCAGTTCTCAGATATTCTCATGCAACAACTGTAGAACTTTATTGCCAAATTCTTTTTATGCATTAACATGGAAATAACCAAGCACACTAGAAAACTAAAGAGAAACAAAGAGCAAACCAACAATAAGAATAAACCCCAATATTCGCAACATGATATATCAACCAATAAGTCAATCAAATTAGTAACAATGGATCCACTAGATGAATTCCATAACAATGCCATCAAAAATTTGAATTGACAAAAAAAAATCATAAAATTGACCAAGACTATTAATTTACTGCAAAAATTCATAGAAGCAAGAACTACATTTGCCATTTCTATGCATACGAAGAAAGCCTAAAAAAGCAAGAATCCCACCAATCAAACACAACAAATTCACATAATGCCAATATTTCTATAAGCCATTGCAACATCCAAGAAAGAAACAACTGACAAACCCTAAAGAGCGATAGGAGAGAATGACATTACTTGCTCAAACATTGACGAACCCTAATGAGCGATGGAAGAATTGGTCTGGAACCGTAGAGAGAGATACGATGCAGAGAGATTATCAATAGGAATTATCCAAAGCTTTATATGTAGGTTAATGTTTGAACTAAGTTCAATAACTATGCTCTAAAACTCTTATTTGAGAATGTGATTAAATTATAGCTGAACTGAGCACGAGGCATGGAAAGTTTTGTGGACTGAAGGATTAAAATTGTAGACTTATGGAAATGGAACCTGTAAGTGACAATCGACAACGGTCGATGTTTATTGCAAGTTTAGTGTTCTTCCCAAATTTATAACAGCTAGAATTTTTTTTTGTTTTTTTTAAATAAAGAGATAAGATAGTAATTTTATATTATTATATTATTTTTTTATTATCTTTTTATTGGATAAAAAAATTAAAAAATATATATATAAATAATAGATTTAAATTACTGTTTTATTTTTATTTAAAAAAATAATAATAATTTTTATTTTTATTTTTTAAAAAGAATGAACATTAATTTAAAATTATTATTTTAATTATTTATTTAAAAAAAAAATATTAGATAACACTTTTTTTCAAAAAAAAAAAAAGAAAAGATAACAATTCTAAATACTATTTGAACATTTATAACTACTACATTTTCGTAAGATAACGTAACAATTTTAAACGGCTGCCATACAATTAATTGCTGTTTAAACCAAGTAAGAAGTATTACGGTATTCCATTTATTTGGTAATGAGAAATGGTACCTGTAATACCTACAATATTCGGACTACTGTTGAGTCTAGTAAAATCACATGTATATTCCGCTTAAGATGAGATGCTGTTGCGCTGGCAGTAATCTCCGCTTCACCAAAGGAGTTCCAGTAACACCAGGGTTAAACCCTCCCAATCAACTCGTATCCGTTTGACATCCGCCTCGGGGACATTTGTATCACTTCCATTACCCTTCACCGAAACCGCTTGCCCCTGGTTCAGCAGAAGCACAGCAACTGTAACGTCACCATACAGTAGTTTTCAAAGACTGAAAATTAAGAAAGGAAATAAGCCCCACAACACCCTACCCAAGGCTCTGAAAGGAACGCTGTGCCCTGTTTTCTCTCGGCAAAGATGTGGAAAAAGTATGAATGCTTTTAATGATTGATACGAAGTTTGATAATGTGTCGTCTCACTGAATGTTAATATGGTATGCTATCAACATGAATAGCACCAAAAGAGTGAGTCAATGACAGGGAAGCAGCACACACCATCTTTATAGGGTTGACTGAACTGAGGTGATGTTTTGTGGGGTCCAAAAAATGTTATAGGCTAAGATTGCTCGAAGAGTGAGGACTGAGGATGTGCGTGCGTGTGTGTGAGAGAGATCAAATTTCAAGTTTGTACTGTTATCTTGATACAATTTCTCTCTCTCTCCACAACCCAACAAAGAGAGAGAGAGAGAGAGAGAGAGAGAGAGAGAGGGAAAAGAGAAAAAATAAAAATTGGAAAATTAGAAAACTCACAGAGAAGAGCGAAAGAATGGCTAGCACCAGCAGAAAGGATAAGAACATGGCGAATCGGACACGTGACTTTGCTGCTTCCCTCCTCCTCCTCTGCCATTCTCTTCTCCCTCTCCCTGCTCTTCTCTCTACTAAGATTTTATTTCCTTTTCCTCTTACGCAATATGTGTTCTTACTTACCTCCTTCACTATCACAAGAGAGCTTTTACTAAGCAGACAGTTGCAGAAGAAGAAGAAGGAAAAGTGAGAAAAATTACAGAGTGGTTTCTTAAAGGCTCATAATAATAATAATAATAATATAATGAAGACTAACGAATTATAAATATAATTGACAGACAGAGCACAGGTGCCCCAGGGGCCAAAAGTCCCCAATTTCTCTGTTCTTGACTTCTCCCTCTCTGGTGGAAAGCAATTATGTCTTCCTTAAATTCAACGTGGATCTTTTATTTTTATTTTTTTTTTAATTATTAAAAAAATAAAAATAAAATTTTCAGAACCCAGAGACGGAGAAGGAGGGCCTTGTGGCCCAAAGGCAAGAAGACGGAAGAAAGAGGAGAGAGGAGAAGAAAAGATAAGAGCAGCGGCTGACTGCAGGGCGGGAACCATGGCATGGATGACAGAGTCCCCCCTCCACTTCTTCTTTTAGTTTTTTGTCCTTTTCTCTCTTTTTTACAACGTCAGTCATGAAAGAATTTTTATTTTAAATTCAATTTTTAAAACAAAAATTTATTATGTACACAAAATTCAATTAAATGTGTAAAAAGTGAACAAAAAAATATAACAGGCAAAAAAGAAATGTAAGAAAAAAATGCAAACGAAGTAGTGTTTTATACTTTTACACCTTTCACTAATTTTCATATATATTTTATTCAGTCTATTTAAATATTTTGTTAATTTTCATACATATTATCTAATTTTTCTTTAAAAAATAAATTACAAAAAACTATATATTATTTTATTTATGAGCGTGGCTATATTACGGATGAATTTTCAGTCCCCCAATCATTTCTAAAATGTTTTTATGTCAAGTTGTATAAAAGTTTGTGATGTAGGGAATTCAATCAAAATGTTTCTACTTACTATTTTGGATGTCTTTGTTTTGATGCTTAAAAAGGGTTCGGCTTTTTCCTGCAGGAGATTAGCGCAGTCATTATTAAGAAGTGCATGCAAAGTCTCTCACGGGACACCAATAGTTAATAAATTAAACTTTTATTTGCAAAATTTTAGTTTCTAATCCTGAGAAGGGTATAAGATTTATAAAAACGTAAAAATTTACTTCTATTTGTAATTCATAATCCAATATGCTTCTTAGTGGACCAAAAAAACAATTGCATGTAGAAGTGTATTTCACCATTGAGGTTTGCAGTTTTAACAATTTCATATTTAAAAATAGTAGCATTTGAGAATTAGTTAGATTAAAAAATCCCTGAATTGTCATAATGCATTTGTTATTTTGTATTATAAGCATAATGCATCTAGTAAACAAATGACACTAGTTGTAAATATTTTGTTCAAAACAAAAATCATCTCTATAAAATATTAGTAACTATTTCCAAAAAGCATGTTTTTTGTGCAATAATCTGGCAGTAAATGGTACTGAGAAGATTGGTTTGCAGTAGAGCAGGTAATTAGATATTTTAATTGTCAAAAATTAATTTATGTATTTAAATTAAATATTCACTCTATCTGCTTAATTGGGGCCAACTAAATAAATTATAATATTATAAATAGCATAGTAAAAAACTTAAATGCAAATTACATGAACTAATAATGACTAAAAAGTCTACTTCATGCACATAAAAGGCAAAGAACATAAATGGCAGGACTATGAAGAATTGGGATATAAAGATTTGATATAAAGATTAAAATAAATTGTTGAAATAATTGATAAAAAAAAAAAAAAAGAAAAGGATGAAATGTGGGGGATTGCATGTATGACTCGAAAATGAATCATTAATAAAATGCAGGACATGATATCAATGATAGGGGAAACAAAAACAAATAATAAAAAGGGAGCAATAAATTAATGTAATTAACAAGTGGAATGTGAGTAGAAAAGCTCCTTTTACTTTAGTTGGTTTTCTTGCGAGGATCAGATCAATGAATTGAATTTATTATTTCCATTGACATTTGCCCATTGATGATTCTTGCAATGAATTTCACATGTAAGGAACAAGGAGGGTACTCGGTGTACGCCTTGGTACCTCTCATGTCTACATGAAGGGATAGTGACAACTGAGTGTTTTATTTTGGCAAGTCCCACTAGCCCTCTACTCTTTCTTTCTTTTCTGGCTTTTCTGCACATATCATTTTTGTTATCTCTTTATTTTCTCTGCTCTCTTTCTTCATTTTGGTTTCCATTCGTCCCTTTTCTCCCCCCTTTCCTTTTCTGTTGAGGCCATTTTTATTGATCTGTGTGATATTTTTGTACTATTAAAATTGTACATATTTTACTGCTGCAAACAGTGCAATTATTTGGGCTTACAGGTGGGCTTGGACTTGTTGGTTTTTGGATATTGCCGGAGCTGTTGCTTGCTACCTCATAACTTGGGCCTTTTGGAGTATGGGGGCTGTTCTTGCTGTCTTAGATCTTGGGCCTGCTAGAGCTGAGGCCCCGTTTAGCTCTTGTGATGCCCTTTCGGGGGGGGGGAAGGACTTTGGATGTAGTCGGCCTTCTGGGCCGAATACATTTGGGCTTTAAGTTTTCTTTTGTAATTTGACTAGTTACATTGGACTTTGGGCCCCAAAATTAGACACCATGAGCTCTTTTTCCTTGTAACGGACTAAGCTCTTAGACTTTAGAGTTAGGCCTATCAATTTGTAATTTGATGTTTATTTTAGATCTCAATAATAAATTGCTATCAGTTAATCCCACCAAAGCACTACGTGAGCGTTTTAAGGGGACTTGACCATTGTTCCATAAATATAGTTTTAAAAGGGGCTTAAGTCTAAGTTTAAGTCGAGAAGTCTGCAAATTTTGTCGAATTGAGTTTGGAATTCTCAACTTGATCATTTTAAATTGTCAAACTTCTGACCTATAATCTCGTAAGGAGTATTCGCAAAGGAAGCAAACTTGAGTTTGCTTGAGATCGACACGTGTAATCCGTGTCTTACGGTCTGTTTTTAAAATCGCTGTCGCTATGCGTAATATAGCTGCAATTGGAAGCACTGCATTTTTTTGTTTTTTTTCTTTTTTTAAATATTTGGCGATTGTCAATGGATGGGAGTTTTTGGTGTTGATTGGTGATTTTCTCAAGATTTAATATATACATACTAATATACCCCGTTTGAGATATTTTTAGTTCTAGAAATAGAAATGGAAGAAAAGAGGAGAGAAACTGTTGCCCCAAATTCCTCTCATTCTCTCTTGCAGATTATTCCAAGTGTCACTAGCCTGTTTGGGAACAGGAATATTGCAGACAAAAGCAATGAGCTAATCCCAGTAGATCCTTAGATGTTTAAAGATCAAAGTCCAAAATTTTAAAAGTTTTAAATTTTATCAATTTAATTATTTTTTTATTAAAATTAAATTAATATTTAGTATTAAATATATGAAAAAAATTTAATAACATAAATTTTTAAATATAAAAAAATTATTTTTATAATTAAATCAGTTAATTTATGATTTAATTATTAATTTTTTAAAATTAATAATTTTAAAAATAAATTAAATTAAACAATAATTTTATTTAAAATTTTATTAATATTAAAATGACTCAGTCTTCCGGTTCAGATTTCAAATCGCTATCGAAGATATGGCATCTCAAGGACCCTACAACGGTGAGACGATTGGGGTAAATAGGAGAAAATATGGGTGGTTTGTCAAAATATCCCTAGCTAAATTAGCCGGACAACAGTATTGTGTGTCGGACATCTTGCTCCGCCACAACTGTAACGTGACACGTGAATCATTAGCACATGACCGTAAAATAAACAACGGAGCAAATTTATTTGCTTGTGTTTTTAGAGCTTACAGCTTAGATAAAAATTCACAACTCAATACGACAAAATTGTCTGAGTGAAGTTGCGTAGCGTTTGTTTTTTTTCTGGTTTTTTTTTTTATAAAAAAAGAAAAATCAAACTACAACCAGTTAATCACCACTACATGTCTGAGACATAACGAATCAATGGATGGGTCAGCGTGGGCCTAAAGAGACGACT